>CM033470.1:261392416-261745213 GCA_019447015.1 Hymenochirus boettgeri | reverse complement strand
CTCTTAACTGTAACACTTGCCATTATAATGTAACTCTGCCATTTAACTGTAACTACTGCCATTTAAACTGTACACACTGCCATTCAAACTGTAAATACAGCCATTCTATTGTAAACTTACTGCCATTATAACATGTAACGACAGCTATCTATCTGTAAAACACTGACATTTTCGACTGTAATACAGCCATTCAACTGTAAGTACTGCATTCTAACTGTTAAGTACTGCCATTCTAACTTGGTATTTCCTGCCATTCTAACAGTAACTACAGCCATTAAACTGTATTTCCTGCATGCTAACTGGAAACATGAGGATTCTAAAACTAACTACTGCCATTCTAACTGAACTATAGACATTCTACTGTTAACTACTGCCATTTCTAACTTTAACTACTGCCATTATACTGTAAACACTGTCATCTAAACTGTAAACAATGCATTATAACTGTAACACTGCAATTCTAACTACTATAACACTGCCATTCTAACTGTAAACACTGAGATTCTAAACTACTGTCATTCTACTGTATCTATGCCATTAACTGTAACTAGTAATTCTAACTGTAACTCAGTTTTTTTTTTTTTTTTTTTCTGCCTTCAAGTGTATTATGCTATTCTAACGTAGTACTGCCATTCGAACTGTGACTACTGCCATTCTAACTGTATTTAAGCCATTCTAACTAGTTACACGCCATTCTAAACTGTTAACACGCATCTACTGTAAACTGCTATAAGAATTACAGCCATCTACTGAGTACTGATCTAAGATCTAGCTTGAATGATACTGCCTCTAATGTACACGTCTCTATCAACTGCTTAATGACACTGCCATTCTAACTGTGAACTACTGCCATTCAAACTGTATAGAATTCTATCGACTCCTCATATAACCTTAAACTAGTAACTACTGCCTTTAACTAAACTTCTGCTGTAAACGTTAACAGAACCATTTTAGCTGTACTACTGCCATTCTAACTGTAATTACAGCCATTGTCTACTGTGACGACTGCCATTCTAACAGTATACAGCATATACCGTATTTGCCATTCTAACTGTACTGAGATCATGAACTACGCATCTATTAAACTAACCATTGTCTAAGTACATGCAATCTACTTTCTACTGCTTTAATTACAGCACATCCTAACTGTACAACATTTAACGAAACCACATTCTATACTGTAACGACTGCCATTCTAACGGTGTAACACTGAGATTCTAACTACTTGCATTCTAACTGTATCTACTGCCATTCTAACTGTAAATAGTCATTCTAATGATAACTACTGCCATTTAACGTATCTAATGCTATTCTAACTGTATCTAATCGACATTCTAACGGTATCTACTGCCATTCTAACTGTATCTACTGCCATTTCTAACTGTAAACACTGTCATTCTAACTGAAGTATACGCCATTCTAACTGTAAGTATGCCAATTCTAACTGTCTATCTACTGCCATCTAACTGTAAAACTGACATTTTAAATGTAACACTGATAATTCTAAATGTAACACTGCCATTCTAAATGTAACACTGTACTGCATTCAAAACTGTAACTACATCCATTCTACTGTAACATACAGCCATTCTAACTAACTACTGCCATTGTAACTGTAAACACAAACCATTGTATCTGTAACTACTGCCAGATTATAAGTGTAATTACAGCCAGTCTACTGTGACTCCATTCTAACTGTAATTACAGCCATTCTAACTGTAATTACAGCCATTCTAACTGTTAGTACAGCCATTCTAACTGTAGTTACAGCCATTCTAACTGTAATTCAGCCATTCTAACTGTAAGTACTGCCATTCTACTTGATACTGCCATTCTAACTGTAACAACTGCGATTCTACTACTATCATTCAACGTATCTACGGCTATTCTCAACTGTTAACATGCATTCAACTGTAAACTGCCATTTCTACTGTAACACTGCCATTCTAACTGTAACACTGCCATTTAACACGGTAACACTGCCATTCTAACTGTAACACTGCCATTCTATCTGTAACTACAGCCATTCTATCTGTAACTACAGCCATTCTGTCTGTAACTACAGCCATTCTAACTGTAACTACAGCCATTCTAACTGTAACTACTGCCATTCTAACTGTAACACTGCCATTCTAACTGTAACTACTGCCATTCTTACTGTAACCACTATACACTGATACCAGGTTATATTTAAATACATTTTACGGCTGCGGCGTACACCTACTTTGTGCCTGTTATGTAAATTAACAATGTGGCTGGGAAAGTAGTGATATCTGTACTTATCTATACTGATACTTTATAAATATGGTCACATGTCAGTTACCTGCCCCAAACTCCATTCATCATTAGATGCATTACTAACCAGATATTAAAGGATATTTTTTGCCTCCATTCTAGCAGAGTAAGCTGACATTCTCAAGCTTATAAAAAGCTCTGTGAACCCAGGGTGGAGGCATATACCTGTTCCATGATGGAAACGTATGATTCAGTATCTGGTTACAAATTCATGTTGTAAACTGGTAAAAAAAAAAATAGCAGTGCAGTTGTGGGCAGATAACTGACAATTCACCAGTTTTTTTGTTTTATGGGTAGACATGCCCTTTAAATTAATCAGGGAGATTCAAGAAAAGTTCTAATAGATAAAAATGGTGCTAATTTTGCCCCAACCAATCAGATATTAGCTTTCAAATGTTAAATAATATAGGATGGGTTGGGGCAAAATGAGCTGGTGTTTTAGATTTAAATTGACAGCCTAATCTTTTATACCAGGAGTGAAAATGGATAGTCCCAGACAGGTACGTGAAGAGGATGTACAGCTGTACAGCACAGCTCCACAGAGGTGCCCAAGTTCTAATGGAAAGTATAGAACATTGCCTCAGCCAGACTATGAAACATACAAAAATATCATGGATATTCCCAGGAGGCCACACAAAGAGAAAGAGATCTTTAACACAATTCCAGGGAGGTAAGTGAATGTTAAAGCTTAAAATGAAATACAGAATGTGAGGTACAAACCTTTTCCAGTACAGTGGGGTTCAAAGGCTTTTCTTCCCTTTAATGGCCTATTTGGAATACGTTTGTTTGGGTGTCTTCATCCCTATCTGTTTGTGAGGACAATCCAAATGTAAATATAATAAAGTATGGGCTAAAGCTTGGATTTATTTAAAAGGGAAACAGTGGCTGACAATTTTCCCATGCGATCCAGGAATCCAGGAGCATAACTACCAGGGGAGCAACTGTACTGCAGGGGAGCCCCATCTTCTTATTTGTCCTATGACAGATATAGCATTTTTTTCTTTTCTTTGTTACATATCATGCCCTATTTTCCTCTCTTCCCACAGACTAATCTAGCAGTTTAGGTAGAGGTTAGTCAGTTATATCCATTATTTTAGGTTTATTTCTATTTTAGCTTTTGTTTTCCATTAAAGGAAAAATGAAGTGTGTAGAGATCTCACTTTTCTAATGGAGACAGGGAGCTCTGAGGCAATCTCCCTACCTTGTTCTGTAGAGCAGTAACAGATCTATGAGCTCTGTAATCCTTGTTCACGCCGGTGGAGGGGTCCCATAAGATAGATGGCATTCAACCTATTGGAAAGTGTGCAGAATGTGCTTTACGATTGGATTAATATTTTCTGTAGATATTTACTATGTTCCTTTCTTTGTAACCTAAAAATAGTAACAACTGCTATTATATTTTTATTTATGTTTTAAGGTTTGCTGCCAGAGGACCAATGAAAATGGCTCCAATGGCTTTGCCTAACTCACATCTACACAAGGGCCCGATTCTTCAGGACTCTACAAACTGGAGTTCTTCTGTAACATATGGGGCTAAAGGTTCTAAAACAGTAAAACTGGATAAATCACTATATACTGGTGTAAGAGATGAAAGGGAGTCTGAGGATGTAAACAGGGCTATTAGACAAAATGCCAAGGAACAAGAAAGAAAAAGGAGGAGGACACACAGAGAACCACAAACCGATACACGTGGGCCCTCTTCTGTGCATAAACAAAGACAAAAAGGCAGCCACGCAAGAAACGAGGCAGTATATGGAGAATGGGAACCTTATTATATGTTCGAGCAAAGAAAGGTTGCTAGATGGGATGACCCAAATTCTTCAAATTACCAACCAAAAGTATTGCTTGCTCAATTAGATTCACAGATGCCAAAACAGATGCTGCTCAGAAGCTTTGAGCCTCAGTACAACAAAGTAAAACCTGAAGGGAAGCCGGTAAGAGACAAGAAAAAATGGTGGTTCAGTAGTGAGAAGCCCCTTAAGCCAGGAAAGTCTGATTTGTTAACTACTCTCAAACAACAAGAGGAAATCAGCAATATATATAGAGAAGGCAGCTTCCACACTACTAATACAAACTACATATCCCCATTTCCAAATGAAAATCAAGTTAAAAGAAATGAAAGGAAACCTCCCCCGTATGTTCCACCCCCTTCATATAATTCCTCTCATCATATTATCCCTGGTAGTAACAAAATAAACATATGCACAAATTTTGATGGGAAACCGTTCTTAAATGAAGTTGCCTTGGTTGCTTGCATGGAAAGAGGTCAACCTGAAGTGAATAAAATCCCACAATACAACGCAGAACCTCTGGTAAATTCCAAATTAACATTGTCAAAAAAAGCAGGGAGCCAAGGTGCAGCCAATAGGAATAAATGTGACCCACAGATCTACCAGAATAAGAAGTGGGACAAAAAGTTTCCTCCTGCCATTAGGACGCGGGGTTGGGTAAATCCTCAGTGGCAAGAGAACAAACACTGTCCTAAAACCAGCGAATGTATTGATCACATATATGATAGTGTTGAAGGAGAAGGTTGTGCTTTTACTACAACTATGAATTATTGCCAAGACAGTTACTTACCTTTTCCATTACACATGCCTAAAATGACACATGAGAGACCAATCATTCCCCAACAAACTTCTGTGTCCAAACCTAGCAAGAAATTATTCACTGACAAAAAAGCAGTAACAAACGGTACTAAGAGAAACAAACTGACTCAGAATCAGGAGCATTGGCACGCTGGTCCTTTTCTGTCCTGTCCACCTATAGCTTCATTTGATATGAAATTCAGGGATCCAAATTACAAATTTCAACACTCCAGCAAAATAGAGAAATATCCTGTGGAGTCTGACAATGGTTATGGATCTAAGGGGAGGAGACCACTTAAAGAATCAAGATCTAATTTTGCTTCAGTCACCAATAAGAATACATATGACCAGTATAGCTATTCGCTACCCTGGAAACAAGACAGGTCTGATTGTATAAACATAGTTACTGAAGATAAATATTATCCTATATATTCTAGCAAAAAAAAAATATACGATGAATACACAACTCAACCAAAATGGAGGGAGCCGGGGAAAATAAGAACTTTACCAGTAATTTCCAATGATCACAATATCAGGAGACAACACAAGGACCTTAAACAAAGGGACAAATGCAGACAATTAATCGATCAATTATCTGAAGAAAGTCATGGGTTGTTTTTGATTGATGCAACCTGTGTAGTTGTTAGAGCAGAGTATGTCTTCCCACCAAAATTGGAGAGAGTTAAATTTATGTCCGAGACACAAAGTCTTCAAGAAGATAGAAATCCCAGCCATTCTGATGGGGCCAAGGAAACAGACCCTCTATTATCCCATGGTAAGCCTGTGTTTGGTAATACATTAGATATACATCCTTCAAAAGGAAGAACCGTCCCCACTTTAGACCAGTCTATCCCCCCTAAAAGAGAAATTGTCAATATACAGGAACGTGCTACGCGTATATTGGGCTTGTCTACGAGTGAGTTTAACAATGCTCAAGGCCATTTAGAAAGGAAGGACATGTCACAATGGGCACCTGAAAATGTTGCTCACACAGTGTGGACTAAAGAGTGTGAGGCAGTGGATAAATGTTATAAGATAACGGAAATGAAGGATGAGCTCTGTTCTCACACAGAAGTTAGTAAAAATAGCAGTGCATTCTGCCCTCTGTTGGAAAGTAACAGTAATCAAGATTTACTATATATTCATCCTGTTAAAAATGAACAGAAATTAGGATCAGAACAGAATGCAATGGATTGTTATAAAGAGAACACAAATATTGCAGGAAATGACATTAAAAGCCTTTTTTCCAACACGCAAAATGGAGAGATTCATGTTAAACCTAGGACCACTGAAGACAATTGTTATAACACACCAGCTGTGCTGGAGAAAGGTGGACAGGACCTGAAGGCCATTAAAGATGAAATCCCTGTCATTACTAAACCGTCATTTAAAGAAAAACCTACTGGTGTTAATGCACACTTTGGAAAAGTAATTCTAACTTCTCAAAGAGATATAGATAAGCAATCAACACAAAGAGTATGTCCAGTTTCAGAATGTCCAAAAGATGACAATGAGAATTCAAAGAGAACGGGATCCAGTGAGCAGGGGCTTACTGCCATAAGAGGGAGAGCAGAGTATTGCTTAGGGGTTACTGAGCAGATGAGTGATAGATTGCAAACCAGCCATAAACTAAAACCTGCTCATCTTCTAGAACCAAGAGGTCAAAGCAAATTGCAGATTCTGAAAATCAATGATGTACATTCTACAAGGCGACCAACAAGAGTTTCTCTAAGTAACTATTTTGCAAAGGATCTACGTGAAGCTGTTTCGCGCATTAGGCGCCATACAGCACCTGATTCTGACACTGATGAAGACATAGATGGGCCTTCTTCTTGCTCTAGTCCAGTTGAATATGGAAAAGATGTAAAACAAACAGTTATGTCTTGCAGCTCCGACTCATCAGATTCAGAAGTTACTGTAATACTCTGTGGAAATGGCAAAGAAGAAAAAGTCATCCCAAGATCCGGGGAAGTCAGTCCTCGGAATGATTCTCCTAAATCTAGTTCTAGAGAAACATTATGTATAATGAACAATGTATCTGAGGAAGCTTTGCAAGATGATGCAATCCTCAAAAAGCCTATAAATCCCATAAATCCTAATGGCTGTAAGGTGGAGGAACGGTTGGATCTGAATAGTTGTATTGAGGAGATACTTCAGGATTTGAATAGAACTGAGGAGGAATTCTTTTCACCAGCCAATGACAGCGCTGTTGCAGGCCAAACTGATATTATAGTTCACCCAGCCAATGAAGAGTAGTGATATTTAAATGCATTCATTTCCATCAATCAACCCAGTAAGGAGAAAAGACATCCTGTAAATGTGAAAACAATATTAAGTACTGGAAGCTGGCTTTGAATTCTTATCTGATGTGGTTTATATTAAAAGGTTTGTGGTACATTCCATGCCAAGTTCTATCAGGGAACATACAGAAGGGGGCCCAGAAAAACCAAATCTGCCCATAAACCCTGTCTGCTGGGATTCTATAATGTCATAGGAACTGTATACTTTGTGCTATTTTATTGTTTGATCTCACATTCACCTTATAAAGCCTTACAATAGTTTTACATAGATATACAATTATTTTTTGTAGCATATGCAAAGTGGGATAACACTGAGTAAAGGGCACATTATAATTAATAAGGCTTGTTTCACTCTTTTATTATTTATGTGAGAGAAATAAAAATGCTTTAACTGGTTTTAAATGAATGGTCATGATGTAATATTATCAACATACATGTTCATGTTTCTGTGGCAGACATTTTTGGTTTTCATATCTACATCCACGTGTATTTCCATATTGTGTTGATGTTTCAAAAGCCTATTAATAAAGCATCAAATTGCTCCACCAATGATGTACTTTCAATTGAATATGGGTGAAAGGGTAAATAAATGCCCCATTAGCTTATTAACCTAATTATTTGGATAACCAAATGATAAACCATACAGATAACTTTATTATTAACCATTTGGATAACCACCCAACCTAGGTTAATTGGAGAAACATGCAGTTAATCTAGTTATTAACCATATGGATAATCATATTATTAACCATACAAATAACCTAATTATTAACTACTAGACATTAAGCCTGTTACAATAACGGGCACTAGAATCCCAGAGTGCTCCCTCCTCCATGTCCCAAGACCATAGCCCCCCTCCTCCATGTCCCAAGGCCAGAGTTCCCTCTTAGTGTCCAAGACACAGGGTCCCCCCTCTGTCCCAGACACAGGGTCCCCCCCTCTGTCCCAGACACAGGGTCCCCCCTGTCCCAGACACAGGGTCCCCCCCTCTGTCCCAGACACAGGGTCCCCCCTGTCCCAGACACAGGGTCCCCCCGCACCTGTCCCAGACCCAGGGTCCCCCCCTCTGTCCCAGCCCCCCTGTGTCCCAAACCCAGAGTCCCCCCCTCTGTCCCAAACCCAGGGTCCCCCCTCTGTCCCAAACCCAGGGTCCCCCCCCCCTCGTCCCAGACCAGGGTCCCCCCTCTGTCCCAGACCCAGGGTCCCCCACTCTGTCCCAGACCCAGGTTCCCCCCTCTATCCCAGCCCAGGTCCCCCTCCTCTGTCCCAGACCCAGGTCCCCCTCCTCTGTCCCAGACCCAGGTTCCCCCTCTATCCCAGACCCAGGTCCCCCTCTCGTCCCAGACCCCGGGTCCCCCTGTCCCAGACCCAGGGCCCCCGCTCTGCCCCAGACCAGGGGTTCCCCCCTATGTCCCAGACCCAGGGTCCCCCCCTATGTCCCAGACCCAGGGTCCCCCCTATGTCCCAGACCCAGGGTCCCCCCCTCTGTCCCAGACCCAGGGTCCCCCGCTCTGCCCCAGACCAGGGGTCCCCCCTATGTCCAAGACCCAGGGTCCCCCCTATGTCCCAGACCCATGGTCCCCCCCAATGTCCCAGACCCAGGGTCCCCCCCTCTGTCCCAGACCAAGGTTCCCCCCAGTCTGTCCCAGACCAAGGTTCCCCCCAGTCTGTCCCAGAGCCAGGTTCCCCCCTCTATCCCAGATCTAGGGATCCCCCCTCTTAGACCCAGGGCCGGACAGAGTTAAATGGAGGGGCGACGGAGGATTTGTTAGAAGTGCCAAGTTATACAATGGTGTGGCAGAGAATTAAAAAAATTGTTCCCCTTCCGTTATGCACAAGTGTCGGATTACACGCATGTGCACAAATGTCCACACTTATATAGCAGGCAGTGGAGAGGAAATGGTTCCCGTTTTCTGCGCATGCGCGAAATGCGATGCTATGGCAGCTACACGGAGGGGCGGCGTAGGTGAAATAACTCCCTAAATTCCCTGCAAATGAACGGAAAGTGGCACATAAGAACAACTAAGGCAGCCCGGGTAACAACACTTCTTTGAGGGAAACAGATGGGGTTTTAGCACCAATAAATTGGAGGATTGGGGTGGACACCTAGTGGCCAGGGAGGTAATTGCACTGACACCCACACGGAATTACAAAAGCCTTGGGATTTTATATATATTGATATGGATAACCATGTTATTAACCATACAGATAACCTAATTATTAGCCATATGGATAACTTACTTATTAGCCATATAGATAACCTAATTATTAACCATACGGATAACCTAATTGTTAACAATAAGGATAATCTAAATATTAGCCATACGGATAACCAAATTATCAATCAACCTAATTATTATTTATATGGATAACCATACAGTATTATTAACCATACAGATAACCATATTATTAGCCATACAGATAATAAATAAACTATTAAACCTAGTGTTGACCAGTAATGCAATTAAAATTTACAACATCTAGTTTGCTAGAATAATCTAATAAAATCTGAATTTTCCCAATAGAAGGATAGGTAGAGAGCAGATATAACATTCAGATTAAAGTCAGTAATGAAGGATTCCACTTTCATTGCTTTACAGTGACTCACTAGGTGGTAATACGCTGAGTGGTTATGCCACCATTTTACTGGATAATGTTCCCACACCAGAAGCATATTAATCATTCCATCACAGCAACAGTAACACCGAGAATGCTAAAGATTTCTAGAGAGTATCATTTTAGTATTGCAGTATCCATAATAAAATAATCCTATGGTTAAGAATAAGGCTTAGCTGCTCTATCCGGGTAGGAAAACTACACCGTAAAATTTGCTTTTTAAAATGAAATATACCTAGGGCAGGTAGGTAGGATTGATTATTCCTACCTAACAATATTGTTTTGTTAAAAGGCATCTGAGAGGCAGCCAATAACAGCCGCGGCTGTTGGCAATAGAGAACGCAGCGGGAACGAAGGGCTTAGTACTGTTGTGATTCTTTTATTACATATCTAATATAGCAGTTGGGGGTGGGAAGAGATGGTCAACATTATTTTAAAAAGATTTTACGTTAGGGGAAGGGCAGCCAGGGAGGGATCAGTAGGGAGGAAGGGAAGAGGGGGAAGGGCTCCCTTGCACTTGCCGCTGTCCTTATAGTGGCAAAAGGAGGAGGCAGTAACCTTTCACACAGGAAGACACCTCCTACTCTTCAGTTTCCTGGACTTTGGACGGTCACTGCAGGAGAACCATAAGGAGCAGAGATGTAAGGTAAGGAATTTTTTAAACTGCTCAGTGGGGCCAGTAGTGGGTTCAATTTTAATTTGGGGGGTGGACATGCCCTTTAAGGAACCACAGCACATACAGTTTTCATCTGCCAGGTTAGTCTTCCTGTATTAAAGATAGTGCTGAAGATACTAGGAAGCCTGGCAGAAGCAATTTTTTTTCATGCTGGTGCATCCATTCTACCTCCCTGCCCCAGGTACTTTTCATTTTAACAGTTAAATCTTTATATTCACTATAGTTCTCCTTTAATAGACTACACATGGATTCCAATATTTACAGACACTTTTATACAGACAGTTATACCAAGCACAGGATTTTCTGAAAGGGTTCTGCCATGGCTACCATGTAACTATAATTCAGAAGAACGAGGAGATTCACCCATGCTGGTATGGCTTTAGTGTAGATCTGACATGCATTTCTCAGCAACCAGCCATGTTAGGTGTGTAGATAATGTGTGATAGACCTTTACCTCTAAATCAATATTTTCTTTGAGAATAGAGCACAAATTTCCCCCTTGCAATATTAGGTTATTGGTGACATGTTTATTTTTCCATCAGGAAACCAAAATTCTATTTTGAACTGCGTGTCCTGGAAACTGGTGAAACGCTGAACACAAAAATATAAAGTTGCAATGCTCAATACATCCACTAGGTGTTGCTCCTGTATGATCATTAAATATTTGTTAATGCTGCAGAAATAAACCTTGCTTTGGCATGTATGCATGTATATCTCTATAGGGGAAGTTCAGTGAACATACTGTACATATACTTTTAATAAGAGCAGACTTTTTCCATCCTAATGACCTGAACCTGCCCATTCAGCAATTTGTCTGTGTATAAATAAATGCTTCCCAAATACTGACTTTGTATTTGCAGGACCCCTAATAGAGGCCGTTATGGTCTTGCCCTTGACCCAGTGCTCAGGTTGATTCAGTCATGTTTGACCCATCCAACAGCCAATAAGTAGATATTACTGTTCCAAGGTAGTGTGCATTCTGGGAAGAAAAAGGACCGTTACAGAACCTTAAATATTAGCTCACTAAAGACAATAGCAGGGAATAGCAAGGGATATAAATAAAACTGATTTTTTTTTCAAAATGGAAGATAATATGTAGAATAACTAGGTTTGCATAATGATATTTTCCACTGAACTTTCCCTTAATATTTTCTTTTTTTTTTTTTTTTTTTTTTTAGAAAGGGGCACTTTGGTATGCAGTGTCAAAAAATACAGAGGCCGGTATTTATGGAGAGCTACAAGTGCTCCTCTTAAAGGGATTGAGTATCAATGAGTAGCAATGCGACTAATGCCAGGTGGTAGAACCCATAGCTTCTCCTGAATTAATCCCTGTAGTGCCTACAGTAACTTTTGGGATTTGGGATTTTTATGTACAGCCGTTCTTGCTTGCACAGACAGTTGCAGGGATTAAGAATATGGCAGCACTCCCAATATGGCTGCACACATTTTGTGTATTTATAATAGTTCCCGACATTTATTTTAATACATTTTGCATGAGATGAATCTTGTAAAATGTTATGGTGTAGTGAACCCTTTTTAAATGTATATACCGTATATACTCGAATATAAGTCGATCCGAGTATAAGTCGAGGTACCTATTTTTACCTGAAAAATTTGTAAAAACTGACTGACTCGAGTATAAGCCGAGGGTAGAAATTAGTTGCCCTTTAAATGGACAGCATAATTCCCATACATGAATCCCATACAGTAACAGCCAAATCCAGTACCAGTAACCCCCAATTCCTTGGCACTCCAGATGTTTGGAAACTACAACTCCCGGCATGCTTTGTTGCTGGGAGTTTCAGTTTCTCAACATGTGGAGTGGCAAGGTTCAGTAAATTCTTAATTAAGCTTACCATTATTTACAGTTCTCCTGAACCCCATATTGTAAAAGGCCCACTGACCCCATATAGTAAAGGGCCCTCTGACCCCCATATAGTAAAGGTCCCTCTGACCCCCATATAGTAAAGGGCCCTCTGACCCTCATATAGTAAAGGGCTCTCTGACCCCATATAGTAAAGGACCCTCTGACTCCATATAGTAAAGGGCCCTCTGATCCCCATATAGTAAAGGACTCTCTGATCCCAATAGTTAAACAGTCACCTGAGAGTTGTAGTTTCAAGCTGTCATTTGCACTGTACTAGTAGCTTTTTTTGCCCCAAACTGAGGAGACCCATCAGATTTACAGTATCCAGCTGAGCAGTCAGTGACAGTGCTGAGTGAGTCCAGCAGCCAGACTACAGGAAGCAGGAAGTGTAAAGGCAGATCAGCTCCTGTAACTTTCTATGCAGGTTAACACAGCGCCACCTACTGGTTACTATCTGCAATTGCAGAATTCGGATCTAAATTAGGACGTGACCAGAGTATAAGTCGAGGTTAGGTTTTCAGGCTAACTTTAAAGCCTGAAAAATTCAACTTATACTCGAGTATATACGGTATAAGGCAAACAATTAGATGTTACCAGGATAAAAAGGGTTTGAGAACAGGATCAGTTGCACCAAGCACATTTATATCACTTTGTAGGTGTATGCATTTTTAAAAGATCAAATGTAAGATGATGCATTTAGGTCAGTGGTGCTCAAACGCCTTAAAAGGGACCTTGTGTAGTCCATACACAGTCACTAGTGGTCTATGGGAGAATTGTGAGAGCGTGGCTTTTGCAAATGACTACCAGGTCTAGAAATTGCTGGATGCCTTTTAAGTGACTAAAAACGTACAAATGTCACATTGTACTATATGACCGGGCTATATTGTTTCAGTTAACAATACGTTATTTTAAATTTGCATTGAAAAATAACTCAAGATGCAATCGTAATATGAAGTCATCAATCATATTTTTATACAGGGTGGTATCTACTGATGCAGTGCACTTACATAACAAGGAATTACTAGGTCACCCAGCAAAACTATGATATGGCCCCCTTCCACAATCAACACACGATAACCTAGCGCAATTGCAATACAACAGTTTTCATGGAGGTTACTGTGCTTTTGTACTGAGATGTTGCCAATAATTTGTTATCAGAGCGCATGAGATCCGCTTGTAAAAGGATTCCAGTTCAGCACATGCAGTGTGGCCTTGCTGCACTTGCTCTTTAAATTTCAACAGTTTACAACGCTGTAGCTTTTATAAAAAAAGAAAAGCCTCCCAAGTCTGCCACATTTGGTGTAGGTGGGTGCAAAAAGCAACTCTGAAATGAAATAAACCTTTGGGTACTAGGGGTTAGCTCCCATACTTTACCTTGGCTGGGCACATCCAACTGAATATACGCAGTGCACTTCACAGGAATCTGCAGCCTTGCTTCCTGGAAGCTCCCTTCCTCTAAGACAGAACACAGATTTCAATGCAGTTTTTGTGTAAACATATTACAAACATAGTGTAAACATAATGACAAAATTACTTGCTTTTCACACAAAAAGTTTATTTCTTTGCTAGTGTAACAGGCCCGGGTGGGCATGCAGACAGTTATTCTGTATTAGAAAAGAATAAGGACACAGAGCAAGTTTACTTGTTAGCTGCTTCTTTCCAACTCTTTATTACTTGAACACCATTTTATTCATAGTTACCAACATTTCTAAAAAAAATCTAGGGACATTTTTATTGTCCCTATTTTTAAGCCACAAACCACACCCATTTAAAGGGCTGTCCACCCCCAAAACTATAATCCCCCCAACTACTGGCCCCATCATGTAGTGTAGTGTAATCCTTACCTCACATCCCAGCTCCATAGGGTTCTCCTGTAGTCCCCCCCAAAGTCCCAAAAACTGCCCACCAGGAGGCTAGCAGGTCCATATAGGACACTGCCTGCTAGCTGGCCTCAGGTAGATTTTTGCCATGCGTACTGCAGCCCTTCTCCCCCTCCTCCCTCCCTCTCCCTCCCGTTCTACTATCCCTCCCCTAGCATAAAAGCCCTTCAGTACAGTATTCCCCCATGTCTCCCAGCCCCAACCGCATATTTTTTATTTTTAGAAAGCTCCCCACTCTTACTTACCTCTCCTCTTTCCTCCGGCGAAAGTGAGCTGCCCAGCCGCGTCTGTCAGCCAATCACAGACGCGGGCGCGCTGCCGGTCCCGCCCCTCTGCTTGCATTTCCTTGCAAGCAGAGGGCCGGGAGCGCGGCGGAGGAAAGATGGGGGAGTAAGTAGAGTTTGGGGGGCTTTCTAAAAAAAAAAATATAGCGGTTGGGGCTGGGAGCCCAGGGGGGATCTTATATAAAAATTCAATTTTAGGGTGGACATACCCTTTAAGCCACGCCCCGTGGCATACACGCACTCCGTGAAACATTTTAGGCCATTCTTGACAAACAAACCATGCCCATTGTGTACTTTGTGGAGATTGAAACACACAAAGACAGAAATATAGAGAGAGACAGTGAGATATAGGAACAAAGAGAGAGATACACAGACACAGAAAATACACAAACAGACATGGTTAGAGTTATAGAAAACTAGATAGATAAATGGGTAGCTAATACACATATTACATATAGACTGAAAAGAAAGACAATAGAAACTACATAGAACACAGACTGACAGATAGAGATAGCTAGATAGATGATACCCATATAACATAGATACAGGCAGATAGACAGATTGATAGAAAATAGACATATAAGATGATAGCATATAACATAGATATAGATGATTGAAAGATAGATAAAGATAGCTATAAAGATAGATATAATAGAAGATAATGATAGATGATAGATTAGATAGTTAGAAAGATAGATAATAGATAGATAGATATAGATAGTTAGAAAGATAGATAATAGATAGAGATGATAGATAGATATAGACAGATAATAGATAGATAGATGATAGATAGATAGAGACAGCTGATAGATGATAGATATATAAATAGCAGATGATAGATATATAGATAGACAGATGATAGATATATAGATAGATAGACATGATAGATAGTAGATCAGATAGATAGACAGATGATAGATAGAATAGATAGATAGATAGATAGATAGATGATGATAGATAGATAGACAGATGATAGATATATAGATAGATGGATGATAGATAGATAGGTAGGTAGCAGATAGATAGATGATTGATAGATAGATAGATACATAGATAGACAGATGATAGATATATAGATAGATAGATAGATAATAGATAGATAGATGACCATATAACAGATACAGATATATATAGATCAACACACAGACAGATAGACAGACAGACAAATAGATAGATAGATGATAGATAGATAGACAGACAAATAGATAGATAGATGATAGATAGATGATAGATATATAGATAGATAGATGATAGATAGAAAGATGATAGATAGATCGACAGAGACAAATAGATAGACAGATAGATCTCAAGTCAAACCCCCTTCCCTCAGTACAGTCAGGCCAGTCCCTTTCCCCACCTAAACCCCCCATGAGTCCAGTGAAGGAAGTTCTGATTTCAGGGAACTATGATCCCCTGCCAAGTATGTCAGACAGCACTATTGATTCCTGTGGCACTCCTTACCTCCTAGCCATGTGGACACATCTCCTAACTGAAGCTGTGAAGAGGAGGAAGTCATGCGCACAGCACTCTATACACTTCCCCCTCCCTTTTACTGCCTCAGGTCAGGAAGAAGCAGAGAGACCGCACTGTGTCACATGACATGTCTCTGTTAAGGATCCCGATCTTTACTTTATTAAATTGCTCAACTCCAGACACGGCACCTGGTGACGGCTGCACTGTGTGCTTGACAGGCACACTCTGAATACCGGACATCCCCCGGGACTTTAATAGTGCGGGACTACTTCTTAAAAATTGGGACTGTCCCGGTAAATCCGGGACTGTTGGCATGTATGTTTTATTTGGTCATTACATTGCAGAAGAACATCTTATCTATCACACGTCTTTTTCAATAATTGCTATATAGTACACTATAACTACACACATCCTTTACTGCAGTAATGCAGTATAGAAACTAGGCTTTAAAATCTTAAATAAAATAGTCATCTTAGTATTGCCTAGAAATTAATATTGAATTAGTTCACAAATATATTAGAGTAGATGATTAACTATAGCCAGACATTAGCTATTAAACAGATGAATGTTGTTCTATTCAGTAACAGAAACTTTCATAGGAATAGTTATAGTTCTGCAAAAACAGTAGATTGCACAATAGCATAACCATATTTATATAACAGTATGCAGTCAGTGTAATTCATACTGATAATACATTTATATTGGTATACTATATTTAAACTGTGAGTCCACATGTGCATCTAGGTACATCACCTAACAATATGGCGTCTGCCATGTTTATCACCATGCTTTTAGCTTGCAGAGTCATTTAGTATACTTTATCATAGTATTGGATGGCTTTAGCTGCCTCTAAACTGCATTTATTTTCCAGACAAATGCCAATTCTTAAAGTATGTTTGGATTAACAGGATTATTGAACACATACCTGTATTAGAAAAGAATAAGGACACAGAGCCAAGTTTACTTGTTAGCTGCTTCTTTCCAACTGAGGGAAAGCAAGTACCCCTGTGTCTCAAATACAGTACTGTTCTGTTCTAGCACGCCACCTACAGGTTGGAGTGGATATAGCCTGCTATTCATTCCCCCCCTCCCCCCTGATTCTATTCCTTTTTTATATCCATATATACATGTAAATGTGACAACATATTTACTGGGGTCACACTAGCATTGATGTAAGAAACAAGCAGGGTAGGACTGGGACATTTTGGCCTGGGGGGCCAATAAAACCAATTGGTCCTCTTTATGGCAGATAGCAACATTTTTAACCACGCCCATTATGTT
Organism: Hymenochirus boettgeri; assembly: GCA_019447015.1. Lineage (NCBI taxonomy): Eukaryota > Metazoa > Chordata > Amphibia > Anura > Pipidae > Hymenochirus > Hymenochirus boettgeri. The sequence continues at coordinate 261,727,953 of CM033470.1, read as the reverse complement.
AAAGTTACGCCCATTTGTTAGACCACAATTACCATTTTACATTGTTGCCTGCAACATTTTCATTTGTATAATGTGGTTACAGGACAATTTTAGTCCTAAAATCTTCCCCCTCCCAAGACCTAAATCTCTAAGTCCTTACCACTGGGTACATTTTCAAGTCAAGATATACTTACGCAAAGTTTCCTTTGTTCCTAATGAACTGGAGGGCTGACTATCACCAGCTAAAGAATTGGAGGGCTGCCGGCAGACACTAAATAGTGAACGGGGGGCTGAATAACATTGGCTAATGAACTGGGGGCTGACAATACTGGTCTATAAACTAGAGGGCTGATAACACTGGCTTATGAACTGGAGGGCTGACTTACACTGGTTAACCATCTAAAGACTGACAACAATGGCTAATGACCCGATGTCTGACAACACTAGCTAAAGAACTGGAGGGCTGACAACACTGGCTAATGAACTGGAGAGCTGACTAACACTGCTAATGAATTGGAGGCCTGACTGGTAAATGATCTAAAGAAGGATGAGTTAATAGCTTCTGTGGCAGCCCAAGTTTTTCATTGGAAACCAGCCCACTGGGCCAGTCCTCCCCTGGAATTTTAGTAAAAGTAAGTCTGGGGAATCAAACTTGCAACCTTTTGTACTGTGTCTTGGTAATAAAAAACTTTCTACTTCTTTGCCAAAGGTGGAATGTAAGAACATGTAGAATGTTTATCTTTTTCTAGGAACATAATGGAAACAAATATAAGTAAGCATGGTGATTTGAATCTGTGACCCAATAGTCTGTGTATTTCTAAAACCAGCACTTTAACACTAAGCCACCACTAGACATGCAGAAGAAGTAAGTACATCAGTTGACTATTTTGTATTGCTCCAGGAAGGTTGTCAGCAATTCATGCTGGGTGGTAAATAAAATACAGAGCTGAGATATGTGAAGTTTGTACATGTGTAGAAACTTTATATTTTTCTAGAAACATGATGGAAACAAACAAAGTAATAAACTCAGACAGTAGACTATGTTGTGTTATTTCATAAGTAAACCAGGGGATTTGAACATAAGACTTTTTGAACTGTTTGTTTCTAAAATCATGGCATTTATTTGGTGAAACATTATATTATCTTTCGCTAGAAACTTTCGCTAGAACTACTGGGGTTACGGGGGGTGGCACTTTGAAGCCAACATGAGTTGTACTGGCAACTGTTCTTAAAGGGTCACTTTACTCCCTCAAACAACTTTACAATTTTTAAAACTACAATTTGAAAATTGATGGTACTCACATATTTCTCTGTGCTTGCTTAATCATTAAATTATTAATGTTTATTGAGTACTCCTAATTCCCCCCACTCTACCTTACTCACTGCCTCCTTGTACTGTCTGCGACACTTATAAGTTCTGCACAACCTCACCATGGACCCTGCTCTGCTTACACATCTCCCCCTCCCTCCCCCCTGCTGTCTTTCTTTTCTCTGCTGATTCTCTTAAATGTTGCAGAAAGCGTGTTAGCAGGCAGCCAAAGATCCTAGTAAGGTCAGGGATGGGGAACATATAATTTCTGCTTCTGGACAGAAATGGCCAAACTTCCTGAAGTTTGGTTTGTTTCTGAACTTCCAAACTTCAGTAAAAGTTCGGAAATTAACCCATTTAATTCAATGGGGGAAATAGTTTGAAAGGTTTGGATAAATTACAGTTAAAATAAACAATGGTAACTTACTATAAACGACTATGGCACCTGGGAAATGGTCTGGGGAACATGTCCATATCACCAAAGGGTTTGAGGATTACCGAACATTACTTTTGAGGGTCACAGAACAATACATTCGAGGGTTACTAAAAACTCAATAATTATCAAAAATAAGTCACCGAGTTCAGAAAACCAGAGCTTGTTCGAACCCACTCCCTCATTCAGTCTCTGTTAAAGCGGCCATGACGCAGTGAAACATGTAAGACTGTTATTCTTGTTGCACCTCCATTGTATTTGTTTATTGCACTGGCTTCTGCTCATTGATATGTGTGTTTTCAATAAAAGCACGTTATGATACACATCCGCCATGGCTGATTCCTAGTTACGGAGCGGTCCACTTTCCAGTATCCCTATATTGTTTGAACCCGAACTGGATGGAGTTTGGATAGTTCGAGTTTGTCCAAACTTGGGTTCGGGTCCATCACTACTTCTGGAGTGACAGGTCTTTCCCCGTAAATGCTGTGATTTTAAATTTTGATGATGATTTTTGATGATTTCTCAGAATCTACAGCCCAGATTTCAAATTCTAAAAAAGTTTTGGAGCAGTGGGATCTTGCTGTATCTTAAGGTATACCCTTTAAAGATATCCTTTAAAACCTTTTTCAGGTGAGTACTTCATGATTAACATTACATAAACTGTTTAAAGAGCATGTCCACCCCTTTTTCCAATTGTTGGCACATAGTAGTGCTAGTTCCCTCAGCTCCAACCGCTATAATATATTTTCCAGAAACTCCCCCGATCTTTTCTTACCTTCCCTCTTTCCCCGCCGCACTGCCCGGCCCTCTGCTTGCATGGAACTGCAAGCAGGGGGTGGGACCGGCAGCCATGGCTGAGAGTCAGTCAATCACGGACGCGGCTGCCGGCAGTTCAGAACGCCGGAGGAGAGAGGGAAGGTAAGTAAAGATCGAGGGAGTTTCTGGAAAATATAGCTGTTGGGGCTGGGGAACTAGCTCTAATTTGTGCCAAAGGGATTTTACACTAGGGGGAGGGAGAGCAAAACGGGAGAGAAAAGGAGGGAGAGGGAGGGGGGGGGAGGGAGTGAAGGGATGCTCTGAGCAAGCCAAAAACCTCTGAGAGGACATCTCAGAGGCGGAAACAATTTTTTCTGGACTTTGGAGGGACATTACAGGAGAACCATTTGGAGCTGGGATGTAAGGTAAGGTAAGATTTTAATACACTACAGAGTGGGGCCAGAAGTGGGGGAAATTATAGTTTTAGGGGTGGACATACCCTTTAATGTTACACTTTGCTGTTTTTTTATCACTGATAATGAAACAGATTTTTGTTTCAATAAATAATCCTATGTGACCCTGATGGTTCATTTTCACCACACCTAATATAAACAATATAATAGCATTAATACTGTTGACAACACTATGTCATTATATTAATGTCCAAGAAAAATATATGATAAATCTTACCAATATACGAACATGGTACTTTTATAAGAACCACACCTTATCTAAACAGGAGGATCAGAAATGCATCTCAGTATAAACAGAATCTTCAGGCCACACCTAGATAACAAATTGTTGTCACAAGTAACATTATGTTTTAAAATGACTTGCACAATTCACATAATACACATGATAATACATTTTCTTTACTTATAAAAGCATTTGATCAAAATTATTTTATGACTTGCATTTTATAATGGGAATGTCCACCCCATTTCTAAAATCTATGCTTACCTCCAGGACCCCCCCAACTCTGAGACATTATACTTGTTTCCCCCCCCCCCCCTTCCCAGAAGCTTTTTTTCCCTCCTGGTCCCTGCCAGTGCACATCACCCAGTCGCAGAGGATGTTCACTGCCATCCGCTATACATATAAAATTCATTCACAGTGACTGTTGGCTGCAACCAGTAATAAAGCTTGTACAGTTCTCATGTGCCAGGATAATGTCCTGGATAACCCTGTTTTAAAGACCTAAAGCCAGGATAAAGCAGGAGAGAAGCAGTTTTCTTCGTGCTGGCACTCCTCACAGATATCATATAGGGAGGTAATGGCCAATCTTACTTCGCTGCCCCAGGAACTTTTCATTTTAACTGTGTTTGAAATTTTTTAACTCGCATCATAATTTTTTCTTTGGTTTAAACATTGGACCTTTGGTGCCGCTAATTGTAGTTAAAAATCAGTGGGGGTCGGGATAATTATATTTTGCTTTCAGTATACAGTAAATGGTTTCTATATAGTTTTGAACGATAGGCAGGAAAACAAGTAGAAGAGGTATAAATAGAGAAATATGGGCTAAACTAGTGGCCACACTAGTGGTGATCCATTAATCGGAGCTCATGCGATCCACATTTTTTGCGGAATGACATGCGCTCGGATTGAGCGCGATAGTGCGTTGTAGTAGGGCTTTACCCTAAGACATGGGTGCTAGGGTCTATGATACTTGGCAACCAAATAGTATTTTGAGTTTAGAGCAAAGCAGATAATAAAGTTAAATATTTCACACAAAAGCAATTGTCATAAGGAAAGTTGTTTTGAATAATAAACTTTATTTTATCAAGTCTACACTTTAATTTCCCTAAGTAATAAAACAAGCAGACACCCATGTTATGAAAGTGAAGTTGTTAGGGCTTGTTCTTACTATGAGGTTCCTTCTGATGCAGGAACATTGCATTGCAATGTTGTGCGATGTTCCCCTGTGATATCTCATATTGGTGTCCATTTCCGTGGCACTGCTATGCGTTAATCGGCAAACTGCTGCACTCGGTTCGTTGCACGCAATGCACTGTGTCGCAGTGGTAGGTGTGAACATTACGGTTCACTCCTACGAGCAAAGCGTTTAGGTATGATGTCAACGCTCGCATCAGAACACCCTAGTGTGAACAAGCCCTTATATTCCTTGTACCAATATATTATTGGGGAGAAGCAGTTGTAGTCAGAAGGGAAAAAAATTAGCAGAACTTGCTATTAACAGGAAATGGCTCAGTGTGTTGTAGTAGGGCTTTACCCTAAGACATGGGTGCTAGGGTCTATGATACTTGGCAACCAAATAGTATTTTGAGTTTAGAGCAAAGCAGATAATAAAGTTAAATATTTCACACAAAAGCAATTGTCATAAGGAAAGTTGTTTTGAATAATAAACTTTATTTTATCAAGTCTACACTTTAATTTCCCTAAGTAATAAAACAAGCAGACACCCAATGTTATGAAAGTGAAGTTGTTAGGGCTTGTTCTTACTATGAGGTTTCCTTCTGATGCAGGAACATCGCATTGCAATGTTGTGCGATGTTCCCCTGTGATATCTCATATTGGTGTCCATTTCCGTGGCACTGCTATGCGTTAATTCGGCAAACTGCTGCACTCGGTTCGTTGCACGCAATGCACTGTGTCGCAGCTGGTAGGTGTGAACATTACGGTTCACTCCTACGAGCAAAGCGTTTAGGTATGATGTCAACGCTCGCATCAGAACACACCCTAGTGTGAACAAGCCCTTAATCTCCTTGTACCAATATATTATTGGGGAGAAGCAGTTGTAGTCAAGAAGGGAAAACATTAGCAGGAACCTACTGCTATTAACAGGAAACGGCTCAGCTCCCTATAGATCACTAGACACCCAGTGAGTTAATTGCATGTCGTTAGCTAGGAAGAGTTAAAGCTGCATTCTGAGTCTGACAGTCAAAGCTGTTTTTGGCAGTGTTGGTGCTCTAAGCAAGATTCATGGCTGTCTATCTGTCTGTCTATATATGTCTATCTGTCTGTCTATATACGTCTATCTGCCTGTCTATTTTAGAGGGCTCCTAGTTTTCCTAGGGATTTATTGATTTCTCCTTATGGCTCTGCTCTCTCTCTCATGTGCACACAAAATTTCAAATCTAAATACACAATTCTCTTGGCCCCCATGCCAAGACCACACAGTCTTGTAAATATAAGATACCACCATGCCCAACACACAGACTTGTAAATCTAGGATTCCCCCATGCCCAGCCCACACAGTCTTGTAAATATAAGACACCCTCGTGGCCACCAAACACAGACTTGTAAATATAAAATGCCCCCCATGTCCAGCCCACACAGTCTTGTAAATATAAGATGCCACCATCCCAGCACACATATAAGATGCCTCCATGCCTAACACACACAGACTAGTAAATATAACATGCAACAGAAAATAAGATGAGGGTCGCACTCCAAACAAATCAGTTTATTAATGAACCACACACATCCTCACCTGAGGAAGGGGCAAGTTGCCCCGAAACGTTGTGCTGAGTTCCTATTTGGCAGCATTTACCATACTGACTGTTCAATGGCCTTGCAATTTATTAAGGGAACATTTTAATGGTTTTAGATCCTAATTTGATATATAGCCATATATTATTCTATCATAATAACATTGTGTTTGGAATGTTACATTATCTGATCCATGTTCCTGCTCCTACAGAAGTTGTAACCCTTGGAGAATGTCTTGGCAGTGGAAACTTTGGTGTACAAGGTAAGATATTAATTCACATAAATTCACATATTAATTTAAATTCCAAATGGTCCTAAACAGGTCCCTCCATTAGCCCAAGCCCCAGAGAAAAGAAGTCCTTGTACTGCTGACCTTCCTATTACTCTAAAAGCCCACCAAACATTTCTGTCCGTGTTACTGGGTCACTATTCCAAGAAGGGAGAAGTCCTAGACCCAACACATCTTTCTTTACTTATCTGGGAAAAGGATCAGTCGCTGGATTAGATTAGTGCTATAAACTATGGCCAATGTGGGGGATTGTTTTATCCAATATAATGAAATTACATTAGGAGCACGGCATGTAATTACTTTCACATTGTCAAGGGGCCTGGGTAATCTATAGATTTGTTTCAATATTTCTTATTAGTTTCAAAATGCTGTATAAGATGAACTGAAGTTTCTTGAGAACGTTCAAGGTTATTTTCAAAGGTTACCAAAAATAACTGCATATATTCGGTAACCCCCTGGTTCTGGTTGGACAGAATGTTCGGAGGGGTTCCGTGTCAGAACTAGGTCTGACTGGGACCTAAAGCCAATCTCTTATATGAACCACTCACCAGTTACAAGATTGATCGGATAATCGTTGAGAAAGTTGTGGGAACCCTTTGCCTTTTTGTTTGATGTTTAAGTCCTTGGTAGCACTGTTGTCACTTTACATAACACTTTTTATTTTTATTAACTTCTATAAATGGGGTGTGGTATGCAATGTATGCACAAATTGTGCCCACAAATGTCTTTAAATCTGGGTTAAGGGGGTAGTAGTTTATAATGGATTTGGCTGTTTTAAGTTAATAGGGATTTTCCAGGGTACTTATATTGCCAACAGATACTTGTACAAGTCATTTTGAATTGATAAAGCCAGTCGGATGACTAGCGAAATGTCCATATACCATGACCTGGATGAATGAAAACCTTCAAAAGCTTGTGAATCTAGTTAATATGTATAAGGGTCGGTAACAGTAATCTGATATATTGATCCTTTACCACACTCCAGAAATACTTTTTTTGACTGCGTTGGCACCAACCATGGTGAAAAATTCCAATGCCACATGTATTTTATTTATTTTTTGCCATATCTCTGTGAAAAAGCTATAACAGGAATTAGTACGCTGTGTTGGGTGGATTTTTATTTTGGTTCGGCCGTAGAATACCGTATTGCTGTAGAAAACTACAGCAATGGTATTCTATGGGGATTGTAAATCTCTGGTCACGTTATCGTAGATTTACGATTGATTTTTTAATCAATATTTCTTAATTGTGTTTTTCATTTTTATGTGATTTATACAAAACATATTATTTTTATGTCTCATATAGGTTTTTCGTTACCAGAAGAAAAGAAGATAGAAAGGATCTACATCAAAATAAATAAAATAAACATAGGTATAATGGTAAGTATTAACAATAATTCTTGGTGCCCTAGTTTGGTATTGTATAGAGTCATTTGTCTTTGTTCTTTTATCCTGAGGGAGAATTTGGGAAAATTAAGTCAAGAATCTCTTGAATTTGGGGAGTCTTTGACGTTAGCCAATTTATAGCTATTAAGGTTTGCGTTATAGTAAAAGTATGATAAGCTGTGGTTCTTTGCTCTCTTGGAAGATGGTTAAGGTCTATTAATAGTAATGCGAATTTTGAAGTGAGAATGGTCTCATAAAAAGGTTAGTGAAAACATCTTGTAGTTGATTCCAGAGTTTTGTATTTTCCTACAAAACCCCCATATATGGGTCCATATTCCAAGCTCCATTTTTCATCCCCAGCACATTGAACGAACGTAAATTAATGATTGCTAAACCGATTGGAAACTAATGATTGTAAAACTGATCTTTAAACGCATGGTATTGCTAAAAAGCGACACCATGTTCCGAAACAAGTAGGTGGGGCCTAGCCCTTAATGACACCCATGACACTTAATGCCCACTTCAGTTCTCAATTCACATCCTATATAATAAAGGCCCTAATGTGCGTCCGTGAATCCGTGTGTGGCTTTTTGTTAGTCTTTCGGCTATGTGCGAACAGAAACCCGGAAACGAAACCGGTGAGAAGAAAAGTTCTATGATGGAGAAAGAGACAGAGAGAGAGAGAGAATGCGATCTAGTGTCCGTTATGTTAACGGGCTTAACCGGCTTGTGTTTGAATAATTGTGACCATTTTGTGCTATACATTATTTACAAGAAACAGCACTGCTAATTGTCTGATACGTAATTAAAAGAAGAAAAATATAGGGCTTTGTATTTCCACTTAACGTCACTCATTAATTGCATTAGCAGCTTTACAGTGAAATATTTATTGTGTGTAGAGAGATATGTTTTAGTTGATGGGAATACCCAAAGGAAATATTGTGACACTTACTGTATGATCTAGTCTCCCTCAATCAAGGTCCAGTAATACCCCTCCTCCTTATACATATTCCCAAGGGGATAAGACAAGAATCTGTATTATGTCCCCTACTGGGTGGCTGTCCTATTGTTTGGCACAGACTGGATTTCAGGCCTGCAGCCTGCTGGTTCCCGCTACTGCAAGTGACATACCAGCATTGGTTGCTGTGATGCAGAGAGGACCGGCTGGCGAGCACGAAGGGAAAAGATTTAATGGGATTATGGCAGACAGGTCAGCATCAGTCTCTTCCCTGCTGGCCCACAGATCCCTTCCACATAACAAAACCCAAAAGATGGATGAGGCACTGTGAACAGCTGGTGAATGACATACAAGTGAGGTAGAGGGCAAGGATGGAGCACACTCTATTTCAAAAGGCTGGTGATCTACCCATTTCCAACATGGACTGCATTAATAGACCTTTCAAACGATAGCTCTGGGGAACATAAACACCTACTGGGAAACAATGAATCAATGAGGAATCCTGGTTAACTTTTAGTGAACTATTCTACAAAAAAACCTCAAGCCACTTATTAGACAAAGACATGTCCGCTGCTCATTAAAAATTGCTAAACATGCTGGGGTAATATAAAGTCTTTAACAAGGAACCTTGGTTCATTTAAATTAAATCAAATGGAATGAATAGTTGACATTTCTTTTAATAAATAAGCAATACAAGTAATAAAAAACAGTTTTGATCAAAATGTTTTCCAAAGAAAGGTATCCTAATAACCTATAAATTGTTTTGACCAAAATAGCCATTTTGCTGATGTTTAGCTGCATCAAATTGTGTCCCAAGGCTTCTGTGGGTCTACAAGTGTTTTGTAAGCACTAGATCAGGAACACTGGGCTATATTTATCTATATGATCGACATTGGTAATTACCGATAACAGCATGTTATTGCAGTCGAGCAATACTGCTTTCATCGATCATGGTGTTCACTATAAATAAAATATAAAAGTATGGACAGTACTGTATTTAGATACCACACGGTATTTACCCATTGACTGTCGCAGACATTATTCTTTTTTACGACTACGGTGCTGCTTATGTCTTAAAATAACATCACACCCTAATCGCTAATTTCCAATCGGTTTAGTGATTTTTATAATCCATAAGGCTATGGACCTTGAATGGGGAGGTGCAGTGCAATATATTCTTATAAAAAGCTCTTAACTACATAGCTAAGAGGTTTTTATAAGAATATATCTGACTGCACCTCCCCATTCAATTTACATGCAGTGTGTCACACATAATAGCGAAATACAAGCAGCCACAGGGTTTATCTTTTTTCTTCTAAGGGAGGTTGAGTCTGAGCTGAAAGTGCTCTAACAGCAGACCGGGAAAGAGACCTGGATGCCTTTCCTATGAGATATTATGGGCCATATTTATACATGCGCACATGTACAACAGTGGCTGTAAATGTACGCCCATGAGCATATATTTACCCTGAACATTCGTTAATAACCTGTATCAACAATCCCAGTTTGCTGTACCTGTATCAATTATCCCAGTATGATGTACCCATATAAATAATCTCAGTTTGCTGTACCTGTTTCAATAATCCCAGTTTGTTGTACCCATATCAACAATCCCAGTTTATTTTACCTGTATCAATAATCCCAGTATGCTGTACCTCTATCAATATTCCCAATTTGCTTTACCTGTATCAATAATCCCAGAATGCTGTAACCATATCAACAATACCATGTTGTACCTGTATCAACAATACCATGTTGTACCTGTATCAATAATACCATGTTGTACCTGTATCAATAATCCCAGTATGCTGTACCTGTATCAATAATCTCAGTATGCTGTACCTGTATAAATAATCCCAGTTTGATGTACCTGCTTTGAAAATCCCAGTTTATTGTACCTGTATCAATAATTTTGCTATGCTGTACCTAAACCAGTATTCCCAGTATACTTCACCTGTATCAATATTCCCAGTTTGCTTTACCTGTATAATTAATCCCAGAATGCTGTACATATATCAATGATCCCAGTATGCTGTACCCGTATCAATAATTCTAGTTTGCTGTAACAGCATCATAAATTTGTGAATCTGTTTATACCCCGGTCTATTTCTTTGTCTCTGTATATAACTATATAATTTTCCTTTCTGTGCTAAAAAAGTGTGGAAAATGCAGAGCTGTATCATTAATCCCAGAATGCTGTACCTGTATCAAACATCCCATATATCCAGAATTATATATCCATATCAATAATCCCAGATTGCTGTACCAATAATCCCAGTATGATGTACCTGTATCAATAACCCCAGTATGCTGTACCTGTACAAATAATTCCAGTATGATGTACCTGCATTAATAATTCCAGAATGTTGTACTTGTATCATTAATCCCAGTATGCTGTACTTGTATCAATAATCCAAGTATGCTGTACATGTATCATTAACCCCAGCTTGCTTTACCTGTATCAATAATTCAAGAATGCTGTACCCATATCTATAATACCATAATGTTTTACCTGTATCAAGAATACCAGTATGCTGTACCTCTATCATTAACCCCAATATGCTGTACCTGTATTAATAATCCCAGAGTGCTGTACCTATATTAATAACCCCAGTAGGCTGTATCAGTAGCAATAATCCCAGTTTACTTTACCTGTATCAAAATATCCAGAATGCTGTACCCGTATCAATAATTCTAGAATGCTGTACCGGTATCAATAACCTCAGTAAATTGTACTTGTATCAATAATCTCAGTTTACCTTACCTGTATCAATTATCCCAGAAGGCTGTACCTGTAACAATAATTCCAGAATGCTGTACCTGTATTAATAATCCCAGAATGCTGTACATATATCAATGATCCCAGTATGCTGTACCTGTATCAATAATCCTAGTTTGCTGTACCGGCATCATAAATTTGTGAATCTGTCTCTACCCTGGTCTATTTCTTTGTCTCTCTGTATATAAATATATAATTTAGGAATTCCTTTCTGTGCAAAAAATTCTGGAAAATACAGAGCTGTATCATTAATCCCAGAATTCTGTACCTGTATCAATAGTCCCAGAATGCTGTACTTGTATCAATAATATCATTTTGCTTTACCTGTTTCAATAATGCCAGAACACTGTACCTATGTCAATAATCCTGGAATTCTGAACCTGTATCAAACATCCCATATCAATAATTCCAATTTACTTTACCTGTATCAATATATCCAGAATGCTGTACCTGTATGAATGAACCCAGTTTGCTTTAGGTGTATCAATCCCAGTATGATGTACCCATATCAATAATCCCAGAATGCTATACCAATAATCCCACTATGCTGTGCCTGTATCAATCACCTCAGTATGTTGTACCTGTATCAATAATTCCAGTATGGTGTACCTGTATTTATAATCCCAGAATGTTGTACTTGTATCAATAATCCCAGTATGATGTACCAATAATCCCAGTATGCTGTACCTGTATCATTAACCCCAGTATGCTGTACCTGTATCAATATTCCCAGAATGCTGTACCTGTATCAATAACCCCAGTAGGCTGTACTTGTATCAATAATTCCAGTATGCTGTACATGTATCAATCCCAGAATGCTGTACATGTATCAATCCCAGAATGCTGTACCTGTATCAATAATCCCAGTTTAATTTACCTGTATCAATTATCCCAGAAGGCTGTACCTGTATCAATTATTCCAGAATGCTGTACATATATTAATAATCCCAGAATGCTGTACTTGTATCAATAATCCCATTATGCTGTACTTGTGTCAATAATCCCAGTATACTGTACTCATATCAGTCCCAGAATGCTGTACCTGTATCAATAACCCCAGTATGCTGTACCTGTATCAATATTCCCAGTTTACTTTACCTGTATCAATATATTCAGAATGCTGTACCCGTATCAATAATTCCAGAATGCTGTACCTGTGTTAATTATCCCAGAATGCTGTACCTGTGTTAATTATCCCAGAATGCTGTATTTGTATCAATAATCCCAGTATGCTGTACCGGAATCAATCCCAGAATGACCTGTATCAATAACCCCCAAGTATGCTTTTACTGTGTATCAATAATACCAGTTTTCTTTACCGGTTTCAATAATCCCAGTTTGCTGTACTTGTATCAATAATTCCAGAATGTTGTACCTGTAATAATCACAGAATGCTGTACTTGTATCAATAATCCCAGTATGCTGTACCTGTATGAATAATCCCAGCATGATGGACCTGTATCAATAATCCCAGCATGATGTACCTGTATCAATAATCAGTTTGCTGTACCTGTTTTAAAAATCCCAGTTTGCTTTATCTGTACCAATAATCCCAGTATGCTGTACCTATATCAGTAATCCCAGTATGCTATACCTGTGTCAATAATACCACTTTGCTTTACCTGTATCAATAATCCCAGAATGATGTACCTGTGTAAATAATCCCAGTTTGCTGTACCTGTTTTAAACATCCCATTTTTATTACCCATATCAACAATCCTAGTATGCTGTATCTCTGTCAATATTCCCAGTTTGCTTTACCTGCATCATTAATCCCAGAATGATGTACCTGCATCAATAATCCTAGTATGCTGTACCTGCATAAATAATCCAAGTTTGATGTACCTGTATCAATAATCCCAGTTTGCTGTATTTGATTTAAAAATCCCAGTTTGTTGTACCCATATCAACAATCCCTGTATAGTGTACCTCTATCAATAACCCCAGTTTGCTTTACCTGTATCAATAATGCCAGTATGATGTACCTGTATAAATAATCCCAGTATGCTGTACCTGTATCAATAATTCCAGCATGATGTATCTGTTTAAATAATCCGTTTGCTGTACCTGTTTTTAAAATCCCAGTTTGTTGCACCTGTATCAATAATTCTGCTATGCTGTACCTGAACCAATATTCCCAGTTTACTTTACCTGTATTATTAATTCCAGAATGCTGTACCTGCATCAATGATCCTAGTTTGCTGTACCGGCATCATACATTTGTGAATCTGTGAATCTCTATCTCTGTCTATTTCTTTATCACTCTGTCTAACTATATCTGTGGGTCTGTTTATCTCTCTTTGTCTTATATAATTTAAGAAATTCTTTCTGTGCTAAAAATTCTGGAAAGTGCAGACAGTTGTAGCTAGATGCTGGTTATTTTATGTAGCCTGGCTGCAGTATATTGTAAGTGCTGTTGGGAAATTGAGATAGTTGTAGATATCTTTCTTGTGCGCAATATAGAGCCCGTGGTATATTTAATGTGCCGCATGATATATATTGCAGGCAATATGTACGTTTAATGATGATCTCTCTTAAGTAAAGGTGTGTGCAATCAGCAATTTTAAATTACTTCTGATTAAAACAGCTGATTGCAAGCATCTTTATGTACAAATGTGCAATCTGTTGTTTAAAATCAGCGGAACATTTATCAGGACTTTTAAGATAAACATCGCGGCTGGACGCCGTACAAACAGCACTCCGTGAGGGAGACGGTTTCTGGGAAGACGTATGTGAAAGCACCAGCGCTCCCACTTTAAGATGCTCCCGGTACCAGGTGTGTTTTTTCATTGATGGCACTGGAATGTTCAATAAACAAACCTTTTTGATACAATGGTGGATGACCAAGACATTACTAATTGTCATTGGGTAGAACAGACCAATGTGAATGCTATTGAAGGACTGCACACTCTTCATAAAGAAGCTACTCTCCTTATCCATCCTCTATTCCCTCATACTATAGCAGATTACTGTAACAGGATTGTGCAGCCATCCAAACACATGCTGAAATAAAGAAAGGGAGAGTCTCTGAAAACATCTTTCCGGCTCAGTTTTAACTCCCCATTTCAATCCCCAGCATTGAAAAAAATCTCTTCAGAATCTGTTAATCTGTTTCTAATTAAGGCTTAGGGGAAGGCATCCTTTGAATATTAGTTTCTTTCCCAAAATTCTTCAGGGCAGTCCTGGGAAAAGCAGTTTTAACAAACCAATTGTGTATGTTTTTGGGAAGGGGTGCTTTTTATGAAGATGTTTCATTACAGGGCCTAATAGATGAACAAAAGGATATTTATACATGAATGATAACCCTGGTGAATTGGTCAGACTTGTGGTTAATGGCAAAATGTAGGAGAAACTTTAACTGAGTGTAAAGGCCAGTTCCCAATATCATTACCAGTTAATGATCATTAGAATAATATTCTGCCCCTCGTACATTCAGTTTTCTGCAGGTCAATCCTATGAAGCTACTTCTAAACTCCTTGAACCATTTACATAAAAAAGAATAACATTTCTATGTTACTATTAATTAGTAATTATTAGTGGCAGCTTCACTGATGTATTTTGCAAAACATGTACACACAGTCACAACTCTCTCCCTATATGCTTGTGAAGGTTCTCATTCATCCAGGTCATGGTATATCTGTTGTATTCAATTAGATCAACTGGACTTGAAGTTAAGTTCTTGAAGACATTTTGCTAGTCATCCGTCTGGCTTTCTCAATTCAGAATGACTTGTACAAGAATCTGTGGCAATTATGTACCCTGGAAAATCCCAATTAGCATATCACAGCCAGGTGTTAAGGGCGTGATTGGATAGTGGCTAAGAGGTGTTATAGGAACGCCCAGGGTAAGGTGTCAAAACAGCATTGTACATGGCAGACAGTTGTTGTCAAACCCCCCACCTCTATTTAGGATTGGTTTCTTTATTTTCACGTAAATGGCCTCATTAACACCTCTCTTGAACCAGTCACGTTCCTTTGCCAATATGTTAACATTACAATCTTCAAAGGTATGTCCTTTATCCTTAAGATGCAGGTACACGGTTGAGAAAACGGCTAGGCCAAGACTGCACTCTTACCAGCAGAACTGATCACAACCCAGAACAGGTGTGTTGCTTATTGGACTTGTGCCTGAATACCACCTATTTCAAATACAGGGATAATTCCTATAAGCAAAAACACGGATGTGCTATGGCATCTCCAGTTTCACCTATTGTGGCCAACCTTTACATGGAGGAGGTAGAAAAACAGGCGCTTAATACCTTTAAGGGCATAGCACCCAGCCACTGGTTCAGATATGTGGATGACACCTGGGTTAAAATCCACCAGAAGGAAGTACAAGCTTTCACAGAACACATCAATGCGGTAGACCAAAACATCAAATTTACAAGGGAAGAGGTACAAAACAACAAACTGGCTTTCTTGGACTGCTTGGTAGAAGTTAAGGAAAATGGTAAACTGGAAGTAGAGGTTTACAGAAAACCCACACACACAGATCAGTATTTGATGTTTGACTCCCACCACCCTTTAGATCACAAGCTGGGTGTCATCAGAACCCAGCAACACAGAGCTGAGAACATCCCCACTAGGCGAAGGCTAAAGAAATGAAACATCTCAGAGGAGCCCTTAAAACTTGTGGATATCCAGGCTGGGCCTTTGTCAAAAGAAGTAGAAGGAAAGAAAAGAACACGAATACCAACAGTGAAGGAGAAAAGCAAGACAGGAGAAAGAACATGGTCATCCCATATGTAGCAGGGGTCTCCGAGAAATTAAGAAGAATTTTCAAATAACACCGTATCCCTGTCTGCTTTAAACCGAGCAACACGCTGAGGCAGCAATTGGTACATCCGAAAGACCCAATACCCAAACACAAGAAAAGTGACATCATATATACGCAGTGCAGTGCAGTGAAGAATGCTCTGATTTGTATGTGGGGGAGACCAAACAGCAACTGCATCAACGTATGGCCCAGCACAGAAGAGCCAATTCCTCGGGTCAGGATTCAGCCGTGTACCTTTATCTTAAGGATAAAGGACATACCTTTAAAGATTGTAATGTTAACATATTGGCAAAGGAACGTGACTGGTTCAAGAGAGGTGTTAAGGAGGCCATTTATGTGAAAATAAAGAAACCAAACCTAAATAGAGGTGGGGGGGGTTCGACACCTACTGTCTGCCATGTACAATGCTGTTTTGACACCTTACTCTGGGCGTTCTTATAACGATTTTCCAGGGTACATAATTGCCAAAGATTCTTGTACAAGTCATTCTGAATTGAGAAAGCCAGTTGGATGACTAGCGAAATGTCTTCAAGAACTAAACTTCAAGTCCACTTGATCTAATTGAATACAACAGATATACTCTCTCCCTATACTTTGTGTTGTGTTTGTTTTGTCCAGTAGCCGCTAACAGATCCATATAGTAAAGTATAGGGACTGATAGAAATCGTCAGGTGCAGCAGAGAGATCTTGCAGGCCAAAGGCAGTAGTTTGTCAGCCGGATTGTCCATTTGTCATTCCCAGACCCAAGACTGTTGGGTTAATTTACCAAGAACTGCTCACATCAGCATACAGTGCTACATTCGCTGATTCAATACAGCATTTGTGGCCCTCGGAAAAAGCCAAATGTTCTGCGAAAGTTTAACACCAGTAATAAAGCTGGTGTTAAACTTTCGCAAAACTTTGCTGCAGCAGATCCTTTCTTTAAGTCGTGCTAATTAGTGCCACTTTCAGATAAGATATTAGCCCACTGCCTGTGGGTAGATGTGGCCGTGTGTGTATACAGCTTAAAAGCAATTAAAGGGATCTGGAGGAGCAAAGTTAGAAGAAGCCTATGAAATAATAGGTGCTCAGTGACAATTATAAAGAAGTTTTAAAGACTGAGAAGGAAGCTTGTGCTTGATAAAGTGTTTTTTTCTCAGTCTACCGTATGTCAAATATTATTGTTTATGCTGTTTAAATAAGACCAAGGAGGCCATGACGGAAGATCACAGTTTCACAGAAATATTTTTCAGCAGCATATGCCTGGTATATTTAAAAAAACATGTGAAAAAGTTCTCTAGCTCAGTTCACAAGACTTTTATTCTGAGAAAATTGTAAAGAGATTTTACAGAGAGCTGGAAATTTGCTAAATTCTATCTAGTCACACTAACTCACACTAGGATGGACAATTTACCACAGGCCTGTGAAATAAAAGTTCTTCAGCGAGATTCAATAAAAGTTCTTATCATTTTAAATGGTTCTAATTTTGCCCTAACCAACCTAATCAGATGCTAGCTTTCAAATGTTAAATATGATCTGATTGGTTGGGGCAAAATTAGCACCATTGTAAACAATAAGAACTTTAATTGAATCTCCCTGCTTATAGTTAAAATTGGTGCTAATTTCAGATGTTAGCTTTCAAATGGTAAATAACATCTGATTGGTTGGGGCAAAATTAGCACCATTTTTAACTACAATAACTTTTATTACATAGGCCCTGATAGTATTTTAAATGGGATTTGCATCAGCTGCATTTGTGGCTAGTTTGCATATAGCTGGCATAAAAAACACAGATGAACACCATAACAATTTACGAAGAGTTGCCTTATTCATTTATTATTATTATTGAGATGTGTTTGTTGAATTCGTTTATGAAATTTCTGAAATAAATATCAAAAAGTCCAATGAATTGGAAATTCTTCCTTAAATTGAAATTCTAATTTGCATTACTTAAATGCACAAACTATTTAAAGTTTGTAAAGACCAATTATTAGATTATCAGCCCAAAACCCTTTTTCTAATGATTCCCCAGCAGACAGGCCTCTTGTCAGTAGCCGAGCAGTCTGGGACATCACAGGAGAATAAAGGCAGTTTCAACAAAGTTTACTAATTTAACAGGTGGAGTCTCTACACACAGACGAGAAACAACCTTTATGGCCATAAAATATGTTTCAGGTGTCAATTTTCTGAAATGTATATAGGCTTTTCCCTTTATTTTAAGCTTGGTATAAAAGTCCTGGTAGAGATGATTTTCTGTTTAAGAGAGCACATTTTACAGACTGGACCAAGGATGTACATTTACATCTGTATCGTAAACTAATACTGTGTGCTATCACCTATACCATAGCAGTATTGAACGGCCAGGTGATAACTTTATCGGATAGGTTTATAAATATTGCCCACGGTACCTTTGCAGTACTTACCTGCTTTTGCGCCATACATTTAACCTATATTTTAAGAAAACTTGTGA
The DNA here is from genome assembly GCA_019447015.1 of Hymenochirus boettgeri. Taxonomy (NCBI): domain Eukaryota; kingdom Metazoa; phylum Chordata; class Amphibia; order Anura; family Pipidae; genus Hymenochirus; species Hymenochirus boettgeri. The sequence goes on along the minus strand of CM033470.1, from coordinate 261,709,390 downwards.
TCTTTAAACAAAAAGCATTTGAGCATCTTAAGCTTTGTCAGGTTTTAGTTGCTCTTCAAGACTTTTGCATTTTAATTTGCTAATTATTGGTCATGTGAAAAAAGTATGAAGTATGCTAATGCATGCGCATGTTAAATGAAGGTGAACGGAATGAAAAAGGAACAATTCCAAAAGCATTTTGTTTCCACTTTGTTTAATTCTATTTAATTACATACAGCTTACATTCCAAAATATACAAAGAAAAAGAATACCCAGCTTAAACCATACGTTCCACTTTACACCACACACAGAAGTGTGAAAGAGAGAAGAAGAGCACAGTTCAGAATGAGGGCACTGAGGCAAAGAGCATTAAGTAGGGAAACACAAAGAAAGGGACATTAGGGGAATATTGTAAAATAGGCTGGCACAAAAGTGTGCAAAGAGGAAACCAGATTACAATTGACAACCTATTACCTTTTTTTGCCATTGCCATTTTATATTATTCCCCCATTGTTTACAATCAAATCATATCAATAATAAAACAAAAATAACCACATAAACAAATGGTCCTTAAAGTAAAAAGTGCACTTTAAGAATTTTAAGAGGACAAAGTTCATAAATATTAATGCCACTTCTTCCAAGACACTATACCCCAGGGCTGGAGGGGCAATAGTAAAACATATCCAAGAGTCTGTTTACCAGCAGCCCCCTCTGGATAAATAGAAATGTTCTGGGGCACCCTTGAGTAAGTAAGTAAGTAAGTAAGTAAGGAGGAGAATGTGTCACCTTAAACAGTTTCTTGCAGTTTAATATTTTTTCTCTCTACAGTTCTCCTACTGCATATTTTAACTATGGATAGAACTTTTAGGTGCAAAACTCTTTGAATTGTTTTGTATCATTTTTTAAAATCATGTCTCATATGACATTACATCTATAATGTGCATTAACATCACTATTTTCAAATAGACATGGCAGACGGAGGCAATCCATTGGCTCGAAGCAACTTACATTTCTTCTTTACATAAAGGCATTAACAGTTATAATTTACAGCAGAGATTTAAATCGTGTTTCATGTGAGATAATAAACCTAAACATACATTTAATGCAAATCTGCTGATACCGTAAGTCTTATTGGTCAATTTACCAAGCTTGATATGGCCTAGCATGACCATGAATAAGTGCATGAATTTTTTAGGGAGGTGGGATAATATAATAGATGGTATAATACAAATATACCAGAAAGCAAATACATTGGATACATTGAGGGGGAAAACTGTACATTACTTGCAAAATCAAATGATTTAAACAAAACGTTGGATAATTCACTGGAATGTAAAGTCACTGTGAAAAATCGTCCTCAAACTATGATGCAATGATGAATCACCTGAAATCCCCAACATGATTTCAGCTTCAACATCAGCAACACATTGGGAAGATTGCCAAATACACTGTAAGTTCAAAGGCCTGCTTCTTTCCATACAACCGCACTATAAAGAGACCCGATGTATTCAAAGACAAGCAATATATTGGGATTTAAGAGACGTGTCTCTTATTATTTTGCATTTCTAGCTAAATTCCCATGGAACTTAAACAAAACATCTCAGCTGAAATCCAAGCTATTAAGGGAAAAATGCTACAGTGACATCACTGGGAGAAATCCCAGACATTAAAAATAAGGGTGGTGAAATCTTATATACTAGAGCACAATATGCATGGATGACATTTGCATTACAGCAGGTGCTTTAAAGGGCATGTCCACCCCCAAAACTATAATCCCCCCACTAATGGCCCTACCATGTAGTGTAATAAAATCCTTACCTCACATCCCAGCTCCATAAGGTTCTCCTGTAGTCCCCCCCCCCCAAAGTCCCAAAAACTGCCCACCAGGAGGATAGCAGAGTCCATATATACTCTGCCTCCTGACTCGCCTCCGGAAGAAGTTTGGCATGAGTACTGCAGCCCTTCTCCCCCTCCCTCTCCCTCCTGTTTTGCGATCCCTCCCCCTACCATAAAACCCCTTGCCCATATATTAGTATATCTACCCCCAGCCCCAACCGCTAAAAAATAATTTTAAGAAAGACCCCCGAACTCTACTTACCTTCCCTCTCTCCCCCGGCATTCTGAGAAGCCAGCAGCCGCTTCCGTGATTGGCTGCCTCTCAGTCAATCACGGACATGGCTGCCGGTCCCGCCCCCTGCTTGCAGTGTCTTGCAAGCAGAAGGCCAGGCTGGGTGTCGGAGGAGAGAGGAAAGGTAAGTAAAGATATGGTCATTTTCTTAAATTTATTTTATAGCTGTTGGGGCTGGGGGAAGGTATTCTATTATAGGCTAAAAGTTTATTATAAGGGTGGACATGCCCTTTAAAACATAGTTAACACTCAAATGCTAAATCGTCTTGCAAAATGGGTAAGACAACTCTCATGTAGAAGAAACCACTCTATACCTCTATACTATTTAAAGCTCTGAAAACACTTTAACAACTCAATTTTGGAGTATAAGGGGCATCTTTAAAAACAAATCGCTAATTTTGCCATTTCGCTATCGCATGGCATCGCAATGGCAAAGATCATTATTTTCACCGTATTTATAAAGCACACACAATGAATATGCTGCACATTGCCGTATTTGTTGCGTTGTGGTAAAACTGATATTCCCAAACGGATTACAGTAAATGCTGAAGAATATTCTAACAACCCCCCTGGACATTTTGGAATGTTTCTCAATACTAATCACACCTTCCAATGACCCACTGACAGGCAACATATATGGGCACTTATCCATTTTCGCCACGTCGGACTTGCTGAGTTTAAATGGCCAAACTTAATGGAAAAACTTACTGTTTTTTTAATACGATCAAGCTGTTACCATGGCGATAAGTGAAGTGCGATTGTGGCGGTAATGACTTTTCCACACCGGTTATCGCCAAAAAGTTAACGAACCTTTATAAATATGCTCCTAATAGTATTATTTTGCCACTGCAAGTATTTAAAAACACCACAGACCTCTAAGATACTTAAAGTACCCGGATTGTTATTATTTCTAAACCACTGGTGCCTAAAATGATTTCAGTGTTTAGCTTTATACACATAGCAACACGTCAATGGAAAATATTGATCAGATAAATGTACAAAGATAAAATAGTAAATATACTATTGCTGCCATATGAACCTATTATGTTAGGTAAAATAAAATAAGTACTTTTCAATGGTTATCAGAGCCTTTAACCTAAAATTCTAAAAGCAAGATTTCTAAAAAGAGGAATAAATAGAAATAAATGCTAATAATACATTCAAGTTATTCCTAGTGTAGCATATCTTCATTACACATCAAACTGTTGTATGTACTTCTAAACTAGGGGACTATTATGTTTAATATGAAGCTTTAAAGGGAAAAAGTTTTTTTTTTAAAAAAATTGCCCCTTATTGGAAACTACGACTTTTTCTATTGCTTTAGATATATAGTATCTAGCTGGAGCAAAACAAGTACTGGATTGAAGGTATGCAGCAACACACACCTTAGCATGTGAGCTACTTACATGTATTAATTTATAGCTTTAGACGAGTCAAAGTCATTTTTTCAGTCCACGCACCCTTTAAATAATCACAATTTTCTCAATCACATCCTTAAATTGTCAGATTTTTTTTTTGTTATATTCATTATTAGCTTAAATTCAACTTGTTTTTACAAATATAATTAAGTTAATATCATTAAAACACCCCATGAATAACTTTCACAATACAGTCAAATTTCTGGGTACAGGACTGATGTTGTAATAACAGATTATACTATTTCTTGGAAAAAAAAATGCTGTCTGAACAATAGTTTCTTCTGCCATCGATTTTATATATTCTCCGTAGGTTTTAACACTGTGCCAGGGTAATATTATCATTTATTTATACAACCCAGTTTTGCAAATTCCCATGTTTATAACATACACCAATGGCATTTTCCCCCAACAAATAAAGCTGAATAGGGAATATATATATATATATATATATATATTTCTAACCTTGGCACTCCAGATGTTTGGAAACTACAACTACCAGCATGCCTTCGTAATGCTGGTAGTACCTCACCCCCAGTAATGTCACGCTGTGACATATAGAGACCCCATCAGGATAAAATTAGACTGGTGCTACGCTATGCACTGACAAATGCACGTGATGTTAAGTAGTGGTGCTTCCTAGAAGTCTTTAATGAGTATGTGATGTATGTGATACCACACAAACCATGAGATTGTAAAAATCTCAACACCTAATAATGGAAGGTTTTTTTCCTTAACATGTTTTTACATTATATCTGCCATTTTACATAACAATGCAATTTTTTCATTCTGTAAGTTAAGGTGGGGCCAGAAAATATTTCCCCAAATATACTATGTATGATGAAGTTGTGACCCATATTACATTTACCTTTCACCTAATACCTACATTTTTCCTTTTATACAGGCGTAACACATATGATTATAGATATGATTAACAACTGTAACATGCTACAGAGCTAGATTCAAATGCTGAGTTAAGCCAATATGTGAATTATGAATTGCCAAAACACAAGTGACATAAAAAGTGTTTTATGTTATCAGATACATAGGTTTGTGCATGTTTCCTGTTAGATAGATCGCAAGGACAGGAAGGGTCTTAAGAAGCATCTGAATATTGTGAAACATATGATACTTTGGCGACCCAGACTTTTGAAGCTGAATATTGCATTTTTACCTTTATTGCACCTTACATTTTTAGCATTGGTGACCAATAACATTGTACCTTTTTTCCAAGAGAATAAAATACTGTATATTAATATTATTGTTTCACTATTTTAAACCATCTTGGATGAAGCACTATAAGAACCCTGCAGAAAAATAAAATACAATAAGCCAAACACATTCCCATAATTTTCTGCAAAATGAGCTTTCACATAACACAGACACAATACAGCACTGTTCCATATCTTTCTGCTAACCAACCCTGTCTACAGGGGGCAGAATTCTCTGGCGTGTACTGTCTCATTAGTCCTCTCCCACCCACAACTTCATTAAACAAAGAAAACCGCAAGTAACAGCAGCTTGATGAACCAGAAGAAACACAGCACCCAATTCACACCCCAAACCAAAATAGCAAACAAAGCAAGTGGGTAACCAAGAGAAGCAGGTGAAATTGTGTGGTCTGTACCAGGAGTCAACCCCTAACCTGTTTTGGTAGAGGAAGAACAATAAAGATTTGGGAGGAAGAGTCACGCGCACGCTGGAGAGGAGTTAAAGGTTGTCACCATCACTTCTTGTTCTTCAATTGGTTGGCTAGCCAGTCCAGCCCCTCATACAGGCCATCTCCACTAGTGGCACAAGTTGCCTGGATATACCAATTACGATGGCGGAGAGAATGCAGACCCAGTTTGTCTGTTATCTCTGCAGCATTCATGGCATTTGGGAGATCCTGTATGTAAGAGACGAGAAATAAAAATAAAACCAATAAATAAATTTTCTAAGGTTTTCTAACAAAAAAAATCAGCAGTTGCTAACATTCCTACTAATCTACTAAGTATAGCATGTGAAAAACTACAGCCTGATTTTAAGGTATTAAGGGCACGGCCACACTGCGCCGCAAACACTATCGCACACGCAATCGCACATGATTGCACAATCGCACGCGTTGGCATAACGCAAACAAAATCACAATCGCACGCGTTGACATATCGCAAACAGAATCACAATCGCATGCGTTGGCATATCGCAAACAGAATCACAATATCACGTGTTGGCATATCGCAAACAGAATCACATTTACATGCGTTGGCATATCGCAAACAGAATCACAATCGCATGCGTTGGCATATCGCAAACAGAATCACAATATCACGTGTTGGCATATCGCAAACAGAATCACATTTACATGCGTTGGCATATCGCAAACAGAATCACAATCGCACACGTTGGCATATCGCAAACAAAATCACAATCGCATGCGTTGGCATATCGCAAACAGAATCACAATCGCACGTGTTGGCATATCGCAAACAGAATCCACTCGCATGCGTTGCCGCAATTGCAGTGTTAGAAAAAAAAATTGCAGGCGCAATTCAAAAAAAAAAAGCCCGCATCTTTTATATAATAATTATTATAATTATAATAATAATAATAATAATGCCCTCAGTGCATTATTTTAATAGCTCAGCAGTTGGACAGTTAGGGCACGGCCACACTGCAACGCAAACGCAATCGCATGCGATTTCATGTGCGATTTAGTTGCGTTTGCGCATGCGTTTTTCATTAAGTATTGAAAAACGCATGCAATTTAATTTAAAATGTGGAACGCACATCGCAATCGCAACACACCCGAAAATGCGCGTTTTTTCGGTGCGTTGACACGTTTTCAATGATATGAAAAAAGAGCAAACGCATGCGCAAACGCTAAAAAAAAACGCAGCAGTGTGGCCCTTAGGGTAGGCCATTGGCCTCGTCATTAACATAAATGCTTATGTCAATGAGAAGCTCAAAAGTTACTGGATGCACCACAGGACGCACCTATCTTAATATACTTACAGCACTGGGTGCAATGGCACTTTATGATCCCCTATGATCACCAAGTGCACATCATGTTCATTGCACAATGCAAATCATTATCTCTTATAGAAGAATTCTACTCATATAGTGACTGTGGGAGGAGCCAGAAAGAAGTCAGTTACTGCATGTGTGGAATTCTTCTTTAATTTGAATTGGTTTACCCTGAAGCTGTATTGTTTATATCATGGGATGCAGCATGCAAAATAATGTAATTGATACTGCCTTAAAGGAATAGATCACTCGATAAGTGAACTATTCCTTTAATGTATTGATTGAAGCCCAGGAGGTACAAAGCCAGGGACGAAGGTAAGGCGTAGCTCCTTAACCTCCCATGCTTCAATCAATACATTAAAGGAATAGTTCACTTTTTAAGCAGCACCATATTTATTATAGAAGCATAGGTACATATTTTATAAACAGCAGCATTGCAATTCTTTGATGAGTGGTACCAATGCACTAACCTGTTTGTTTGCAAAAACAAGTAAAACTGCATCCCTCAGTTCATCCTCAGCAAGCATCCTCATCAGCTCTTCACGTGCTTCATTTACTCGCTCTCTGTCATTGCTGTCAACCACAAATATTAACCCTGAAAAACAGAGTATAACATACACTGCTATGCGCTATACTGTATGTAATTGTTCACTGGACACAAGTAATGTCCAGTTTAGATTATTTATATGATATATTTTAAAAGAAAAGCAAAGATTTAATATTTACTTAAGATGGAGAGTTATTGAAAAGAAAGCTTGACACCATGTTAAAGGGCAACTATATCAGCAAAATGGAATTTAAAATACTCTTCAGGGTTTAAAGTCCTCTTCTTGGTAGGTTAAAAAACTTTTTACTACCTCTAAGTTTGGCTGCATGCACAAGCATGTCACAGCTCTCTGAAATGCACACGTGTGACTATGTCCCCTCATGTTAGAGATAGGGTAGAGTCATGCTCTATGCACATTTTAGTGAGAGGTAAATACATTTGCCACTATAGTTGCCCTTTAATCCCATATTAAAAGAATCTAGAAATACTACCTGTTCATTGCAGTACTGGCCAAACATAAATTTGCTTTAAGCCAGCCTCAGGCCTATAAAAAAAGTTTCATTAAGCTACGGCCCTAAAACCCAAATCATTCCATTCTAAACAAAGCTAACCATTAAAGACCTATTGGTGCAATCCCGAAGTCTACTGCTATTTGCCTAGCTCACAGGAAGGAGTCATACAATAAGCCTGCCAGAATAGCAGGAATCATTATATAGCGTCAACATCTTCTGTAGCGCTTTACAATTGCATGTATACATTCACATCAGGTGCTGCCCCAAAGAGCTTACAATCTAAGCACATTTATTTGACAGGTACAACCTATAAGTATGTCTTTATGATGTGGGGGAAACCAGAGTGCCCACAGGAAATCCACACAAGCACGGGGAGAACATACAAGCTCCTTCCCTGCAGATGTGTCCAAGGGTGGAATCGAACTCATCAGTACGTACCACTGAGCCACCGTGCTAATGAGAAAAGCCTGAATATAATTTAAAAGTTAAAAAGACAACCTAATATAAATAGAGACACCTATACATTAGTGGATAATCTGTAAATGTCTATAGGATTTTTTCCTGTAAGTTTTGTGATCCCTAGTATCTAGCCTGATAGCTCCTTTTGAAATTCTAATGCTGACAAAAATTCTGTATCAACTTACCCTGAGTGTTCTGAAAGTAATGTCTCCAAAGTGGACGGATCTTGTCTTGGCCACCAACATCCCACACAGTAAAGCTGATATTCTTGTACTCATACTCTACTGTCTCCACATTAAAGCCTATTACAGCAAAAATGGCAGTCAGGAACAAGAGGTACAGTTATTTGCAAAAGTTTTAGGCGGGTGTGAAAAAAATGCTGTAAAGTTAGAATGCTTTCACAAGTAAAAATCTAATTGCCTATTATTATGAATGTACAAAATTGAAAGTGAGCTAACAGAAGAAAATCGAAATCAAATGAATATTTTGTGTGACAACGTATTGTCATTCAACAAGTATCATTCTTACAGGTTCAGCTGCACCTAGTTGACATTAACTTAAATAGAAAAATCTGTAAGGAGGCTTAAACTGGATGTGGAACAGCCAAACTCTGCTACCAATGTGGGTCTGTGAAGAATCAATTTTATGCCACAAGTCATACACAATATCAAGACTGAGCACATTAACAATGTCACTCACAGCCAAAGATTTTACAGCAGATTGAGGTTTTAAGATGTGCTATTCAAGTTTTTGAAGAAGCAAAAATAAATGGGCAATGTTAAGAACAGTAGACAGTCGTTTGCCAAGGAAATTTAGTGCGGCAGATAAAACACACATAATGTTTACTTCTCTTCCAAATCCGATGATGACCAGCGGAACCATTAGCTAGAACTGGCAGAAACCTGTTAGACCCAGCTACTACCATCTACTGTCCAGAAGATGGTCATGGAAGAATTGCAGTCAAAAAGCCATACCTCCTGCATGGACACATGGCCAAGCAGCTCAAGTATCCACAAAAACAGAACTGGGGTGCAGAAAATGGCAGAAGATGCTCTGGACTGATGAGTCAAATTTTGAAATATTTAGCTGTGGCAGAAGGCAATTTATTTGCTGAAAGTAGGAAGAGTGGTACATTAATTAATGTCTGCAGACAACAGTAAAGCATGGTGGAGGTATTTGATTTGCTCCAAATTTATTCTGCAGCAGAACAACCACCCCAAAAATACAGTCATGATATTTAGAACTATCTTTAGCATAAATGAGAATAAAGGAGTTTGGGAAGTTATAGTATGGCTAGCGAAGAGCCCTAATCTCACAACATTAGCAAGTGTGTCTAGGATTACACAAAGAGACAGAATGATTTGAGGCAGGATTACAGGAAGGGACAGAAGGATTTGAGGCAGCCTACATCAATAGATTCGATCTCCAAGAGGTTTGGAACAACCTACCTGCTGCCTTCCCTAAAGGAATAGTTCACTGCAAAAGTGAACTATTTCTTTAAAGGGCATGTCCACCCCCAAAACTATAATCCCCCCAACTACTGGCCCCACCATGTAGTGTAGTTTAATCCTTACCTCACATCCCAACTCCATCTGGTTCTCCTGTAGTCCCCCCCCAAAGTTCCAAAAACTGCCCACCAGGAGGCTAGCAGGTCCATATAGGACACTGCCTGCTACCTGGCCTCCCGGAGATTCCTGCCATGCGTGCTGCACCCTTCTCCCCCCCCCTCCCCCTCCCTCTCCCTCCCTCTCCCTCCCGTTCTACTATCCCTCCCCCTAACGAAAACCCCCTAAATTTCTCTCCCCCATGTCCCCCAGCCCCAACCGCATGTTTTTTTTTTTAAAAAGCTCCCCAAACTCTTACTTACCTCTCCGCTTTCCTCCGCTGCACACTGAATGACCGGCAGCCGCGTCCGTGATTGGCTGCCGCTCACCAATCACAGACGCGACTGCCGGTCCCGCCCCTCTGCTTGCATTCCGCAAGCAGGGCCGCAGTGCGGCGGAGGATCGAGGGGAGGTAAGTAAGAGTTTGGGGGGCTTTTTAAAAAAACTAAACATGCGGTTGGGGCTGGGGGACATGGGGGAGCATGATATAAAATTTTTATTTTAGGGGTGGACATAGCCTTTAATGCATTGACTGAAGACCTGGAGGTTAGGGATATGCCTTACCTTCCGTTCACAATCAATTTCAGTGGAGCCAGGAACAAAGGTAAAAGAAACTTATCTTTCACGCAATCCACTCAGGAGAACAGAAATTCCAGACCACTTCCTGGTTGAGTTTAACTATAGCGTGCATTATCGTGCATGCGCATTATAGTAAAACAGAACCAGGATGCGCTCGGAACCTCAGTGTGGAAGGTAAGTGAACTATTCCTTTAAAAAGCGGTTTGCAAATGTACCTATAGGAACTCGCAGTTTTAAAGGCAAAGGGTGGTCACACCAACTATTGATTTGATTTAGCTTCTCTTTTGTTTTACTTTGCATTGTTAATTGATAATAAAATAAACTATACACATTTATTTATGCATAGAAGAATGTGTCACCTAAGAGTTGTTGTTCAAGGTTACATAAAGATATAATGTATCAAATAATTACTGCATAACATAACAAAGCAGGAAGCTCAGCAAGAATTTAAGCCAAACTATCAGAATTTTTTTTGTACCTTTAGCATGTATTTTTAAAAAATGTACCTAGTGGGAATTGTAGTCACAATCTCTCCAAGTTTCAATTTGTACAAGATGGTGGTTTTTCCAGCTGCGTCTAGTCCAACCATCAGTATCCGCATTTCCTTCTTTCCAATCAGGCTCTTCAGAAGATTTCCAAAGATGTTTCCCATGGTAGTTTCCTACAAATGTGTTAACGCAGGATTCCAGAACAGAAGATTTTCAACTCTTTGAAGCTATTTAAAACAAAAACATAGAACAAAAGGTAAAAAAGTTAGATTGGTGAACAAAACTATTCATTGATAAAAAAATATTCTTAGAATGTATGGCATCTATTTACCAAAGCTAATATTGATCATTTTGCATTAAAAAAAACCCAGGTAACTGAAACTAAACAAGAATACAGTACTTATAGGCCCCTCCCACAATGAGGTCAACCAAGGCTGTCAAAACAGACATCACAGACCAATGACTGCTGTTTCACCTGCTGCCACTTCTGCACAAGCTCAAGGTTAAAAAAGCTAATTGAGCAGAGGAAGGAATAGTTCACATCACTGGAAAAGTAAACTATTCTTGTAATGCATTGATTGAAGCCCGGGAGGTTAAGGAGCTATGCCTTACCTCACAATCTTCAATATCTTTCTCCTTTGTTCTTGGCTCTTGAGAAATTGATTGAAGAATGGAAGGCTCCTTAAAGGGTATGTACACTGGAAAATTTGTTTTTTTTAAATTGCCCATTAGTGGAAACTATAATTCATCCCAACTATCACTGTACCATTTTTTTGTTGATCTGTGCCCTATTTCATTAGATATCCAATCTGAAACATCTTATGTTTTAGCATTTCTGTAAGAAGTTTTGCTGTAGCTGGAATGATTTGACAGTTGGTGTGCTGTATACTGTATGCAGGTTTGTCAGTTAGTAGGGGGGGAAATAGTCAGGTCAGTGGTCAGACCTGAGCAAAAAAAATATTTTATTGAAGGCATGCAGCAACACACACACCTGAGAGTAAGTGCTACTTACATGAATTTACTTACAGATTAAGGTGACCCAAAGTCATTTTTGTTAGTATGCATACATTTTAAGCTCCCGGGCTTCAATCAATGCATTAAAGGATTCGTTCATTTTTCCAGTGAACTATTCATTTAAAGGGCATGTCCACCCCCAAAACTATAATCCCCCCACTAATGGCCCCACCATGTAGTGTAGTAAAATCCTTACCTCACATCCCAGCTCCATAAGGTTCTCCTGTAGTCCCTCCTGCCCACCAGGAGGATAGCAGAGTCCATATAGGACTCTGCCTCCTATCTGGCTGCCGGGAGAAGTTTGGCATGCGTACTGCAGCCCTTCTCCCCCTCCCTCCCCCTCCCTCTCCCTCCCTCTCCCTCCCGATTAGGATTCCCTCCCCCTAGCATAAAACCCTTTATATATAACATTCCCCCTGTCCCCCCAGCCCCAACCGCTATATTTTTATTATTGGAAAGTGCCCCAAACATAACCTACCTTCCCTCTTTTCTCCGCCGCACTGAACTCCCGGCAGCTGCGTCCGTGATTGGCTGTCTCTCAGCCAATCACAGACGCGACTGCCGGTCCCGCCCCTCTGCTTGCATTTTCTCGCAATGCGGCGGAGGAAAGAGGGAAGGTAAGTAAAGTTTGGGGCGCTTTCTAATAATAAAAATATAGCGGTTGGGGCTGGGGGGACAGGGGGAATGTTATATCAAAAAAAAATTTCAAGGGTGGACATGCCCTTTAAATATCTAGTTACAAATGCATATAATAAACAGTTAACAATAGCAGTTGGGGTTGCAGGCAGATAACGAGTCACACTTTTTTTGTTTAAAGGGTGAATATGCCCTTTAAAAGCATCTCAGCCTGTCTTTCTGAACTTTTTATGGCCCTTTCAAGGCAGCATTTGTGAGTCACAGCCTCAACGGGGATGCCTCTCTGAAAGCAGGTGAACAAGCCCTTTAAGTTTTTAGCGTGTATCTCTGTTTTTAGATGAACTTACAGGGTTATTCAATATAAGTTCTTATCGTTTAAAATGGTGCAAATTTTGCCCCAACCAATCTGATCTTATTTAACATTTGAAAGCTAAAATCTGATTGGTTGGGGCAAAATTTGCACCATTTTAAACGATAAGAACTTTTATTGAATGTCCCTGTTAGACTATAAAAACTATGAAAATCTTTTTAGCTAGCTTTAGTTCCCCAGTTTAGAATCACGTTTTTCCTATTCCTAGTCGGGAGGAGTGTCTGACTGAACTGAACTATTAATAAACTTTTTTTTTCTGTCAACCCTCCATACAGCCAATAGACAGCCAGATCATCTGTGGCCCAGTATACCTCACAGGACAGTCACAAATGCCCCCTATAAATATTAATAATAACCACTAGCTTAGAAGCTGCTGCCATAGAATAATAGTCTGAGGGTGGGAAGCAAAACACAGAACTATACAGGCTCATTTACCCAGAGCCGCTATCGCTCTGGGTAAAAGTCCTGTTGGCGATTTAATATCGCATTTGAGAAAATCCACTGCAGGATTTTAACGCCAGCTATTTGCTGGCGTTAAAATCCTGAGCTAAAACTAGCACGAACGCGATATTAAATCGCGAGCGTTGGATGCACGGGTGATTTTTGCGTAACCCACGCATCCAACACTAATATGGAGTTAAAGTCGCGCTAACTGGTAGCGAACCATTTAGCGCGACTTTAACTCCATATATTTGCCCAGCGACTCTGGGTAAATGAGGCCCTTACAGTACTATAGAAGTGAAAGTTACAAACTTTAATTTTTTGGCTCTCGAAAACACTGTCTAATGGCATCAACGTACAAAAAAAAGATAAAGAAAGGTTTTCAGTTATCCAGGTCATTGTATATCAAGTAACAGTAAGTCAATTCAACTGCACTAATAGTAATTGAAGTAGTAGCTTCCTCTGTTCAACTGAGCGGTAGATACATTCCCCAGCATAAATAAAAGTATATATAAAAGAGATACTTTACACCTCCATTTCCACTACTTAACTGTATATAGTTGGTGGCAAGAAGATTTATAATTTACAGGGAGGTATAAAAGCTTGATACTACCTCCCCATGTGTAATATAACTAAACCCGGATATCTTTCAACTTACCTACAAGTGCAGAACTGCAGCTTCTAAACAGCTGATTGGTGCGATGCAGAAAATAGGATGGGCAGAAAATAGGATGGGCAACCCACCAATCAGCTTTTAGATGTTGCAGAGCAGCACTCATAGGAAAATTGAAAGCTGTCCCAGGTTAGGTGTATTTCACACAGAGATTTAGGAATAAGTTATCCTACATCCCTGTGAATTATAGATCCACATGTCATCAACTTTATATATACAATTTAGAGTCCCTTTAATTTTCAAGGTACATTTATGGAGGTGTAAAGTTTCAATTAACATTATATTCACCAAGAGCAGTGAAACTGTTACATTGATGTGAATTTTCTTAAACTGCTAAGTTATGTACATTTTATTCTAAAATTAATTTTAACATAATGCATGTGACTACTAATTACTAGCAGCAGGCTAGTTGCGCAACGCGATACTATGATACCTAGTATGCTTGTTGTATATGGTACACCCAGGTGTCATTTGTAATGCTAAACTCAAAGGGAAACTGTGAATGTTAATATCTGATGTTTCTATTAGGTGTTAAATTACTATTTTTTTACAATAACAACAATAGCATAACAATCTCTTTATAGACAAGTAAAAAGCTCCCTTATACACTTATAACCCACCCTTCCCATGGATCCTAATGGGACCAAACTGTACAAGAAAAACTTATAATGAGGAAGCTGCATACAGAGAGATGACTGCATGGTGTGAAATTAACAACAAACTTTTTTAAATACAAAAAAGACCAAAGAAGTTATTATGGACTTTAGGACAACCAAAAAGACCACTCACATACCATTAATGATCAATGCAGTGGCTGTGGAGAGAGTTTCCAGCTTTAAGTTTTTGGGAGTCACCATCGCAGAGAACCTGTCCTGGGCTGACAATGCTTTCGCTGTAACTGGCAATGCACAACAACGTCTCTACTTTTTGAGAAAACTCAGGAATGCTAGCCTCCCACAGAGGCTGCTGGTTCATTTCTACAGATGCACTGTAGAAAGCATTTGGACCAATTGCATGACGGCCTGGCACAATAGCTGCACGAAGGCTGCTAGAGAAGCCCTGCAGCGAGTTGTTAAAACAGCAGTATCCATTATTGACACTGAACTACCATCACTGGAACTTTTGTATAAGACTCGCTGTATGAAAAGGGCCAAAAACATTATAAAGGACAACACTCACCCTGAAAAAGCCTTGTTTGAGCACCTGCCATCAGGCAAACATTTTAGATCAATCCGCATACAAACAGACTGAAAAACAGCTTTTTCCCATCCGCCATAAAGTTGATGAACTCTGAATCCTGTCTGTAATAATGATCATTGTGTACAAATTGTTTAAATATCTGTATACCTGGCATACTTGTATAATCTCTTTCTACCTCTATTACGATCACTATATGCACCGTGGGGTTGTCATTAAAAGTAATTTCGTTGTGTTACACAATGACAATAAAGTGCTTAAACTTGAACTATAATCTGCTCGCCGATTACAACACAGAAGTCACTCTCAATTTAAAAAACGTCCCCTCTCGTCCCCAAGATGCTCGCTATTGTCTATTACTCACCTTACCCGGTCCATCGCGCCTCTCTCTCTTCCGGACGCAGAGTAGGACTGTGTGAGGAAGTAAAGTTAGTCTGCCACTCGAATAACAGTCACATGTGTGTGCGTTACATCAGAAACAGCATTTTAAAGAACTGTACTGTATGTACAGGGGTGTGTGTGTGTCTCTCTCCTTGAACATGGGGCTCTCTCTCCTTTGGGGGGAGGGAGGGGGACACACACTGCAGCATTTTAAGAAGCCAGGAAATGGGTGGGTTATAATGTATCAGGTACCCCTTAATAAGATATAATATGTCACCTTGGAGTTCCGTGCCCTGTGGCCTTGTGCTTCTATATGGTCACAGAGCTCTCAATTGACTAATAATATCCTCAGAATTTTCAGAAGGGGGAACATTATCCACTATATAATGTATGTATGTATATGTTTATTTAAATAGCGCCACTTGGGGATGAAGCGCTGTACAATATTAGAATACAAAAAGCTGTACAAGGGGGACAATAACCTATACGTTAGTACAGGGGGGCCACTGTGCCCAAAGGAAATTTTCTATCATTTCTAAGCATCCAGGAATGTTTTTCTCTGCTGTACTCACTGTAACAATAAGGGGAGATGTCATCAGACCTGATAGAATCTCCCCTTTTTCCGATTAAGTGGGTAACCAGCTTAAGAACGCTTGGAGTTGCTACAGGTTGCCTATCCTTGTAATAGATTCATTATACTGCCACCCAGAAACGTTTGGAATAAAGTTAAAGAGGGAACAACAGTTTAATAAAAAAAAAATCACATTGTAGGGACGTTAGAAGCTGGTGGTTTTGCTTCCTGACATACTGCCCTGATTTAAGAGATACTGGCCGTAAAGCATGTCACCCACGGCACAATTTATTTTATTGATCCAATCCAAACAGTCAAAAATCAATGACTATTTACACATCTGCTCTATAGACTGCCCGTAGATGTCAGCCAGTTAATTGAACTAAGGGGACCTGGCTGGACCAGATGGAAAAATTTCAGATCCCATCTTGAGCAGATTTTAGTAACTATATTTTCAACCCATGTCTAGTCTATATCTAGGCCTTCATACACATGTTGTAACATATCTGCCTACATATGCCATTGGAATCCATACACTGCGCAACTGACCTCCATGCTCTGTATAGGGATTGGTCAATCAGGCCCCCATGCAAGGGACTGTCACATCACCTCTCTCTACTTAAAGTAAAAGTAACCAATGGCGATGGCGGTAGTTCATGGTGATACACTATGCTAAGATTAGCCAAATCCTGTAGGATCTGACAAGATTTGTGAAAGATCTTTAAGATGTATGGCTACCTTAAAACCTGAAAACATATATTTGTTTTGGTGACAGATCAACACCCAACCAAGGAGTGACACATCACCAAAATGTCTGCTTGCCATCTGTTCATTCGTCACTGTGTCTACAGCCTCTATATTGGCGCGCATGCGCCTAAGATAGGGCGCGTGGTCGGGACAGAGCGCCTGTCAGTGAAGGAGCGGCTGCGAGCGGAGCAGAGCGAAGGTAAGTTCCAGGTCCCCCGAGCGTACTATTATTCACAGGGAGGTGAGAATAAGCGTTCTCACCTCCCTGTGAATAATAAAAACGAATGGCACATAGTTGGTTTTCCGAATTAGGGGAGTTTAGTGTCCCTTTAAATTGCCCCCATACTGCTTTGATTGCCATAAAGCAGGGATGCCCGACCTCCAGATATTTGAAAACTCCCAGCATTCATCTGTTGCCACCAGAAATCCCAAAATATAGAAGCACTTCTATTTACTATGGATGCAGAACTCCAGATTCCCCAGCGTTCCTTTAGACACAGCAAACCGCTATCTGCATGAAAGCTTTTTTGTACATAAGGATAAAAGAATATGAGCCTTTGTTTATTGTCGCTAATCAGCGTCTCATTGGGAAAGCCAATATGGCTCGTGTTTTGTTTAATTTTTCAAGCATAACAGAAGGGTGTTGTGTTTCATCCAAAAAAATATCCCATTTCACAGCATTTAAGTTCTCAACAGGCTGCATGACAATGAGAGTCTAATGTTGAACAAACGTTTATTTAACGAGCCACACCAACTGGGACTGAAACCGATAGGCCAATGAGACGCATATTTCATAATTCCTAGGAATTTGGCTGGGATGAAAAGACCTAAATCCACCCCACGGGTACATCTGCGAAACAAGAATTTATCCAGCCTGGGGAGATTATTTTAAATGTCCCTAATATTGTGTAATTTATCATGTTCTATAAATTAGCGGCAACCAATCAGAAAGTACTTCTTTACAGGGTTACTGCAGTTAGATAACATCTGATTGGTTTATAGCAGCATGGGCAAACATCTTCACTAATTCAGGTATATCATGTGACACAGTCACGTGACTTGTAGTAAATAGTGTATATGGAATGTTCCCCAGACCTTGGGAGTTGTTGCATTTACTGTTTGATTTATATCATATTCCCATATCAATGTCATGATATATTGAATTATTTTTATGACCGTACAGGCAGGTTAGTGAAAGAACTTTTTATAAAAAAAGTAAATGAACTTTTCCTACCCTCTAAAGCTGTGTTTGTGTCCTGCTTTCTGTTTAATTCAGTTGTTAGTATTGATTGCAAAGGATAAGCATGTTCTCTGAGCTCCATTTACCAGCTCCAAGCAGACTTTAAAGGGACACTAAGCCAGTAATTTCATGTAGCTTGCCTCTGCATCTATATTATTCACAGGGAGGTGAGATTGCCTATTCCCACCTCCCTGTGGATAATAGATCGCCAGGGTTCTGGAGTAACACGTCATTTCTGGCACTCCACTTGCAGCTTATCTCCAGCTGATCAGCAAGCTGTGAAAATTGCACTCCTTTCTTTATTACAGGCGCATGCACAGAAGGTAGGAATGCAGTCAGGACAGCGCCTCATCTGCTGTAGCCATGGGTGGTGTCCCAGCAGGTAAGCCCTGGAACCCAGTAGTTTTATTATTCACAGGGAGGTGGGAATAGGCAATAGACTACATGAAATTACTGGTTTAGCAACCCTTTAATACAATACCACAACTCTTAACCTCAGACCAAACAGAGCTTTCCCAGCTCACCGGGTCAAAACCAGGTTGAAGGTTGTCGTCACTAACATATACCCCTTACCAGGTATATAAACTACGGCAAAAACCCACTTACAAACGGCTGTGGAAACAGATACCAGCCTTAATGGCTATAAATGTAAACTAATACTAAATACCTGTACACTCGCTGCCACACTCAGGCAGGAATAGTACCAGATAATACAATGACTATATGTAGCGTCTCAGAGGACAGGATTCTTACTTAGTTCTGTTAGAGCACTAGGAAAATCAGCTTAACGATTTTATAGAATATCGTTTAATAAAAGAAAAACAAAAAAGGTGCAATAGTGGTTACAAAAATAATTAACAAACAGACATAAAAACAAGCAACGGTAAAATAAAGGGATAAAAGGGGAAAATACTGGTGGTCAAAGTCCAAGTCCTTAAAGGAATAAGTCAATATGATGAAAAAGTTCCTTGGCTCCAGAAAGGTAACTATGATAATCCAATTTAGATGTTCCATAAGATGTAAATCAGGAGCCCTTCTCCAGTAGCTGTGTGGCTCCTCATCTACCCCCAACCAATCACCAACAGGTGTAGGCTGGACTGAGGGTGTGTCAGATATGTGATTACCTTTGGAAGACACTCCCACAGTGATATTATGTATTAGAGAATTCATATCCTACTATTACAGACATTATATAATTAATAACTATACTAGATCTGCTTACAGCAGGATCCATATCATGACAATGTCCCGTATGTATTAAACCCACACTAACCCATTTGTGCCAATATATTGATGGCTATTGAGGGTTTAATACGGAATCTGTGGTGGTTATTGGAAGATCTGTAAAATCCCCATGTGATGTGATGAACAAAACAGAAGCCGCTATACCTATAACAAGTTGAACTGTGGCAATGGGATTTGAGGAAGGACTGGGCAAAAAACTTCACATTTGGGGTATAAAACAAATGGGCCCAGGAAATGAATAACTGTTTATGTTATTTAGATGAGACAGGCAATAGTTCATCCGACACCTGTGGATATTTCCTTTCAGACGGAATCCTTCCACCAGACCAGCATTCAGCCCTTTACAAAACTGCCTCCTGTAGATCTTTACACTTGCCAAAGCAGCTTCCCACCCTTCCGCCCACTGGTTCTGTAAATGCAAAAAAAACCACAATGACACAAAATGTGTCAAAAAAGGTTGATTCTTTCTTATTTATGTTCTCCGTTCTTAATGCAGTAAGAAGTACGTCAGACCAGGATTGGTTTGTTGCTATGAATTAGGAGACGCGTATATAACACATTCACTAAGCATTAGAATCATTATATTTCTTTAATTCCCAATTATTCAGATATCGGGTACCATAACCTGTTATTGTGTATTGTCTCCAACTCATCATTAGAATGTTTTATAAACCTCCCACTGTACCTTGATGTACTAAAACGCACAAGAGGGGAGGGGCATTCTATGGTCAGGTAAACAATAATACATTAATTTTATTGGTCAAAGGCAGATAAAATAATAAATTCAAACATCTGATTGGCTACAACACTATTATCCTTCCAATGCCTTAGGCTGGGTACATACGGGCAGATTTTTCGGGCCAAACCGTGTATCGGTTGATTGGGCTGAAAAATCGGTGCCACTTAATGCCACCGCCATGTCAGTAAATCACGTCCGATCGTGCGGTTCCCTATGGGCTCGTAGCGAACGCTCGGTCAGGACAAATGGTCCCCTCGTGTGTACCCATCCCTAGACCAATAAAAAATAAATACATAATTGTTTACCTGACCAGACTATACCCCTCCTCTCTACAGGAACAGGACTCCATCTAGGTCAAACTGCAATGAAGGCCACCTTATGTGTAATGATCAATGTAGTGTTTGAATTAAAGCGCCACTAAAAAGGACAATTTTAGTCCTTGAACAGTAACTGTGGTCTCCATACAAGTGTCCTCTATTTAAAAGAACTCTTTTATATCTTTCAAACAAGCCTAGAATGATAGATACAACAGGACATGCTCAGTGCCTGTGCACAGAAAAAACGGACACATATACAGTGCATTTCCCCTGCATTTTGTATGTACTAGTCTCGAGTAACAGATCATCGACACCCACACATTTCTTTCAAGTAACAATTATCATTTCCCTTCTCTGTTCTTTTTTTGGTTACCATATATCCCTTAATACATGAGCACTCAGGAAGCTTAACTGCACACCCCACATAGAAATTGGCAGCATGTCTGGGGATAACCAAATAATGAGGTTTCCTATAAACACTCAAGACAAAAATGTATGTGCTCACCTTTTATCCTATTCATCTTAAAGGCAAAATAAACCCAAACAATTACATAACTGTGTGTATATGTGCACTGGACTGTAACAGGATTGTCTGAACCCAACTAGTGGGTGTGACCAGCTGTGACAAGTTCCAATAGTAGCTTAGGACTGGGCATGTGCAAGGAACCTAATGGTCAGTGACCAAATTATAAGATACTGGAATGCAGGGAAGCACAAACCCCATGTTAGTGAAATACATTTCCCAGCACCCACATTAAAATGAGAGGTGAGACACAGATTACTGCATTTATGTCAAGTGCTCTGCCATCTGATTGTGTTGTTTTTAGTCTTTTGTTTCCCTTTAAATTTTGCATCTAACCTACTAAAAATGATGTTAGAGTTAATTCATGTAAACTAAGAAGCTTTGTACATATTAGTTGCAGTGGATCGGATTGATTGTCTGGTGTTACACCCTTTACTTTATTCAATCAATAAACAGTTTGTAGTTAAAACCGCTTGTTAATTCTTTGTGTAATGCTCCCTCTGCTGGACAAAGTGAGGTTTACATTAAATAAAATTTGATCTATGTGTGACACTGAATAAACACTTTCTAAGTAAGCTAGTTATTTCACTTTCTGGTGTAGTTAATGGTTTTAGCCTTATTATTATTATTATTAAACACCATGCGGCTTTATTTGCAAAAATACAAATTATACATAAAAAATAGACCATAAATTAGAAATGGCTCAATAAGGCTTAATTTGGTAAATAATAAGGGCAGTACTTAAAATACTGACCAATCCTAAAACAAGCAGCATTAAGAGATTCGCTATACACGGGAGATTTAAGATGGACGACGTTATTGTGACGTTCGGAAAACTGCCTGATCATTTGTGAGGAACGTCGGTAAGTAAAACCACAGCCGATATTATAATCTATTCCACTTTCATGTTGGATGGAACATCAAGTTGGCGTAATGTCAGATCAGTGTATGACCACCATATGTTTAAGTCCATTTAGAGCCAAGGCTATAGTCACTATGTACAGTGTCATGTGGAGCTCACTTATCAGCAACGAGTCCTGAACAAACAAGTCAGCAGGACCAGAGGGAAGTCCATCACCAAACACAGGAAATGGTCCCTGGCCATTTCCTTTTGTTTGTGAAATAGCCTCAGACTCTTCTTAGTACCAGCAGTGCACCAGTTAATAACATAGCACAAAGTATCTTCAGGACTGCACAGCAGACACAGGGTTAAGAGAATCGGACTCTGTCTCTTGGATGACAGGTGGCGCTGAGCTGCGGAATGTGGGTTTGGGAAGGTGAATATCAGCAAAGCAATTGGAGGCCACATGTTCCTTTAAATACTCTCCCCCCATCTCCTCGTAATCTTTGCGGCTGACCCAGCCCTCCTCACATTCTGCATTTTGCAGGCCCCAGCTTGAGGCCCCATGCCAGGCATCTAGGACAGGGTTGGAGGCAAGAGACACCTGGAGAACAAAGTTTGGACATTAGAAAGAAGATACAACAGAAAAAGGCCATATTATAGCTTGTAACGTACAGTCAGGGAGATTCAATAAAAGTTCTTATCGTGTAAAATGGTGCAAATTTTGCCCAAACCAATCAGATCTTATTTAACATTTGAAAGCTAAAATCTGATTGGTTGGGGCAAAATTAGCACCATTTTACATGATAAGAACTTTTATTGAATAACCCTGAGTGTGCACTAAAGACTCTCTATACATCCGAGTAGAATGCCATACTATGTGCACCTTACAACCAATGCAGACTTTCATTGAAATGATTAACTAGGTACTGTTCACACTGTCCAAGTGATTCTTATATCCAGCAGGGTAATATGCTCAGATACCTGAAAAGTTGATCCAAATGGCCTCATTTGAAGTAGTTCCTTCTCCATCCTGCCCTTTACCCCAGGGTACATGACATTGCCCCCAGTCAGGAACACATTCTGGACAAGCTCCTGCTGCACTTCCTGCGGGTACCTGTAGAGGGAGACAAGATTTTACCTTTCTTTCACATTTAGGATTCTTCCTAGTTACCTTAACAATAGAGTAGCAGCCACAGATACACCCCCCTCCTCTGCACCTGTTGCCGCTCATTCATTAATGTCTGTCAGCCATCGCTGCTGTGACGGACATTACTAGGAAGAAAAGGGAGGAGGAGGCTGCGAGAGTTCGGATTTGTGTATGTGGGAGCATTGGGGAAAAGTGAGATTAAAAGCAAGTGGGGTTTGGGGGTAATGATAACTTTCAGAGTTAAAAAGACCGACATATACCCACCGATCCAATATATACAGCATTGCTTCTGCCAGGCCGGCCTGGTCCTCTCCAATCAAAGAAGGCTGGAATATTATTTCAGGAACACGGATCCTCTCTGTGCCCAGATACATCTGGTGGTATTCCGCCATGTTAAACATAGTCTGGGAAGACACAATAACTGTGAAGTCACCATGCACAGAGCTTGAAACCAAATGTTAAAATGTATTATCAATTCCTGCTTAAGGCAAAACTGCAAAGGTTAAAGGGTAAGGTACCACGAGTACCAGTCCTTGCCGGATAGTCCCTACCGACACACTACTGAACGATAAGCTGATCAGCAGAGATCACAAGGCTTCCAGACAATAGAAAGTTGAGAAGGGTTAAAATGATAAGCGGGTTGGCAGGGATAAGGGTGGAGTTTGTGGAACTGGTGACAGTGACTAACAGTCTCGGTTACTATATTCAATGTACCTGGACATTAGGTGTCACTTTCTCTGTCTCTGTTTGTTCCTCAGAGTAGATTGGGTCCATCTCCGACATCCCCTCCATATCATCTTGCTCACCTCCTACCGCCTCAGGTGTCTGTGAGACAAAGTACACATCAGCCTCCCCAGGATTCTCCTATCCCACCTAATTCACTGGTCACTGGTTTACACCAACCTGGGGCTTGCTGTCTATGGCGTCTCCCAGTACACGCTGCCTTCCCTGTTCAACAGCCATCCCTAGTTTGTGAATGTAAGACTGGAGTTCCTCTGCTGAATCCATGTTCAGTTCAACCAGGGCCTTATGGAACTGCTCCACCTGCCCATCTTCTAGAAGCTCCTGCGGGACAAGCAAAGGGTTAGTGCAGGATAAGACTGACAATGTTAATACATACTGGGAAATAAGTCTACTAGATTCCTAGACACAGAGACAATGCATCATTACAGAAATACTGGTAGAAAGGGAGGGATCTGGTTCCCCTCTTGATCAGCTCATTTAGCCATGGAAATTGGACAAAGCTATTACCCCCCAATAGAAAATGTATAAACAGTTACCCCCCACCCAACACTTAAAGGGCAACTTCCAACCTCATAAGAACATCTTTTAGAAAGAATGGCCTCTTTAAAATATGTTGATATATCATAGTTTGTCCTATGAATTCATTACTGTATGTCTGCTATGCTTCTGGGTACCTCATGGAAACTGAGCAATTTAGAAACCTGTACTGAGCCTGTACTGAGCCTGGGCATGCTCAGAAGAGGCAGACAGGGGATTAGCATTCAGTCATTGGCTGTCAACTGTCAAATCCATAACTGACAGTTACTAACTGGAAGAACCAGGAAGCAGAAACAGGGGAAACAGGACATTGTGCAGGATTTCAGGTTAAACTTATATATTTCACATTTCAAACTATTACCGTTTAGGGTTTTGGGGGTGATTTACCTGTATGTAAGTTTTCATTTTGGGGCTGGACTTGCCCTTTAAGGTGCCCATACATTACAGCTTACCTGGCAGACCAATCAATGACATACAATCAATTTCGGAGGAACCGCCTTTCCGGATCTTCTTTGCAGACGACATACGATCGTAATGTCTGGTTTATTAACATTCATTTTGCGCTAAATGGTCTGTGTGTACCTTGTTTTATTTTACAGCTCCAGACAAGACCAAAGCCTCCACAAACGTAGAACACAGCCAAGGAAAACATTTTAGAGATTCCCTGGTGTGAAACTAGTGTGAAGGGAAGTTGATTGTCCCATTATTATACACAGTGCAATGCATTAAGATATTTGGCCCACTACAAGCTAAAATCTGGATAGGCCGTCGGATTACTGATGTGTTACCATGGTCAGTTAAAAAGAAGGGAAAATAAATCACTTCCACCCGCCTCCCACTTACCTGCACATACAGCAGCCTGTCCAGCCTCTCCTGGTCCTGTTGTAGTTTCTCTTCCCTTCGGCGAGCATTCAGCTCTTGCAGGCGTCTCAGCTGCTGCTGGCGACGTTCCTGCTTCTCCTCTGAAGGGACTGCGCTCGCCAGAAGCTTTGCAGAAAAGGGCAGCTGCATCTTATGCACATTTTCTTCATAATAGTCTGGACAGCGCCATTTCTGCAGCTCTGCAAAATACAGGCACTTGGTGTAAGAGGTGGAACTGGCAGGAAGACAATATCAATGAGACAAACCTGCTCCGCAATCAGATCCAAGATAAAAATAATTATCTCTACGTTCCATTCCGACAATCTAGCAAGTGTACACGCCCCGTTAACGCGGTTTAGGGATTTGTTCAGCTGCACCAATAGATGATGTTAGGGAATTTTTCTCCCGCGCCATTTGGGATCTCCATTCCCCCTACCCTCTTTATAGCACAGAACAGGCTGTTTGCCTACTACCAAGCAGCCTGTCTGCACAGCAATAAATGATTGGTAGAATGATCGCCTCATTATAGATCCAATCAATGTTTATTGAACACATATTCATTACTTAAAGGGTAACTATGGCCTTAAACATGTTAGGGTTAAATAAAAGCCTGCAGTCTAAAAGGAGCCGAGTCACATATCTGGCTGCAGCCTGTGAGAAATTACATTGCGGAGAAGGTTTTGACTTCCTGCTTCCAGTAGCTTAAGTCACATCATGTTAACCTCTTTTCCTTCCCTCTTCCCAGTGGAAGAGCACATGCTCACTTAAAGGGACTGTCCACCCCTCTCTAGAAAAATCTGTATATTGTAGATTACCCCCCAAAAGCAGGAGATTGTTTTATAGAAAATGTTTAAATCGACTCCCAGACAGAGTTATTATACTTACAAACTCCTTTATCATCTGCCGCTTCCGGGTTCCTCACATAGTCTCCACTGCGGCTGCTGTGTTCTTTTTCTGTTCTTGAGCAGCTGCAGTGGAGACTGCTCCGGGAATGGCAGTCAGTGATTGGCCGACACTGACTGCCTTACCCGAAAGTGCAGAGCCACGGCGGAGGATCGAGGAGGAGCATGCAAGTATAATAGCTCTGTCTGGGAGCTGATTTAAACATTTTCTAAAACACGATCGCCTGCTTTTCGGGGGGTAATGTACAATACATAGATTTTTATAGAGAGGGATGGACATTTCCTGTAAAGGATATGTACACTCAGAAATTTGTTTTTTTTAAATTGCCTATTACTGGAAACTATAATTCTTCCCAACTTTCACTGTGCCATTTTTTTGTTGATCTGTCCCCTATTTCTTCAGATACCCTGTCTAAAACATCTTACATTTCATCTGTCAATCAAGTGCCTTATTATCATAAACTTCTGTTTTGTATAGTTTTGCTGAAACTGGAATGGTGACAGTTGGTACATGAACTGCATGGTGGGAAATTCCCTCTCCTAATATTGCCACATAGGGATTACTGAGCATGCTTGCCCTCACAGAGAGTCAGATAGTCTGGCACGGGGCTTGAGCAAAACAAGTACTGGATTGAAGTCATGCAGCAACACAAACACATCATGTAAGTGCTGCTTACATGTATTTATATATAGATTGAAATGAGGCAAAGTAATTTTTTCCATGTACAATAACTTTAAAGGGAATGTCGACCCTAAAAATTTAATTTTGACATAAGGTAGGTGACCCCTGCCCAACCCCAACCGCTGATTTATTTCTTTAAAAATATGTATCCAAGAAGACTTGCAGTGTCCAGGCACTGGTGAGGTCCAGGTGAGGTGCACCCCCTAAATGCTGTATCACAGCCATGTGAGGAAGGGGGCTTAGTCTCCCCGAAACGTAGCGTGTTTTGGCGTGTTTTTCAGCACAGAAAATGCAGTATGAGAGAAGGGTCTGTAAGTAACGATCTGAGCATTTTTTTAAAGAAATATTTTGTCAGTTGGGGGTGGGCAGGGGGTACCAACCTTATGTCCAAAGGGATTCACACTAGGTGCAACTGCTGCAGAGGATGGATCTGGATGGTGGTGGTGGTGGGGGTGGCTCCCCTGCGCATGTCATTGCCTTACTGAGGTTAAGGAAATAGCAAGGACCGGATGACTCACTGACAGCTCCTTCACTTTCCTGGATTTTAACAGGCACTGCGGGAGAACCACAAGGAGCAGAGATGTAAAGTAAGGATTATTTTAAACTACACAGTGGGGCCAGTATGGGGTTTAATTTTTGTTTTGGGGATGGACATGCACTTTAAGACTTAATGCTGGGAAAAACAGGAAGTACCTGCACAGACCGGTAGAGAGGGGGGCCTATTAATGCAGACAGGCTGATCACATGACTTGAAGCTGGTCACATGCTTTAGAAAACAGGAAGTGTTTAGGAAATTATATAACTTAAGGTTTCCAGCAATAACTTCCCACAAATTTTACCTAGAGATGTGATTAAAATTTTGATGGTACAACAGAAGAGACCACAGTTACCCTTTAATAGACACAGTATGGTCTATAAATTAAATAATTCCACCTTCCATGTAATCATCTGGAACATAGCAGTGTTCATGCAGGATCTCCTCCATGCGGCTTAGTGTGATGGCTGACAGGTGTCCTGGGTACTTTAACTGAAGCAGACGCTGGAGGTAGGTAACAGCATGAAATCCCCCAATATTAATCCTTTTGCAGTTCTTGGCATCCAACCTGCAGGAATAGCACATGAAGATGAATATAGCAAATGCTTTTAAATCAGAGTACAGTGTAAATATAACAGAAATGTGTACACCTTGCAGTCCGTCTGTGAATGGCCATTCAGGCAATCACAGACGCGGCTGCCGGTCCAGCCCCTGCTGGCAAATTCCAGCAAGCAGGGAGACGGATTAGTGCGCTGTGGTAGCGAAGGGCTGTAAGTACAGTTCTGATCTTTTTTTTTTTTTTATCTAACTCGGCGGTTGGGGGTGGGCAGGAGAAGGGATCTACAATATATAAAAGTTTATATTTAAGGTGGACATGCCCTTTAAGGTGGCCATACACATGCGATTTCTACACCGATGTGATCTGTCGGCACACATGCGGTGGGGACTGAACACACGGACCCAACCGATCACCCATATGCAGAATCAAGGTTGGTTGGCCGTGCGGCCATACACAGACTGATAGTATCGCCCCCGTTTACTTAAAGTAGTTTGTTCGTTTAGGCCCCTACACACTGCCAATACTGGGTAAATCCGTCCGGGTATGGCCACCTTCATAGCTAGTCCCCGAATTGTGAAAAAGTGTCAAACCATTGTTATCTTTGTGGCCCCTATATTGCAATTGTTTTTAGGGAGACAAAATGTGGTATAGTCCCTTGTTCAATCTGGGGAAATGAAAACTCTGAGATACATGTAACAATTATTTTATTATCCCCGGGTCAACCTTCTAATCACAAAGTATTGTCATATTTCTTCAATCTAAACAGTTGGCCTGTGAGCGGATTGGTTAGCTGATCCAGGAAATGTCAGGGGTAACCCCACACACAACACAAATGACACAATATAGATGTTTGTTCGCATACAGTAGTAAATACATGTGCCTACTTACAATACATTTAACAGCACAGATCTGAAAATGTGGATTTATCAATAAATATTCTCACCTCCCTTTCAAGACCGGCAGCACATGAGTACAATGGTAGCCAGAGGACACCACTAGCCCAGTGTTTAGGGCAGACTTCTGGTTGTTGTGGCAGAAGCTGTACAAAGCATCGATTCCAAATGACACTTTGGGTGCCCGATAACATTCAAACAGCAGCTCAGACACCATCTGGCGCACATGGAGCGGAGTACAAGGAGCCTCTGTGAACACGACCGGATAATCAACACATCCCTGGATGACAGGAAAAGTAATTTAGTATCACGTCTTAAACAGCAAGATAAAAAATATATTAAAGGGTATGTCCACCCTTCAAAAACATTTTTTACCAAACATTCCCCCTGTCCCCACAGCCCCAACCGCTATATTAGTATTATCAGAAAATGCCCAAAACTTTACTTACCTTCCCTCTTTCCTCAGCCGCGCTGCCAGGCCCTCTGCTTGAGAGAAAATGCAAGCAGAGGGGCGGGACCGGCAGTCGCGCCTGTGATTGGCTGAGCGGCAGGCAATCACAGACGCGGCTGCCGGGAGTTCAGTGCTGCGGAGGCAAGAGGGAAGGTAAGTAATGTTTTGGGCATTTTCTGATAATACTAACAGAGCGGTTGGGGCTGGGGGGACAGGGGGAATGTTTGGTGAAAAGGGTTTTATGGTAGGGGGAGGGAATCCTAATCGGGAGGGAGAGGGAGAAGGGCTGCAGTACGCATGACAAACTTCTCTCGGAGGCCAGGTAGGAGGCAGAGTCCTATATGGACTCTGCTATCCTCCTGGTGGGCAGTTTTTGGGACTTGGGGGGGGACTACAGAAGAACCCTATGGAGCTGGGGTGTGAGGTAAGGATTAAACTGCACTACATGGGGGGGCTCGTAGGGGGGGGGATTATTGTTTTGGGGGTGGACATGCCCTTTAAATGGCAAGATATGTTCACACACCTAGTAATGTTACAAGATATTTATTATATCAACCAATATATATATATATATTCCCCCCCCACCTAGTAATATTATATGACATATATTATATTAACCTATATATTCCCCCACCTAGTAATGTTACAAGATATTTATTATATCAACCAATATATATGTCAATGTCCCCATTACAATGTGTCAGATTGAACTCCCACTTGAGGATTAAAGGGGAACTAATGTCAATATCCCCATTACAATGTGTCAGATTGAACTCCCACTTGAGGATTAAAGGGGAACTAATGTCAATGTCCCCATTACAATGTGTCAGATTGAACTCCCACTTGAGGATTAAAGGAGAACTAATGTCAATGTCCCCATTACAATGTAACAAATTGAACTCCCCACCTGAGGATTAAACGGGAACTAATGTCAATATCCCAATTACAATGTATCAGATTGAACTCCCACCTGAGGATTAAAGGGGAAGTAATGTCAATATCCCCATTACAATGTATCAGATTGAACTCCCACCTGAGGATTAAAGGGGAAGTAATGTCAATATCCCCATTACAATGTATCAGATTGAACTCCCACCTGAGGATTAAAGGGGAAGTAATGTCAATATCCCCATTACAATGTATCAGATTTAATAATGTCAAATCTCTGTGGCTGCTCCTATGCGCTATACATCTCCCCCAATGTAGTGTACGGTGAGATTCCTTCATTTGCTCACACTTAGCTGGGTTTGGGAGATTCAAATGTTGGCTGCCCTCCAGAACTGTGGTCATCGGTTATTATTCACAGAAACATGTGTGCAAATAAGTGTTTGGCCTCTAGTCCACAAGCTCGCTGATGAATGGAGAAAAAAGGCTAAATGTAATTTTTTTTATTTATGTGTTTATTGTTTTTTTTCTTCAAAAATATTTAAATTTTTTACCAGCAATGAAACATAGCTTCCGTATCATTTAAAGGGGAACTGTGGTCTCCAAACAAGTTGAGTTTAAATGAAAGGCCAGTTTCCTACCTTTAAAACGAGCCATCAACCACCTCTCTACTACGTGCTCCACAGCCCAAGATATAAAGAAATGACTGACCAGAAAGTTAATGGTGGGAGGCTGACATGTGACATTCCTAAGGCTTCTCCTGCACAGTGCAGCCGGCGAGCACAGCCTCAGACTCCCTCAGTGTGTGAGGGAGACAGGAAGTCCCTCCTCCTCTCTGCTGTGTGAAGGACCTGCAGCTGCAGAGAAGGTAAGGGAATCTAGAGCCCTTCTCTCTCACTATGTGAAAACAGCCTTTTCAGGCAGAGTTAGGGGAGGGGTAGGGGGGGGTCAGAATGACCCACAGCACCTTTGAGCGGGTAGGGCTTAGGCACCCATGAGTGGGCGGGGCTTAGGCACCTGCGGGTGGGTGGGGCATGACAGCCACGGGTGGGCGGGGCCACGGCATCTGCGGGTGAGCAGGGCCACATGGGGCTGTAAGGGAATGGGCCAAGGGGGGCATGCAACTGGAGGGACCATGGGGTCCATGAGTGGGAGGGACCAGGGGGGCTGCAAATGGGAGGAGACACAGGGCAGATTGACTGACAGGTTTCAGAGCAGGAAGCAGGAAGTGCAGGGGGCCGGGTGATGCTGCTGCCATATCACACATAAAAATTTAAATATCTTCAAAACTATGCAAAATAAACAATGGAAATAAATTGCAAAAACTCTCAGGAGAGCAATTCCTATCAAGATCTCTAAATAAGATCCCTGACCCTAGAGGTTATACACCTATAGCAAGAGAGGACCCCCCACTTCTGTAACTTTTTAATCTTGTTCATTTGCAATTTGCACATTGCATTTTACTGTTGGATATTTTATAAGCTTCTTGTTGGAGAGAAAATAAAGTTGTGTTTTTTACCTGAAATCTTGGGACACGTAAGTCTTTGATTTTATTTTATTTTATATAGTATGTATCCATTTATTATACTGATAATTTGGTAACACTATTTATTTTGGTCTTATCTTTTGGGTGAGAGGAGGACAGCGCAGCTACCAATTTTTACATTGCAACAATTCCTATCAATTTACCTAAAGTCATTTTTGGACCACAGTTCCTCTTTAACAACTTAAATCAACTTTATATGTCATACAGAGAGAACGCTTCTTACTTCTTTTTCTCACTTTTTTTTTAAGATTAGTTCCAGCAAACTTACATACAGGGTTACCAAACACCATGTTTTCCCCTTGGCAAAGAAGACAAAGTATAGAAGCTCTACAGATTAAAATACATTTCCTTCTGACTTACAACCAAGAAGACAAGATTAACTATACTGGCATTTACTTTTACCATACAGTCATATGGAGCCTATTGCATCTAAATTAAAATGGTACTATTTGAATAATGAAATATAACAAATGCACATTATACCTTATAAGTTGTTGTGTAGTGGCTCTTACTAATTCAAATCTTCTAGATGAAGACATTTAGCTATCTAGTCACTCACACACTTCTGTTGGCACCTAAGGGAGGGATGGCAATATATTAATGTACATGCCCCCTCTTCCCAGCAAGTGGGAGTGTGACCAGGTTCTTTAACATGCCATGGATATTGGACTTTAGTGGTCTGGCTCAGATGCACATCAGAGGGGATGACACTGGCCCCAAAGGACTTGTTGAAGGGACTGGTTCTCTAAATCTATGTAAACTAATTCAGTAAAAATACCAGCTGTAAAGCTGGATAAAATTATTGCATTCAATGGGAACTTGTTTATATTTAATGGGCATATCCAGCCTAAAATAAACTTTTAATATTCTAGAAGAGGACCACCCAAACCCCATATTCGCAATATTTAGAAATCTCAAAGATACTTCTGATGGGACTTACCTGACCCGGTCCCTCGCTGCTTAGGCGCCAACTCCTGCTCCTGTTTCGAGCTCGTTTCGAGCAAAAAGAGGAGCAAAGAGCCTCTGCGCTGACGCTCTACTTTCTGGTTGTAGCTGTCAGTCAATAACGCCATGTCGTGCCTTAACTGACAGCAGTGATCAGGAAGTAGAGCGGCTATTAGCCGCAGAGCAGAGGAGGATCAGTGAGGGAGAAGGTCAGGTGACATTTGACAAATTTGACATTTGTAAATATTGCAAAAATGGGGTTTGGTGGGTCCTCTACTAGAATATTAAAAGTTTATTTTAGGCTGGACATGCCCTTTAACACATTGTCTATATAAACAAGACTGTACTGGTTCAATAATTCCTACCTTATAGCTGTGTCTCTCACTTCTGAAATTACAGCATTGTGGATAAGTCAGTTTTAAAATTTTCAAGTTTTCTCTTCTCTTTCAGTCTTGCAAAGAGAACCGCCTGTAGTGGCTCGACAAAGGGATCAGAGATCGTATGCACAAATTTCCATCTGGTCTGGATGCAACAAACATTTTAACAATGTTAGTTTGCCAATGCAAATCTTTTCAACAATGTCTGTGGCCAACCATTTTAACAATGCCAGTTTGTCAATGTCAAGCAGTTCAACTGTGTCTGTGTGCAAACAATTTCAACAATATCAGTTTTCCAATGCCAGGCATTTCAACAGTGTCTATGTGCCACTGCCAACCATTTTAACAATGCCAGTTTGCCAATGCCAAGCATTTCACCAGTGACTGTGTACCAACCATTTTAACAATATCAGTTTGCCAATGCCAGGCATTTTACAGTATCTTTGTACCACTGCCAACCATTTTAACAATATCAGTTGGGCCACAGACACTGGTAAAATGCTTGGCATTGTTAAAATGGTTAGCCGCAGACACTGTTGAAATACTTGGCCTAAAGGGGAATGTTTGGGGGTATGTTTATGTATGAAATTCATGGCACTGGCAAACTGGCACGATTAAAATGGTTGGCACACAGAAAAATGCTTGGCTTTGGCAAACTGGCATAGCTGAAATGCTTGGCATTCACTGTGAAAATGCTTGGCTTTAATAAACAGGCATTGTTGGCACACTAGACACTGTTGAAATGGTTGGCATCGGCATGGCAAAGTGGCATTGTTAAAATGGTTGGTTACAGGCTATGTTAAAATGCTTGGTACTGGCAACCATTTTAATAATAGCATTTCAACTGTGTCTGTTTGCCAACCATAACAATGCCCATTTGTTAATTGCAAGCATTTTCAGTGTGTGCCAACCATTTTATCTGTGCCAATAATTTTATCTGTGCCAGCTTGCCAACGCCATGCATTTTTTACCAGTGTCTGTTGCCAACCATTTTTACAATGCCAATTATTTTAACAGCATCTGTGCCAACCATTTTAACCATGCCAGTTTGCCAATGCCAATCATTTCAACAGTATCTGTGGCCAACCATTTCAACAATGCCAGGCATTTCAACAATGTCTATGTGCCACTGCCAACTATTTGAACAATACCAGTTTGCCAATGCCAAGCAGTTTACCAGTGTTTGTGCCAACCATTTTAACTATGTCAGATTGCCAACACCAAGCATTTTATTATTGTCTGTGTGTCAATCATTTTAACCATGCCAGTTTGATAAAACCACGCACTTTGAGTATCAGCTTGCCAACAAACATTTTACCAATCTCTTTATGCCAACCATTTTTACAATGTCAATTTGCCAAAAATGTTGAGTGCTAATTTCCTATCAGTCTTTTTGAAAACCATTTCACCATTGCCATTTTTTCAAACATTTTGTCAATCTTGCTGCTGTGCACATGCACGAGTGTGTACCAAGCTTTAGACAAAGTTATTATCAAGTAGGTAAGATACTGGAAACATTGTTACAAGATCAAATTCTGGACTGAATCTTAGTTAATCTAATTAGTAGTCATCAAGGATTTATGAGAAACAGATCTTGTTAGACCAACTTGCTTGATTTTTTTTTTTTCTTGCTGACCCCCTTCCGCTATCCAAGAACCCTGCCGTGGTCAACTGTTTTAAATAGCTGATTGTGCGTATGTTTCATTCATAGGTGCGATCTGCTATTTAAAACAGTTGACCAGAAGATAGGGTCTGGTCTTTTAAACAGCTTGATTGCGCGTATGTTTCATTCATACACGCGCAATCAAGCTGTTTAAAACAGTTGACCGGAAGTTCGGGTCTGGTCTTTTAAACAGCTGATTGTGCGTATGTTTCATTCATACACGCGATCAGCTGTTTAAAACAGTTGACCGGAAGTTTGGGTCTGGTCTTTTAAACAGCTGATTGTGCGTATGTTTTATTCATATGCGCGATCAGCTGTTTAAAACAGTTGACCGGAAGATCGGGTCTGGTCTTTTAAACAGCTGGTAGTTACACCACTGCAAACTTGAGGTCTGTTGGCCTAGATAAAAACATTTGTACATGTATAGAGAGTTGGTTGTTGGATCGTGTACAGAAAGTATGGTCAATGGTGATGCATTTCGGGTTAAACAATCCTTTTGCCACCTACACTCTAAATGGCTCTGCGCTAAGTGAATTGCTGTTGGAAAAAGATTTGGGAGTTCTAGAAGATAACAGATTTAGCTGAAGCAAGCTGTGCCAGACAAACATCTAGAGCTAGCAAGATATTGTCTTGTATAAAGAGGGGAATAGATTAAAGGGCATGCCCACCCCCAAAACTAAAATTTAGCCCCATTCTGGTCCCACTGTATAGTGCTAAAAATCCTTACCTTACATCTCTGCTTCAAATGGTTCCTCTGCAGTGTCTGTGTAAAGTCCAGGAAAATGAAGAGTAGGAGTGGTCTTCCTGTAAAAAGGTTTCTGCCTCTCCTGCCTCCGGGAGGTATGCAAGCATGTGCAGGGGAGCTGATTCCCCTCCTCCCTCCATCCAGGTCCATCGTGCTGTAGGTTTAGTGTAGCATAAAATCCTTTTTTGTATAATGTAGCTTTCCCCCTCCCAACCGGAACCGCATGGTCTATATGTAAATTATATGTAAAAAAATTTGAAAAAAACTAGCTTACCAGCCCAGGATCCCTTGGCTGTTTCAATAGCTGGCAGCTGCGTCCGGCTGTTTTCGTTTTACTTAAAGGACATGTCCACCCCCAAAACTAAAATTTAACTAACTGCTGCCCCCACTGTGTAGTTTAAAAAAATCCTTACCATACACCTCTGCTCCTAATGGTTCTCCTGCAGTGTCTGTTCAAAGTTCCAGAAAGTTAAAAGTAGGAGCTGTTTGCAGGTCATTTGGCACCTGGTACTTCCTTAACCTTAGTAAGGTCAGTGACATGCACAGGGGAGCCATTCTTCCCCTCCCTACGACCATCTGGATTCATCCTTGCTTGTCGTTCCACCTAGCGTAAAATCCTGTTACTATATGGTTGATACCCCCTGCCCACCCCTAACCGGTGAATTATTTCTTAAAAAAACTGTATCAGAACTGTACATACAGCCCTTCGTTCCCGCGGCGCTCTCCATTGACAGCAGCAACGTCTGTGATTGGCTGCGTCTCAGCCAATCACAGATGCGGCTGCCAGTCCAGACCCGTTTGCAAGTTTCGGCAAGCAGGGAGCTGGATCAGTGCTCAGCTGGAGCGAAGGGCTGTAAGTACAATTCTAATAATTTGTTAAAGAAATAACGTGGCAGTTGGGGGTAGGCAGGGTATTAAAAAACCTTTAAAAGATTCTCCCAGGCTCAGATATTCCATTTACAAACCCCGGCTCCTCTCTTCTCTTGGTAATGGCAATCAGTCATGGCCGTCATGTTACAGAATGAGTCTCCTCTACTGCTGTGCAAGCTTGTAACTAACCAGCTTGCAACAGTAGCAGAGGAGTTGTGAGGGAGTTAGTAATTAAAACATCTAAAATCTTGCTATGGGGCCCTGTGATATCTAGCTATGCCCCTCTGTACACACAATTATAATGTTACTCCACCAAGATGACATTACATGTAACTGTCAATCAAATTACATGGGCTAGGACACAATTGCAGGTCTGTCAGGTCCTTGAAATCAGATGGAATAGACGTATAGATGGAATAGAAATAAGGACGTTTAAGATAAAACATAGACAGGGCGATGATGAACAGATGTCAGGGAGTAAGTGACATCTGTTGCTGTGTGTGAAAGCTGTAAAATGTTCCATCCCTGATAGTGCTGGAAGATAAGACAGATGCCTTCTATAAATGGTACCACAGAGATAGTATTTTTTAGGTTATTGTACACTGGGAACTGTAGTACAAGGATGCCAAGGGAGAAACATTTCTATTAAATCCCATTTCAAATAGAACATGGCAGGTTATCTAATAAAACCAACATGCAGTCAATAAAGCTCTGCCCATTAATATTTTAGGAGATGTCATTCACTATTATATGAAGTTCCATTGCCGTGTGTAAAGTATTGAATTCAGATTACAATGTTCCAGAGACATGTTCTGTCATCACTAAGGTAACATTGCTCTCACAGCTAACCTACCTCCTCCTCTTCTTCTTCCTCCTCCTGTACCGCAGCGACTCCTCTGTCCTCTCAAACCGGAAGCAGCAGGCAAAAAACCCCCGCGATAACTCAAACTGTGTACCATTGTGAAATGAATTAATAAGGGAGCTCTCGCGAGATATTCCTGGTTTCCACAGTAACAGATGCAGCAGCAGCAGCTCGTGCCATCCGTTCTGCTGCAGGGATGAGTGGGCATCACGTGAAACTCTGATCTGTACAAAGCACCCACTCATCCCTTTCAGATCACACGTCGGGTTTAAAGGAAAACGGAATTGGATTACACAGCCATAGTTAGCTGAAATTCTAAAAATGGAGGCACATAAGGCATAATGGCTGCAGTGCTCTCCCTTTCTCCCCCACCTTCCCCCTTTTTCCTTTTGTTTAAGGATTGCCAGGAGAGGGCGGGGGAAGTGAGTAGGAGGGTACAACAAAAGGGAAAGCTGGGTATTTATAGGCGGCAGTTGGAATAAGGGGAGGAACTAGTAAAACAAAGGACAATCTGTACATGAAAACAGGCAACACAATCAGGAAGCATATTACTAACTTGTACTTTTTGTCTTTTAGGAGCCTAAAGGAATGATTCTGAAGATGGATAGAAGAAAGCAGCCAAAAAGGAGAGCTGGGAAACCTGCATTCAGGGAACAGGACAAGACAGCTAATAAGGAGGTGGAGCAAGCGAATCCCACCATCACAGCAGGGCAACATGAGGGTTCAAGGATTACCACCAATTCAGCAGGACCAGGTGGATCCAGGATTTGGATAATCACCAAATACAAAGGCAAGTGCGACTTAGATCTAGGTCTCCTGTGCAAGTAAGTCACCCCTTTTGTGTTTCCCCTTTTCGCTCTCCATCCGTGTTATTTAGATCCCTATCTAGGCATAGCAGCCATTTGTCTGAATCCCTTCCTCCCAACCACGTGTCCGGTACTCCCAGAAGTGGCGCACACATGCTGCGTCATCATAGGGTAAGGTCTTGTAAGACCAAGGCAGTTACCGAAGCGAAGCGACATCAACGTCCGGTGATGGGAGAACAGCTCACTAAGGCACTGGTCTTGCGATAGCTCGTGAGGTGTGATGTTAGGTGCGATGTTAGTGCAGGGCAAATCAGGAAATATACAGGAAGTGACAAGCGACGTGATTCTCCTTTACAGAAATGGCGTTCAGGACAGAGGGAGATTGATATATATGCAAGCACTAGCAACAGGCATCTTTAGCATTCCCCCTGCAGGAGAGAATTACCAGAGGGGAGCAATACAGCATTACTCTGTCAGAGTTTACAGGGGATAAGACGGTCGGCAGTGTATGGGAAGAGATATGTGCCACTTCATGGTTGGGCTTCTGGGCCCAGTAGGCGACCATCTGTTTGCAGGTGCGGAGGAATTCAGGAGGTGAGGTACAGAGTGGATTACTAGAGAAAATCAAAAGAAAGAGATGGAAGCGACAACGGAGATCAGTCAACAACCACAAGGCTCAAGGGAGATGCAAGTTCTACACCCAACAAAAGTGAGTACAGTGCTTTCAATGGTAATAATAGTGATTCGGATTTTTGTTCCTCTTTGTCAGGCAGTGAGGAGGATGAGGGTGATACTATGTTGCAAGTTTTTAAGAAGAATGGGAGAAAGAGAGCAGAGAAAAAGAGATTAAGGTAGCAACAGCAGGTGATGTGTGCTTGTGCAAACATCTCACAAAAAAGACTTTTAATAGTTCTCTGACTAATGCATTGATTGAAGACCGGGAGGATAAGGAGCTATGCCTTACCTCTCATTCTTCAATCAATGCAAGTGGAGCCAGGAACAAACTTACCTGTTACATGACCCTCTGCAGCAGCACTGACAGGTCCCGACCACTTCTCGGTTCTGTACAGCTATAGTGCGTATGTGCGATAATGTATGCTATAGTTAAACAGAACCCGGAAGCGGTTGAGAATTTCAGTGCTGCTGCGGATCATCTGGTAATAGGTAAGTTTGCTCTAAGTTGGTTCCTGGCTCCATTTGCATTGATTGAAGAACGGGATTTAAGACATAGCTCTTTATCCTCCAGGTCTTCAATCAATGCATTAAAGGAATAGTTCACTTTGTTAGTGAACTATTCCTTTAAAAAAATGCTAAAAAGTAAATTTATCGATATGTTTGACATAACGAAAGAGGGGCAGAAAGCAGCAGATAAAAAGGGGGAGAGCAATACATGTCATGAATCTAAAGTTGAATGGATGTAGGGATTAATGATTTATACAGCATGCATTACTACAGAATACCCTGAGCTATGCGTGAAAAATGAAGTGTAAAGGGAATTTAGGGAAAATGGTAGGAAATTCAGCTTTATATTTTGGACAAAAATATATGGAAATTTGGGGCAGGAGAGGAAAGAAAAGGGACCAAAAAAAATACATGTGGGTTTATTCATATGACAGGCAATGCAAACGGGGTAACATTAATTTAAACATGCCTGGTCAAACTGTGCGGGCAGTCACCAGACGACCCAATGTGACAATTCGTCCCCAAGGTAAAAATGGATTGAGTAGTATGTTAGTGTGGTTAAACATATACCCAGATAAGGAAGCAGCAGCATTTATTAAACATGGTTTTTCAGAAGAGTTTACAATCCTAGTGTCAGGGGAGGTATAATCGGGTAAGAAGGAATTTAAAATAGCCTATCGATATCCTGAGAAAGTTAAGAAGGATAAAATTAAGAAGGAAATAGCATTCTATAGGATTGGATAGTTTCACCAGTAGGAATAGTTCCCAAAAAAGAGCCTGGGAAATTTCATATGATTCAACACTTGATTCAGCACTTCAGCACTTCAGCACAAGTAAATGATGCAATTAGCAAAGAATTGTGTTCGTTTGACACAGCTGTAAGTATGGCAAGGAAGTTGCTGAAATGGACATTAATGGCTAAATTGGACATAGTCAGCCTTCCGGTTACTTCCTCTCCATAAAGACTTAAGTATACCGTTATTTTCTTTGAAATTGGTTATTAGATAGATCAAAGCTTGCCCATGGCTTGCCATAGCATACTCATATTTTGAACAGTTATGTCTTTGTAATGTCTTTGCAGGTGCTGTGTGTGAAAGCTGTAAAATGTTTCTATCCTGATAGTGCTGGGAGATGAAGACAGATGCCTTCAAAATTGTACCAATGGCATTTTTTAGGTTACTGCAGAAGGGCCTGTAGGTCCCCCAAATGTTATTGTACACTGGGAACTGTAGTACAAGGATAACCAAAGGAGACACATTTCTGCTTGTGAAGGTTCTCATTCATCCAGGTCATGGTATATCTGTTGTATTTAGTTAGATCAACTGGACTTAAAGTTTAGTTCTTGAAGATATTTCTAGTCATCCGACTGGCAATTAGCATTAGCATATGACAGCCAGGTGTTAGGGACCTTCTGAATGTGAGGTGTGATTGCATTGAGGCTAAGAGGTGTTATCGAACTGCCCAGGGTAAGGTGTCAAAACAGCATTGTACATTGCATCTTAAGGAAAAAGGACATACCTTTGAAGATTATAATGTCAACATCTTTGCAAAGGAACATTACTCGTTCAGGAGAGGTGTCAAGGAGACCATTTATGTGAAAATAAAGAAACCAAGCCTGAATATAGGTGAGTGTGTGTGTGTGTGTGTGTGTGTGTGTGGGGGGGGGGGTTGACACCCTGCCATGTACAATGCTGTTTCGATAACACCCCTTAGCCTCAATGCAGCCATACCTTGCATTTAGAAGGTCCCTAACACTTGGCTGTGATATGCTAATTGGGGTTTCCCAGGGTACTTGATTGCCACAGATTTTTGTACAAGTCATTCTGAATTGAGAAGTCCAGTCGGATGACTAGCAAAATGTCTTCAAAAACTAAACTTAAAGTCCAGTTGATCTAACTAAATACAACAGATGAGACATATTTCTATTAAATCCCATTGTGAAGTATTTCAAATAGAACATGGTAGGTTACCTAATACAACCAACATGCAGTCAATAAAGGTCTTTCCATTAACATATTAGGAGATGTCATTCATTATTATATAAATTGTTCCATTGCCGTGTGTAAAGTATTGAATTCAGATGACAATGTGCCAGAGACATGTTCTGTCATCAATAAGGTAACATTGCTCTCACAGCTAACCTACCTCCACCTCTTCTTCTTCTTCCTACTGTACCGCAGCAACTCCTCTGTCCTCTCAGACCGGAAGCAGCAGGCAAAAAAAATCATGATAACTCCAACTGTGTACCATTGTGAAATGTATTAATAAGGGAGCTCTCGCGAGATATTCCTGGTTTCCACAGTAACAGATGCAGCAGTAGCAGCTCGTGCCATCCGTTCTGCTGCAGGGATGAGTGGGCAGTGGGCCTAGTTCTCACGTGAAACTCTGATCTGTACATTGCACCCACTCATCCCTTTCAGATCACACGTCGGTTTTAAAGAGAAAGGGAATTGGATTACACAGCTATATACATGCAGACTGTGTAGGAAAGGGGATACATTTTATGGCAATTGACACTCATCTCTTTCTTTCACGGTTGCCTGCTCCTTACTTTATTCATTTATTAATTAATAGCAGATGTAAAGTCAATGCTACAGTATTGTAACAATCCACAGTGCCATTTATATAACCTAGACTTAACACTGGCAAACCTGTGTTTTACAATAGCAACTTTTAGCAATTACTGTATAAATAAATGGAAAGAAAGACACACAAAATGTATACTTCTGTATGGCTACAAAGAAATCACGTCAGCTTGCATCAAATATTAATATTTCAGCATACTGATTTTACATGATTTACACCTAGGAGCCTTGTTAGCAATTTGTCTTATTGTTACATAGTTTTGGAAGTTGAATAAATCCAGTCCAACCTTTTTAGCATACTAATGAACCTATTTAATATTTAATCCAGAGAAAGGCAAAAAATTCAGCTAGAAGGGGGATTGCTTTCTGACACAAACTGCAATCGGAAATGTTTCCGGGAACAATAAAAGCTAAAT
Source organism: Hymenochirus boettgeri (assembly GCA_019447015.1). Classification (NCBI taxonomy): domain Eukaryota; kingdom Metazoa; phylum Chordata; class Amphibia; order Anura; family Pipidae; genus Hymenochirus; species Hymenochirus boettgeri. The sequence continues at coordinate 261,667,542 of CM033470.1, read as the reverse complement.
GTATTAATTCTAGTAAGTTTCAATATTTTTGGACTAATGAAGCTGTCCAATTTTTTTTATGTCTCTTCTTATAACCTTAATAGGCAATTATGGCCAATCGCCTGCCCTCTGGCAGATCATAACCTGGGTGAGAATCTAAACCGCTGGCTCTGGACCAGGATGGTTTATAAAAACCAACCATTCGTCAGCCCTGCCATTGTACGGGACTATGGCAGGGAAGCCCTGCAAGTGGCTCTTTGTAGGGCTCATTTGCAGTTGTCCTCTGAAATTACCTATTGATGAACAATAAACCAGAGAGTTTATAGGAACGGCCCATTAATATACAACTTTGTCTATTTATTTTTGTACCCTACCCTCCTTCAGCCAGAGTAAATAGCTTTCTTTTATACTACTCTTATTATTAGTCTCTACTAATGAAGGACAATAATACTCACGTACCCAGACCAGCTGTAATACTTATGTGATGTTTCCCTCACCGCACTGCCCCCTGTTACTATCAGTGACAGTCCTAATTTCACCAAATGGAACACATTTTTTGTAGGGTGTGTCTTCCTATTGGCTACATTGTTGACTAAAGACTGAATTAGGAAGAGGACTGGAGTGGCAAGGGAATCTTCATGCAAGTATTGCAGCTGACCTGTAAAGAACCCAGGGGTGAGAAGTAAGATGTTAGGTCTTCTGGGTATTAATAGTGGGTGGAAGAAGAGAAGCAAGGAGGAAGAGAGTATAACTGTCCATTAAGAGCATGTTGCTTTATAGTCTAATGCTGAACACACATCATGGGATTCCTCTGTAAGTGGTCAACTAGAATGAAACACTGTCATAGAGGACAACATGATCGGGTGTGGTTTTCCACGTTTCTAGTAAATGGACGGTCGGCCCCCCAAAAAACCCCAACCAATTTTTTGACCTGATCAACCGATACACTGAAATGTCGTTGAGTCGGCCCGAAATATTGGATGTGGTGTACCCAACCTTAAAGGACTAATGTTCTAGTCTCAGTTTAATAACAAATAAATTTAGAGAAGAAATTTGATGTTAGAGGTAAAATATAATGAATTATCAGTGTGATGTAATAAAAGTTCTTATCATTATCAAAAATGGTGCAAATTATGCTCCAACCAATCAGATGATAGCTTTAAAATGGTAACTAATGGTAACTAACATCTGATTGGCTGGGGCAAAGTTAGCACCATTTTTAACAATAAGAACTTTTATTACATCTCGCTGTATATTGTTAATTGTGAGCAGTTAATTATTTGACATTGGAGCTAAAATATAATGAATTATATTTTTAATTGCAAGTGGTTAAAGCATATGCAACACACAGCTACAAATACTAATATGGTTCAATTTGTATATTGTTCAAGATATTAATAAAAGTGACAAATATTCGTTAAATACACCCTTCTTAGAAGGCCAGGGTCAAAAAAAATTCCTATTTAGTACTCAACTGTAATTAGTATTGTTTACTATTTAATAAACTTAACCATTTATTAAAGCACAAAAATTGTATTCAATTAGATCAACTGGACTTGAAATAATTGAATACAACAGATATACCATGACCTGGATGAATGAGAACCTTCACAAGCATTAAACACCTTAGATTTCTACTTTAACTTGACATCATTGGTTTCAGTAGCTTGAGTGACATCACCTGGCTGGCTGCACCTCCCCTATCCCCTACCCTATAGGGGAGAAGATGATCACTTAAAATGTAGGAACAGGTGCGTAACTTTTGTGGGTGGTGGATGGGGGGATACTCATTATGTATCAAAACAAAGGATTTGTTCAAGAATATAATGGTAAATAAAATGATTCAAGAGTTAAGAAAGAATCATCTTTCTGTTTTTAAATTAAATGTACTTAGAAGTCTACCACAGCTAGATTGTAAGTGGAAAACTTGCCCTTATTCAGAATCCCTTGCCAGCCATGACATAACCAAATTCCATTTTAAGTGGAATGATGCATATTTATGGGAGGACCCTAAAAGTTTTACTGGAACTTTCCTGCTGAAGGTGGAGTAAGCACATTAATGCATTTAAAAGCTCAAAAGGACATAGGTCTCCTGTGACCCTACAGACTTTCCATAACTCAGTAGATAAAAAAATTGTGGAATCAAGATCCTCATACATTGGAATTTTGCAACAAATTCATTATCATGGCACTTCAACAGACATGTTTGCAGTTTACTTAAATTAGATGAATGTCCCAATGGTATCCTATCAAAAATACAAAAGGATAAATGTAAAAACATCTAATAAAATGTTATGGAGGTTTAAAAAAATAAATCCTAATAATTGGGGGGGGGAAATTCAGTGTACCATACAGTGTAAAATGTATTTTCCTTAAAATTAGGAACAATAAAACTATTTTACTGTATACTGTACTAGGCGAATAATAGAAACAGATTGAATATACTTTAAAAAATGAGGTTATGCAGTTTAGTGTTCCTTTAAAGGACATGTCCACCCCAAAATAAAATTTGTTCTGCAAATAGAACCCCCCACCCAAATCTGAGACCATAATACTCATACTCCTCCTTCTACTAGTAGTTATTCAGCCACCCAAGTAATGGATCTCCTGGCTCTAAATAGACCAGGCAGCCATGACTGTGATTGATGACATCCAAGGCCTGGTGAGTCCTCCTCTGCATGCACAATGCTCTCTGAGCTCACGTGGTGCTCAAAAGGGGAAGGGGGGGCAACAAATAGCAATAGCAGCGCTTAAGGTCTCAGGGTTTGGAGGTGCTTATGCTTTCAGGGTTTGGGACCCTGAGAGATTGAAATGCTACCTTACCTTTTTGTTTATGAGGTGCTCTACTTGTAGAAAAAAAATTTCAATTTTGCTGGTGGACATGTCCTTTAAAATGTTGTGAGAATTTGTCAGAATCTGCTCATTCGCCAACACAAACCAAGCACTTACAAGTGTTTTCTTCTTTTGCATAATGACATTCTCATTAGGGTGTGTGTGTACTCACAGAGTATACTACTACAGATGGCTCAGGATTAATCAGGGACTAGTTACTACTACAGAAGCCATAATATTGTCCATATGATTTTACATTTGTAACATTTATGTCTCTTAGAGATACTCTCTTTTCTTTATTAATGAATATGCACTGAGCACAGAAGGAGGACCCCATATTATAATATTGCCTAGGGCCCCATTCAGTCTTAACCGGATTCTATTTGCTATAAAAAAAAGAAAAAGACAACTGGAGTATAAATGGCAAAAGAGTTGCATGGGTTCATGGGAAACTGAATGTCATGTGATTTGTCACTACAATTACAAAACACCTGCAGTGATTATATAGTGGATAATGCACCCCCAACTGTAAATTATAAGGATATTAGAAGTCACCGAGGAGTTCCGTGAACATATAAAAGTACGAGGCCGCAGGCCGAGTACCTTTTATACAGGACACGGTACTCCAAGGTGACTTCTAATATCCTTATAATTTACAGTTCGGGTGCATTATTTATTATAACCTACCCCTTTGTGTCTTCTGGTTTCCTTCTCCTCCTGGAACTGTAAGATTATAAGACTATAATCTTACAGTTCCTCCTATAGAAATCCACTACAGGGGTAGGTTATATGCTGTGTAACCTCCACATCCTCAAAAATATTTACAACAGGAACCACTAGTCATATTAATAATATGGATACGAACATCCAAAAATGTATTATACTGTATATTCACCAGATAAAAACTCAATTGCGTGAAAGTAAATATATATACACTCAATTGGCTGGCCAGTCTAATCAGTAGAACAACCATAAGGAAAACCCTATAAATTCAACCGTCCTTCCCCAGTGATTGGGTCAATAGATTATTTAATAGATCCCAGAATATGAATGGATATCCAATGTGCTTTGTATACAAGGTAAGTACTTATCCTTCTCTAGCAGTTAAATACCTTGGCTGTGTGTCTAACCACTAGAGATGGACTAGAACTTGAACCCAAGTACAAGCCAAAATTATCGAGTTCGAACGGACTCGGACTTCTCGAACTATCCCGGACTCGATTTCTCGCTAACCCTCAAAATTATTGTTTGATTTCGCTAACCCTTGAATTGAACGTAACCCTCGAATGTAGCTTGCGCAATTGCCAGCATGTATTTTAGAAGTGTTTTAACAAGTTTTGGTGATAGTGACATGTTCCCCAGACCACTTCCCAGGTGCCACATTAAAACTGCATTAATGCTGACTCAGCCTTGCTGCATGTGATTTTAATAGGTGTCCTCTGATTTTTCACTGATATGGAAACCCTACATTTACAGTAAGTTAAAGGATAAGTACAGTCAAAAAACAAATAAAGTTTAAATAGAAGCTGTATCCCTAACTAACCTTTTTCTGTTTTGTTTTTATTTTTTTAGGTCTCTCCAGAGCCTACTTGTGGCCTTGTAAAGTGCTGGCCATCTTGGATACAGGTTCTGTCAGGTAAGCCTCGCCCCCCGTGAACTGTTGGACCTCTTTCTTGGTTGTGTCTAAAGATCCAGTGCCTGTTCCCTCTGTGCGAGCGCGCATTGACGTCACCTCATGTTGTGTGCGTCGTGATGTCACTCGATCTGGCACTGGATCTTTGGACTCAGCCAGGAACAAGGTCCAGCAGGTCTCGGGGGGCAGAGCTTACCTGACAGCACTCTGTATCCAAGATGGCCAGCACTACAAGGCCACAGGTAGGCTCTTGAGACACCTAAAAAAAAAAAAAAACAGAAAAAGGTTAGTTAGGGATACAGCTTCTATTTAAACTTTGTTTTTTGACTGTACTTATCCTTTAACATTGTTAGTTTAGCTGTAAATAACCCAGGACTTTTCGAACTATCACTCACCCCTCTTTTGAAAAATTAATATGTGGTAGATTAGCCCCCAAAACTTAAACATCGTTTACGTCTCAAGCTGTAATTCGGCTCCCACACAGAGATATTATACTTCCATGCTCCTCCTCGCACCACCGCCGCGGCTCTGCACTTCCGAGTAAGGCAGTCAGTGTCGGCCATGGCTGTGATGTCACGGCCAATCACTGACTGCCATTCCCGGAGCAGTCTTCACTGCGGCTGCTCAGGAACAGAAAAAGAACAGAGCAGCCACAGTGGAGACTGGGAGAAGAACCCGGAAGCGGCGGTGGAGCGAGGAGATGTAAGTATATATCTCTGTGTGGGAGCCGAATTACAGCTTGAGACTTAAACGATGTCTAGGTTTTGGGGGCTAATCTACCACATATTAATTTTTCAAAAGAGGGGTGGACAGTCCCTTAAATGGATCCAAATTCGAACTTTCGTTCCAAAGTTTGAAAACAGACCGAACTCGCTGTGCTCCATGCACTATGTCTCCTGCTGATGATGTCACACTCTCTTGGACTAGCAACGGGTGTTAAAGCTACCAGGCACATATATAATTATATATAATATATATAATAATATATATATATATATATATTAATAACGTCCGTATGGGAAACCTCGCGGGACTAAATACATCAGTAATGAAAAGTTTATTGTAGTTCACGCGCTTTCCGCCCACAGGGCCGTCGTCAGGAACCGTGGGCGGAAACGCGTTGAACTACAATAAACTTTTTCATTACTGATGTATTTAGTCCCTTGCGAGGCTTCCCATACGGACGTTATTACATATTGATTTGGGGATAGCACCAGGCATTCGCTTAGTCGATGAGGATGCGGCCCTTTGGATGTGTTATATATATATATATATATATTATATATATTTATATATATATATATGAATCAAGCAAAAAAAGTGCAAGCTGTAGTGCCAGGTACTAACTCAAATTCAACATGTTCATCATACATAGGTGATTTTCTCAAGAAGTTGCAATGTCCCTCCTCCCTTGGGAGAAATCCAGGCAAGATCTCTCCCAAGGGTTCAAACCAATCATTCTCACAGACTAGGGGCCATATTTTTAAAGCCTTTAACGATCAGTAAGGTAACTTTACGTCCGTTGAGCTGCTCGTAGATTAACAATCGTAAATTTACAATACCGATCATAAATCTACGATAATGAAATCGTAGATTTACGATCCCCATAGAATACCATTGCAGTAGTTTATTTATGCACGATATTCTATGATCGAACGTTTGTTAATTAACGACCGCGATCGCAAATTAACCCGCGGTATCGATAAAAAGCGATACTGCGGCTTTATAAATATGGCCCTAGGAACCTATAGGAACGTACCTATATCAAGACTAAATATAGATTATATCTCACAAAACATACAAAACAATCCTACCATTTAAATCAAGGATGGTGCTAAATACATTCAGAGATTGTAAATCGATTGAGCTGGAATCAAAGCTAGATGCAGATATTTCCACATCCTAACAACAATATACCATCAGACAGCAGTGAAAAGCAAATGGGAGTTAGTTCTATAGTACTTCAGTTAATAAGTATGTAGTTAATCATGGCAGGTTTTTATTTAAGGTAATTTAGAAATCCCACCACACACTGAAGTGCAAATTTAATTAAACCTATTTGCTTTGTATCAGATGTGGTGAGAAAATAGAATGAAAACGCCTTTTTATATGTGTCAGTGTAATGTATATGCCTGGGGATTCCTTATCATTCCAAAACACAAGCTGATGCTTGCTCCAACATCCAGATGTGATGACAACTACCTGAAACACTACAAATAGCTCACATGTTTCTTTCTAAACGTGTTGCTGAGTGACCTATAGTCAAGTCTCACAGTTCTATCAGCTGGAATAATGGAAAGTAAACAAAACAAAGATCAGTTTATTTACACTATACCTGCCGGCATGTTAGATGCGTAGTGAGCACACGTACAATAGTAAACCCATAATAAAGGATTTAGTAGCCATGATCAAAGCATAGTGGTAAATATCTGCAAACAGTGAAAATGTTGACAGGATTGGTAAATTCCTCAAACAATGAAGTAAATTCAACATTTTCACCCCTGTACACACAAACACACACTTATATATAGTCACTATTCTGCAGATTCTGTTTAGGAATGATATGATTACATGGCTCGTCATACTTTGGAAATAAACCATATCTACCCTCCAGCAGTTCTAAACCAAGTCTTTATTCATCCCCTGGCAGCCTTTAGGATGCTGTCTGTTGAGGTGCTCTTTGGACACTTATGACTGAAGTTAATGCGTAATGTAATAATGTATAATATGTAATAATATGTCACCTGTCTTTGTATCATGGATATTTTCTTTCCAAGCATCACTTTCTAAGCCTGAAAGCCCAGGGCAGATTGCTTCTATGACCTGCCCTAGATCTGGCCTTTATGAAAAATATTTCAAGGGTGTGGGTTGCTGCTTTTACCTTATTGCAAAGTGCAAGGGTATAACGTTACATTAGTGGTATGCAGAGTGTCCCTCAACTTTATAGATAAATGTTAAGTTAAACTTGCATAAACATTCAAATCTACACAACGTAACTGTCCTCAGTATAATTCCATCGTTCCATAAACCTAGATCCCTGTTTGAGTGCTAGAGGGGTCTGTGGGGCATGTAAATTAAAGTGCTTCAAACCGCCCCTAGGTGTGTTAACTGTTAAATTATGAAGTACATGTACCAAACATAATATTAATCAGGTAAAAATACCTGGGGAGATATATGTCAAGCAACTGAAAAAAAGGCATTTTTCCTGCTAAATTGACACTAAGAGGCTTAATTTTATGTTACACCATTCAGGTTGATTGATGAAGCTGTACTTTGATTTAGTACGGTTCAGGTCAGCCAGTGACTGGGGGAGGGAATACCAGCAATGAACTTAATGTGTAATGACCTGATTTGCTAAATATTTGGCAGTTCTAAATTGGCATACAACAGCTTCATAAAAAATGATTCATGTTAGCAGAGGTATTTTAAAACTAATGTCAAATTGCTATAAATTTACAGGTTACAGAACAGACTGGGATTACCATTGCTTCTATTTTCCAAACCATCCTTAATTATCAACGGCTAAGAAATCCAAAAAATGTGAAGGATGTCCCCTTAATTAACTTTGTGCAGCTATGACAGTTGGAACTCTTACCTGTATTATTACCGTTTAGAACATTGGTTCTCAAACCTTGTCAGGCTGTCACATGGTTGACATTGAAAGCTTCTGCTACAGCACACCTGTGTCCTCAATACTGTACTCTTGTGTACTTATTTGTAAATTCAACACTTTGCAGTGTAAATATGTATATATAAAACAAAGAAGAGATAATCAATGCACATTCCTGGTCCCTATACAATATCATATTACCTGCACACTGACATTACATGAATGAAAAGCCTTCCAACCATGTTAAGGTAACCCCAGTCTGAAAGGTCATAACTTCTAACCTTTTTTACATTAATTATGATTAGCAAAGTTTTGCATTACTCATACTTGCCAACTGGATCAATATAGCCGGCCTTCTCACTTCCCCCCAGCCCATTGGCTTTTTTAGTGAAAAAAAGGCAGTCCACCCAGTGCTTTATATTAAAGGCATAGGACCTCCAATTAAAGGGCCGTGCTGGGAGTGCTATTACCACATGGAAGCTTGACCATGCTTCCCAATAAACACATACAATAGAAGGACTGAGGAAGCAGTGTTGTGTACATTTTCATTAAAATGCCTGTGTATCATATTAAGATAAGTGCAAAATGCAATAAAGTGACATTATTTAAAGTGACATAAAATACATATTACATCATCATTAGAAGCAACATATTCCTAAATCAGTGCAGAGTTTTTTTTACATGGGAGTATTAAAACCGCAAACGTTGCACCTGGGAGGGTGACCTGTGCCCTACAACAGAAGACGAGTGGGAGTCATTCATCGTTACTGGCAGCAAGTGCTCTACATGACAGAATGGGTTCCCCAGTGGGTATTGACCCTAAAGAATGTATTTTACAGATACTTGACTACCTAAACAGATTCTTTTAAGAATTTATAGTGTGAAACCTTATATATTGCTAAAAAGCTTATTGCACAAACCAGGATGCAGACCCTACCCCCCACTCTGGCACAATGAAAGCAACAAATCAACAAGGCTCTCCCGTACAAAGAACTGATCTACAAGAATAGAGGATGCCCCTAGAAGTTTGGAAAAATATGGGACAGATGGACATCGTCACCATATACAGTAGATACAACATACCCCCCCCCTTTTCAATCCAGCAACCCCTACAAAAAAAAGATTGCAGCTGGGACAGCAAGGTTAATATGAAAAAAACAGAAATGGGTTAAAGGAGAACTAAACCCAATTTTTTATACTCCAGAATCTGAAAACAACCCCCCTAAAAACACCAATAAACTATAAAATCACACTTCAGTAAATTGTATTAAAGTAAATGGAAGCCTGTTAAGAACTGGATGAAGTATCTGTGTGTATGTCCAGTGTGAGACCACACCTCCTGACCTCAGTCACATGCTTCCTTGCTTTATCTGTCCTGTAAAAGGATTGGCTAGAGATTATTAATGGGTGTGACCAATAACAAGTTTCTGCCATAGCTAAGGACTGAGCATGTGCAGAACATAATGGTCGTTGACCAAACTGTGTGATACTGGAATGCTGTGAAGTAAAGCACCAACGAAGTTATTTAGGTAAATTTCCCAGTGCCCGTATCAAAATGAGAGGTAAGACACAGATTACTGGTTTTATTTCAAGGTGTTCTGCCTTTTGGTTCAGTGTTGTTCTGTGGCTTTAGTTGTCCTTTAAAGTATAAAAATGCATTAAAAAGCCAGAAATTATGTACCCACCAAATACAGTAATGGTTAATGACAATTATGTAACTCACAATCCTAATACGCTATACACAGTACCATTTTATGTTTATCAATAAACGTTTCCTCTGATTGGAGGGGAGAAAAAAAAAAGAAACAGCAAAAGTTGGATTGTATGGATATTTACCAACACAAGGGTTTCTTTACCCATTCACCGTTCAACTGGGGCCCTTTGGTTCTCCTCTTCTAATCTCCTTTATACTATTTCAATTCCCTTTTGATAAGGGATAATCGTATAGAGACTGGTGATGTCCATTGATATTAATCATATGTCTGTATCCATAGGGATCTGTATATCAGTCAACCTAGATAGATCCATTGTATCTTTAATGTATGTTCTCCCTTTTTGGACAATATGCAACATGGAGTCTTAAAGGGACACTACACAGATTGTTTGTACTTTGTTACCGTAAATTCATAAAATCTGTTTCTATTATTCACAGGAAAGTGAGAACGTTTATTCCCACCTCGCTGTGAATAACAGAATACCCGAGGGAACACTGCATGATTTACCATATCGGCGCTCCACTCAGGACAGCTCGATCGGGACAGCACGTCTGACAGCTGAGAAGGAGCCGCAAGCGGAGCGCCGGTAAGGTAAGTGCTGGAGTGTCCCCTGGACGTTCTATTATTCACAGGGAGGTGGGAATTAGTGTTCTCACCTCCCTATGAATAATAGATTCAGATTCAGACTATAAGATAGTCTCCCAATTTCTTTTCAATAATCCCAGATATAACTGCTTTACCCAGATTGGATATCGTCTCTTCTGTTTCTGGGCGGCTTATGATGATACCCGCCCACCAAATCCATTGAGCTGCTATATGCCTGGCCGTTGCTCATCTGCGTTCGTCTTATCCCCTCACCCCATTTCACATGTCACTTTCTCAATTACTAAAACCTTAGACCTAGGTCTAAGGAACAGCAATTTAGCACGCCCACCCAACAATACTCAGGGCTGTTCCTTCTGATTGTGGGTACATTATTATTATAACACTATTTGTGTGGAATCCCCCTGTAAGTCAAGTTCAACTATACGTTTCTTTAAAGGACATGTACGGTAAACGGTGCCAAATCATTTTCAAATGAATATCAGTAAATAGTATTAATTACCACCAATCTTAAATCAGCCTTTTCCCTTTCTCTGACCTTCCTATCCCTTGTTGTTTTTTAGCTCTGGGGGTTTTACTTATTAAAGAGGGAGGTGCACAGCTAGTCAGTAAAGAACTGTCAATCACCCAGCCCCTCCCCCTGACACACTACACGTAGAAACTATCCATTCTATAAAAGTAAAGCTTATTTCTCTGTCACTGTATGGCTAATTGGTTCACAATTAAGATCAGGAAAATGAATAAGCATTATCTGTTTCTCTGTGCTCTTTCTGTGCCTGCAGCTTAAACCCAATTTTGCAATTAGCTGCTGTTTGTGTTAGTGAAGTCCCAATGTAGCACTGCACCTAAAGTTATTAATTACACCCCCCCACACACACACACACACCTTCAAACTCTAATCTTACTTGGTCCAAGCAGTTATTACATCTCCCAGTGCTGCTTACCTTCCTATTGCAAAGCAGTTTTATTTTCACTTTCACTAGAACACAAAATCACTGGGTGAATGTTATTGGCTGTAGTGAGGCACAGATCAGCTCCACTGCACATGTTCCACACTCCATTTGTGCCTCGGTTTTGGAAGGGGGTGGATACAGACAGTGTAGAAATGCATAATAACTAGGTGTGAGCTAAACAGGACATGAGAAGATCTAGTGATAGGGAGCACTAGTGATAGATCTAGTGATAGAGGGCAAAAAGGGATCAAGTTACTGAAAGCACTAAAGATATAGAAAAGGATTAAGGCAAGTCATTTTTTTCACTTTAGTGTCCCTTTAATCTGATTTAATCTGATTTAATTCCTTACTTCATAAATTGACTCCTTAATGTCAAAGTTCACATGGGAGGTCTTTCACAGAACCTTGTCTACATGAATTTTGTTGATGTACCAGGTTTCCATAATTAGGTCTTTGGCTTGATAATTCTGGGTTTGAATCCATTTCAAAGTTGTGGTGCTCCTCACAGGTTAACAAGAAACCTTCACAACATATACTCTGAAAGTAGAGTGGCACTCACATATAAATATTTACCATAGATAGACCCCGGTGCTAGAAATGGGAGGGAGGCAGCGAGGAACATCAAACTGTACACAAGGTAAGAGCTATAAGGCTGGGTACACAAGCATTCGCTACTAGTGAGTGCTTGGACCGGGACAAATGACTGTTGGTCATGTCAATAGTGGCCATGGCCAACAGTTTGAATGACTGATTGTCCCATAGTGAACTCCATGATCGGCTGTGATTTACCAACAGGCCTGACCACCCGTTTTCTGATATGGACGAATCGGTGACCAAGCTTGTTCACGGATAGTTGCTCCACACTATAAGTCATTTCCATCCGACCGCTTCACGTCACTAACGGTTGGTCAGACGGAAATATCTTATGGTGTGTACCCATCCGAAAAGTATCACAGTTTTTGAGAGTTCTGTGAATCTGATTACCGCTATGTATAAATTTTAGTTTGTGGGTGTACTTTCCATTTAAAAGAACACTAAATTTATTTTTATAAGTATATTCCATCTGTTTGTATTATTCACAGGGAGGTGAGAACGCTAATTCCCACCTCCCTGTGAATAACAGGACTCTGGGGGGAACCTGGAACTTACCTTACCGCCGCTCCACTCGCAGCTGCTTCTGCAATGACAGCCTTGTTGTCCTGATCGCACCTTTCTTTTGTATTGGGGTACATGCGCCTAAGATAGGCACTTGGTCGGACAGCGCGGCTGTCAGTGCAGAAGGAGCTACGAGTGGAGCGGCGGGTAAGGTAAGTTCCAGTGTCTCCTGGGCGTCCTATTATTCACAGGGAGGTGGGAATAAGTGTTCTCACCTCCCTGTGAATAACAGAAACAGATGGAATATACTTATAAAAATAAAATTATGTAGTTTAGTGTTCCTTTAAACTTGTGAAAATCCTCTCAATACTCTTGCCCTCTTGAGGATCACCAGGTCCAGTGCACAGTTTGAGAAACACTAGCTTAAAACATTAAATCGGATAGTTAACATTTAGCAGGGGACCTTGTACCCTTCAGTGAAGATTTACTTTTTTCTAAGGATATCCAAAAATACTTTTTACAAAAATAACCATTATATTGTGTGACATTTTTGCTATGGGTAAAAGAGATGAGAACTCATTCTTTATTGGAGCCATTAGACTTCGAATTTCCTTTTTCTGAAACAGAAAATAAAATGGTCAGTGCAGCCTTAGGTGGTCAGGTTGTTTTTAAGGTCCATTGATGCTGATATCAAAAACATATGCTGAATACAACATGAATTTGTACGTGTGTTTCACACCTGTGGGTCTGTTTTATTATGTTTCCAAACACATTTTCAATGTGTTAATATATGCATGTGTGTGTCTCTGTTATAATTATAAGGGACATTTACTGCAAATCTATAGGGATTTTTCCAAAGACAATTTCACATAAACATTTCACCAAACAAGCCTTAACAACCAGGAATGTAATGTAATGTTAGGTTAGCCACATAGAGCTAAAAAGAAAAGGGAGGGGATTTGTTTTAATAATTAACGTATGTAATTTCTTAAGTGTTAAGTTTTTTTCTAGCTAATTATGTTCAATATGTTATATTTAAGCATAATTTGCTGAAAGACATCTAGATTCTGGCATCAACATCACATAGAAATGTTTTTATTGTCCCTTTCAATAATTCTGTCATTATGACACGGTATATTAAATCTCTGGGGCATCTTGGAAACTCACATATTGTACCAGGTTTCAAGGTAAAGATGCGCTTAGTTTGGCCAAATTATTCAGGGTGGAGCCCCAGACCCCACTGTGACGCATGCCATATGCAATGCCTGTTAGTGTTTGTGTCAATGCGTTGCCATGTGTTTTCTGGCTGCAAATAATATCATATGTAAATATCATATGTAAATATCATATGTAAATATGAACATTCATGCAATGTGCACAGAAATTTGTACATGCGAATAAGTGGGTTGGTTCAGTAAGTCTCAGGTTCCTCTACTCATTACTAGAAGAGAGTGCAGATGTTTTCTTCAGAAACATTGGGCAGTATTTATAAAGCAAAGTCCGTTCTTTATTACGATTGCTAATTGCTAGTAGCGGTAGTTTTTCCGATGACGAAAGTGCATTGAAAACACTGTAAATATTTTGCCCTGTTGAAGACATCGGGGCAATTTTGAGCAGTATTGAAATATACCAGTATGGCTGGTATCGAACCACAAAGCACTTTTGTTTGCCATCTGATCTGAAAATAAAAAACATTAGTTATTGAACCTTGCTGATGACAAAACTTTATAAATATGGCCCAAACTTCCACCTGTACCAAATAACATACTGTCATTTAGATTTTTCCTTGTTGAGAGATAAATATAAATAATACATTTAAAAAGTGATGTTCAAAAATGTGTACTTAGCCAAAATGTTTCTTGAGGGTATGAAATGTTGCAAAAAATCTATATACTATATATAATCTAGCAAAGCGTAGCACTTTTTCAGGGTTGTTCCTAATGTTTTTGGCACCTGAAACAACTTTTGAATGACGCCTACAGGCAGACAGGGAGCGGCCCGCAAAATGCCTGCTGCAATAAAGTAGGCAAGGCTTCATTGGGAAAGTGTATGTGGCTTGTGGACGTGGTCATGGTTTGTGAGTGGGTGTGGACTGGTGGGCTGACTTTACACTGGCTGCTGAATTGAAGGGCTGGTGAATTGGTAAAAATGCCCACAATACAGACGCACACCTTTCCCTTTATTTTTTTTTTTATTTAGTATTGTTTTTTTAATGTTTGTGGTGGGACAGTCTGGTTCCTTTTTAGGACCTCAGAGGACCTCAGATTTCGCCAATCGAACCCTTCCTGAAAACCTTCTGGTGGCAGCTGGAGGTTGAAGGGGAGGGCATTTTTGGTGGGACTCCCAACATATGTTCAATGAATTTGTGTGTGTGTTTGTGCCCTTTGGCATCTGTTATAAATGTTGGTGACCTGGCCCCACTTTGTTAGTGACCTGGCCCCATTGCCATCTTGAAAGTGGTGTGGCTTCGCTCAGAATGTTTGGTCTGTTTCTGTCTGCATAATAAATGACTATGGAAGCGCTCACATAGTGGGGCCAGGTCACCAAGAATTACAATGAAACAGTGAGATGTAATTGGGGACTCACAAACACAGTGAACATTTATAAGTGGAACCTAGACCTCCAGGACAGCAATCATTTTCCAGAACAGAGCTCTAATTCATTTGCATTGGTAATCCTGTGATTCTTGTTGTGTGAGGGTACAGTAGCAGCTGCAACCATACAAAGAATGCCTTAATGCACAGGAAAGTCTACACACACCAATTTATGTGTTTGTCTCTCAATAGTCTGACTCTGCCAGTCAGACTATTGACTTCGGCGCTATTTTAATACCCAGAGAGGCCCAGGACACGTTTTCAACCTGGTTGTCCAGCAGTTCCTCACCAAGTACCCTGGTCTGCAGGAGGTACTGAGGATGGCTATGAGGGTGTCCAGTCACTTTAGGCAGGCATACATGGCCACAGCTCATCTGGCCGAGTTCCATCAGCAGAACAGTCTGCCGCAGAACCGCTTGATTTGTGACACCCCCACCGGCTGGAACTCTAGTCTTATGATGCTGCTGAGGCTGCTCCAGCAGAGACGAGCCATCATGGACTACTTGTATGAGTATGAGGCTAGATCAGGCTCTGGTGACCTGGGATTTCTCTTACCCAGGCAGTGGCTGCTGATTCGGGATGCCTGTCGTGTGCTTGCACCATTTGAGGAGGCCACCAGGATGGTAATCCACCATAGTGGATACCATCCCACTGAGCACACCCTGCGCAGCATACTCGACAGGTCACTAGCTGCTGAACAGCAGCTACTGGAAGAGGAGGATGCCGACACCCTTGTGCTTTCTGAGACTGGGCATCAAGGTGCAGAGCAGCCGTCCGATGATGAGGAGGGGGATTTAGGTGATCTGGACCGAAAGGAAATGGGGCATTCCTCTAGGGGGATGTCGCAACTCTCCCAAGTACCACATGTCATCTGTGGTTGGAGATTGGTTGAGCCTGACACTATTGTCCTCAGTGACAATGAGTATCAATAAAGTAGAAAAAAGCTGGAGGCAACAAATGGCCGATTAAAACTTACATTTATTAGATCAATTAAAAATATTATCAAAAAAAGTTTACTAAGTAGAAAAAATAATGCAATAAATGTGCAAATAACCTTGTACAAAATGCAAGTAAGTTATACAAGCATGACCCCACCTAGGCATATATAAGTGTATATCTCCCAATAGACCCTCTCATACTTAACAGTCAGCCCAGTCAAAGTCGTCCGTGCACGGACAGTCAGGATCTAAGCATGGTAGCCAAATCAACGGGTAAATGCCATAAGTATCGATGAAGAGAGGAGGAGAGATCCTAAGTGGAGGAGCACCCCCAAATACGTTTCGCTCCACGAGGGGCTTTCTCAATGAGCGAAGCGCGTTTGGGGTTGCTCCTCCACTTAGGATTACTTAATCCCCTTCTCCACTTCTGTTCAGTACCTTTACCTGATAATACATTATCCCAGTTGACATTCTGAAGAGCTGCTTTTAACCTGGGAAAATTTGCCATCCCGAAATTAAAAGTCTTTGTTAACCCAGCGCACTTTTCCTTTCGATAACAAAGTCCAAACGCCACTATTTCATGGTCACTATTCCCTAAACCTCCAGGTACCTTTATATCTATAATGTGCTCCACGATGTTAGATATTACCAGATCCAACAGAGCTCCTTTTCTAGTAGGAACCTCAACCACCTGTGAGAGAAAATTATCCTGCAGCAAATTCAGGAACTCATCGCCTTTTTCTGTGTTGGCAGTTCCACTACACCAATTAATGTTAGGGTAATTAAAGTCCCTCATAATGAGCACACTCCCCAAACTTGCAGCCCTTGCCAGCTGCATATGAAGTTGACTCAGCTCCTCTCTTCTAGCATTTGGCGGCTTATAGCAGACGTCAACAATGACATTACCCCCTTTCCTGTTGCCTAATTCCACCCATATTGTCTCCACTTTAACATCCATATCGCCAGTTATCTCTTCTTTTAAATTTGGCTTCAATTCTTTTTTTAACATAAACACATACTCCTCCCCCTTTCCTTTTTTCTCTGTCCTGCCTAAACAAGGCATATCCTTCTAAATTTACAGCCCAGTCGTTAGAACAGTTCAACCATGTTTCTGCTATACCTATTACATCATACTTTTCATTCAATGCCATAATTTCCAATTCACCCATTTTGTCAGCCAGGCTTCTCGCATTTACAAACATACATTTTAGATTATGATCCTGTAATTTATTCGTACACTTTAATAAACATGCCTACCTATCCCTTATGCTAGCCCCACCCCCCTTTCCGCCCACCACTGGCCTATCTACTCCCTGCTTTCCTCCTGGCCTTTCTATCCCAGTGAGACTGCTAATACCCTCCCCCCCAACCTAGTTTAAAATCTCCTCCAACCCTCTAGCCATCTTCTTCCCTAAAACAGCTGCACCGCCATCAGTGAGGTGCAACCCATCCCTACTAAAGAGCCTGTAGCCGACAGCAAAGTCTTCCCAGTTCTCAATAAACCCAAACCCTTCTTCCTTACACCACTCTCTTAGCCATGCATTAATGCTCCTAAGCTCCCGCTGTCTCCCTGGCTTAGCACGTGGCTGCGGTAGTATTTCTGAAAACACTACCCTGAGGTCCTTGCTTTTAACTTGGCCCCTAGCTCTTGGAAATCATGTTTAAAGACCTCCCCTCCTCCTCTAACATTGTCATTGGCACCAATGTGAACCAAAACCGCCGGGTCACACCCGGCCCCACCCAATAATCTGTCTACACGATCCACCACATGCCAAACCCTAGCACCAGGCAGGCAACACACAGTTCGGCATGTAGGGTCTTGGTGGCAGATTACCCTATCTACCTTCCTTATAATGGAGTCCCCTACCACTACCACCTGCCTTGCATTCCTGATCCTTAGTATTAGTAAATGTAACTGTTAGTTAATGTTAGTAAATGTTACATAAAGGACAAGTACACACAAAAAATATTTACATTGTTATTTTTTATTATTAATATTTTTCATTATTATTTATTATTATTATTTACTTTTTTATATATAAATTTGCAGATGAGGGATCTGTTTCTGACAGTGAGGCGGGTGGATCACCTCCTGCTTTACCTCCTGCAGGCCCTGCAACACCCCCACCAAGCACCAGTACCGGGACCATCTTCCCAGCGCTGGCAGAATTACAATGTGGAGAGGATGAAGAGGATGCAGAGGTGCGTGATTGCCATGCACAGGGACATTCGCCGTAGAGCAAGGTAGGACCACAAATGGCCCTACCAATAGAAAAAAATAGCCATTTGCCAGATAAGCTGGCACCAACTAATTAGGCGGAAGGAGTAGTACAGGTGGCCAGGGGCTAGAGGCCTTCAGTCACGGGCATCAGCAATAGGGGTGCTGTACTGAGATGTGATCCACGTCTCATTCATCTTGATGAATGTAAGGCGGTCAACATTCTCAGTGGAGAGACGGGTCCTCCTATCCGTTACAACACCACCTGCTGTACTGAAGGCCCTCTCCGAAAGGACATTGGATGCCGGGCATGAAAGGACCTCGATGGCGTACTGTGCCATATATCCAGCCTTGCCACCCAGTAGTCCAGTGGATCCTCAGTCTCTGAGGTAACTACATTGGCCCTGGATCCAATGTAGTCGTTGACCTGGTATTGCCTGGTAGAGTTGCTAGTAGATGTGCCTGGCAACTGTGGATGGAAGAACAACCTGAACAACAGCCTCCAGAGCTGCTGCTCCTCCTCTCAGGCACAGGGGGACGTGAGCCCTGCTCATTCCCAACATCAGGTGCTGTAGGCCTGCCAGCACCTGGGAAAGCAGAACAGAGGCAACGTAGCAATGTTGCCTCGTACTGCTGCATTCTGATTTCCCGCACTGAGATGCGGGAATGAACTTCAACACTTTACCCTTATAGCGGGGATCTATAAGGGTGGCCACCCAGTACTGCTCCTTCTCTTTGATGGCCTTAATGCTGGGGTCCTTGCGCAGGCATTGCAGCATATGTATACCCATATGCCGCAAAGTGCCTAATGTAGAGGACCCCTCAAAATATATAAAAAATATATCAAAAAACCTCATAAGTAATAGGAAACACGCCTACCTCCAAAAA
Source organism: Hymenochirus boettgeri (assembly GCA_019447015.1). Lineage (NCBI taxonomy): Eukaryota > Metazoa > Chordata > Amphibia > Anura > Pipidae > Hymenochirus > Hymenochirus boettgeri. The sequence continues at coordinate 261,648,484 of CM033470.1, read as the reverse complement.
TACATATCAATAAAGTAGAAAAAAGCTGGAGGCCACAAATGGCCGATTTAAACTTACATTTATTACGGTAGATCAATTAAAAATATTATCAAAAAATAGTTTACTAAGTAGAAAAAATAATGCAATAAATGTGCAAATAACCTTGTACAAAATGCAAGTAAGTTATACAAGCATGACCCCACCTAGGCATATATAAGTGTATATCTCCCAATAGACCCTCTCATACTTAACAGGTAAAGGTACTGAACAGGATTACAGAAGGGGATTTTAAGCCAGTCCACATCTAAATTTATACCCTTGGGAAACAAATTTAAAAAAAATAAATCCGCGCCCATGTGGCTGAATTCTGATGTAAAGAGGCATTTAAAACCTTTAAGTCAGAGGGAACGGAAAGGGCCTTTAGGGATTATAAAAACTGTAACAAGGAGTGTAAGAAAGCAATCAAACTAGCTAAAATTAATAATGAAGTTAGGATAGCTGAACAAAGCACAATGTAGCACTGCACCTAAAGTTATTAATTACACCCCCAACACACAACACACACCTTCAAACTCTAATCTTACTTGGTCCAAGCAGTTTAACATCTCCCAGTGCGGCTTACCTTCCTATTGCAAGGCAGTTTTATTTTCATTTCACTTTCACTAGAACACAAAATCACTGGGTGAATGTTATTGGCTGTAGTGAGGCACAGATCAGCTCCACTGCACATGTTCCACACTCCATTTGTGCCTCGGTTTTGGAAGGGGGTGGATACAGACAGTGTAGAAATGCATAATAACTAGGTGTGACTAAACAGACATGAGAAGATCTAGTGATAGGGAGCACTATTGATAGTCTAGTGATAGAGGGCAAAAAGGGATCAAGTTACTGAAAGCACTAAGATATAGAAAAGGATTAAGGCAAGTCTTTTTTTCACTTTAGTGTCCCTTTAATCTGATTTAATCTGATTAATCCTTACTTCATAAATTGACTCCTTAATGTCAAAGTTCACATGGGAGGTCTTCACAGAACCTTGTCTACATGAATTTTGTTGATGTACCAGGTTTCCAATATTAGGTCTTTGGCTTGATAATTCTGGGTTTGAATCCATTTCAAAGTTGTGGTGCTCCTCACAGGTTAACAAGAAACCTTCACAACATATACTCTGAAGTAGAGTGGCACTCACATATAAATATTACCATAGATGAGACCCCGGTGCTAGAATGGGAGGGAGGCAGCGAGGAACATCAAACTGTACACAAGGTAAGAGCTATAAGGCTGGGTACACAAGCATTCGCTACTAGTGAGTGCTGGACCGGACAAATGACTGTTGGTCATGTCAATAGTGGCCATGGCCAACAGTTTGAATGACTGATTGTCCCATAGTGAACTCCTGATCGGCTGTGATTTACAACAGGCCTGACCACCCGTTTTCTGATATGGACGAATCGGTGACCAAGCTTGTTCACGGATAGTTGCTCCACACTATAAGTCATTTCCATCCGACCGCTTCACGTCACTAACGGTTGGTCAGACGGAAATATCTTATGGTGTGTACCCATCCGAAAAGTATCACAGTTTTTGAGAGTTCTGTGAATCTGATTACCGCTATGTATAAATTTAGTTTGTGGTGTACTTTCCATTTAAAAGAACACTAAATTTATTTTTATAAGTATATCCCATCTGTTTGTATTATTCACAGGGAGGTGAGAACGCTAATTCCCACCTCCCTGTGAATACAGGACTCTGGGGGAACCTGGAACTTACCTTACCGCCGCTCCACTCGCAGCTGCTTCTGCAATGACAGCCTTGTTGTCCTGATCGCACCTTTCTTTTGTATTGGGGTACATCGCCTAAGATAGGCACTGGTCGGACACGCGGCTGTCAGTGCAGAAGGAGCTACGAGTGGAGCGGCGGGTAAGGTAAGTTCCAGTTTCTCCTGGGCGTCCTATTATTCACAGGGAGGTGGGAATAGTGTTCTCACCTCCCTGTGATAACAGAACAGATGAATATACTTATAAAAATAAAATTATGTAGTTTAGTGTTCCTTTAAACTTGTGAAAATCCTCTCAATACTCTTGCCCTCTTGAGGATCACCAGGTCCAGTGCAAAGTTTGAGAACACTAGCTTAAAACATTAAATCGGATAGTTAACATTTAGCAGGGGACCTTGTACCCTTCATTGAAGATTTACTTTTTTCTAAGGATTCCAAAAATACTTTTTACAAAAATAACCATTATATTGTGTGACATTTTGCTATGGTAAAAAGAGATGAGAACTCATTCTTTATTGAGCCATAGACTTCGAATTTCCTTTTTCTGAAACAGAAATAAATGGTCAGTGCAGCCTTAGGTGTCAGGTTGTTTTTAAGGTCCATTGATGCTGATATCAAAACACATATGCTGAATACACATGAATTTGTACTGTGTTTCACACCTGTGGGTCTGTTTTATTATGTTTCCAAACACTTTTCAATGTTTTAATATATGCATGTGGTGTCTCTGTTATAATTATAAGGGACATTTACTGCAAATCTATAGGGATTTTCAAAAGACAATTCACATAAACATTTCACCAAACAAGCCTTACAACCAGGAATGTATGTAATGTTAGGTTAGCCACATAGAGCTAAAAAGAAAAGGGGGGATTTGTTTTAATAATTAACGTATGTAATTTCTTAAGTGTTAAGTTTTTTTCTAGCTAATTATGTTCAATATGTTTATTAAGCATAATTTGCTGAAAGACATCTAATTCTGCATCAACATCACATAGAAATGTTTTTATTGTCCCTTTCAATAATTCTGTCATTATGACACGTATATTAAATCTCTGGGGCATCTTGGAAACTCACATATTGTACCAGGTTTCAAGGTAAAGATGCGCTTAGTTTGGCCAAATTATCAGGTGGAGCCCCAGACCCCACTGTGACGCATGCCATATGCAATGCCTGTTAGTGTTTGTGTCAATGCGTTGCCATGTTGTTTTCTGGCTGCAAATAATATCATATGTAAATATCATATGTAAATATCATATGTAAATATGAACATTCATGCAATTGCACAGAAATTTGTACATGCAATAAGTGGGTTGGTTCAGTAAGTCTCAGGTTCCTCTACTCATTACTAGAAAGAGTGCAGATGTTTTCTCAGAAACATTGGGCAGTTTTATAAGCAAAGTCCGTTCTTTATTACGATTGCTAATTGCAGTAGCGGTAGTTTTTCCGAGACGAAAGTGCATTGAAAACACTGTAAATATTTTGCCCTGTTGAAGACATCGGGCAATTTTGAGCAGTATTGAAATATACCAGTATGGCTGGTATCGAACCACAAGCACTTTTGTTGCCATCTGATCTGAAAATAAAACATTAGTTATTGAACCTTGCTGATGACAAAACTTTATAATATTGGCCCAAACTTCCACCTGTACCAAATAACATACTGTCATTTAGATTTTTCCTTGTTGAGAGATAAATATAAATAATACATTTAAAAAGATGTTCAAAAATGTGTACTAGCCAAAATGTTTCTTGAGGGTATAAATGTTGCAAAAAATCTATATACTATATATAATCTAGCAAGCGTAGCACTTTTTCAGGGTTGTTCCTAATGTTTTTGGCCCCTGAAACAACTTTTGAATGACGCCTACAGGCAGACAGGGAGCGGCCCGCAAATGCCTGCTGCAATAAAGTAGGCAAGGCTTCATTGGGAAAGTGTATGTGGCTTGTGGACGTGGTCATGGTTTGTGAGTGGTGTGGACTGGTGGCTGACTTTACACTGGCTGCTGAATTGAAGGGCGGTGAATTGGTAAAAATGCCCACAACAGACGCACACCTTTCCCTTTATTTTTTTTTTTTATTTAGTATTGTTTTTTTAATGTTTGTGGTGGGACAGTCTGGTTCCTTTTTAGGACCTCGAGGACCTCAGATTTCGCCAATCGAACCCTTCCTAAAACCTTCTGGTGGCAGCTGGAGTTGAAGGGGAGGGCATTTTGGTGGGACTCCCAACATATGTTCAATGAATTTGTGTGTGTGTTTGTGCCCTTTGGCATCTGTTATAATGTTGGTGACCTGGCCCCACTTTGTTAGTGACCTGGCCCCATTGCCATCTTGAAAGGGTGTGGGCTTCGCTCAGAATGTTTGGTCTGTTTCTGTCTGCATAATAAATGACTATGGAAGCGCTCACATAGTGGGCCGGTCACCAAGATTACAATGAAACAGTGAGATGTAATTGGGGACTCACAAACACAGTAACATTTATAAGTGGAACCTAAGACCTCCAGGACAGCAATCATTTTCCAGAACAGAGCTCTAATTCATTTGCATTGGTAATCCTGTGATTCTTGTTGTGTGAGGGTACAGTAGCAGCTGCAACCATACAAAGAATGCCTTAATGCACAGGAAAGTCTACACACACCAATTTATTGTTTTTCTCTCAATAGTCTGACTCTGCCAGTCAGACTATTGACTTCGGCGCTATTTTAATACCCAGAGAGGCCCAGGACACGTTTTCAACCTGGTTGTCCAGCAGTTCCTCACCAAGTACCCTGGTCTGCAGGAGGTACTGAGGATGGCTATGAGGGTGTCCAGTCACTTTAGCAGCATACATGGCCACAGCTCATCTGGCCGAGTTCCATCAGCAGAACAGTCTGCCGCAAGAACCGCTTGATTTGTGACACCCCCCCGGCTGGAACTCTAGTCTTATGATGCTGCTGAGGCTGCTCCAGCAGAGACGACCATCATGACTACTTGTATGAGTATGAGGCTAGATCAGGCTCTGGTGACCTGGGATTTCTCTTACCCAGCAGTGCTGCTGATCGGGATGCCTGTCGTGTGCTTGCACCATTTGAGAGGCCCAAGGAGGTAATCCACCATAGTGGATACCATCCCACTGAGCACACCCTGCGCAGCATACTCGACAGGTCACTAGCTGCTGAACAGCAGCTACTGGAAGAGGAGGATGCCGACACCCTTGTGCTTTCTGAGACTGGGCATCAAGGTGCAGAGCAGCCGTCCGATGATGAGGAGGGGATTTAGGTGATCTGGACCGAAAGGAAATGGGCATTCCTCTAGGGGATGTCGCAACTCTCCCAAGTACCACATGTCATCTGTGGTTGGAGATTGGTTGAGCCGTGACACTATTGTCCTCAGTGACAATGAGTATCAATAAAGTAGAAAAACTGGAGGCAACAAATGGCCGATTAAAACTTACATTTATTAGATCAATTAAAATATTATCAAAAAAGTTTACTAAAAAAATAATGCAATAAATGTGCAAATAACCTTGTACAAAATGCAAGTAAGTTATACAAGCATGACCCCACCTAGGCATATATAAGTGTATATCTCCCAATAGACCCTCTCATACTTAACAGTCCCCAGTCAAAGTCGTCCGTGCACGGACATCGGGATCTAAGCATGGTAGCCAAATCAACGGGTAAATGCCATAAGTATCGATGAAGAGAGGAGGAGAGATCCTAAGTGGAGGAGCACCCCCAAATACGTTTCGCTCCACGAGGGGCTTTCTCAATGAGCGAAGCGCGTTTGGGTTCTTGCTCCTCCCTTAGGATTACTTAATCCCCTTCTCCACTTCTGTTCAGTACCTTTACCTGATAATACATTATCCCAGTTGACATTCTGAAGAGCTGCTTTTAACCTGGGAAAATTGCCATCCCGAAATTAAAGTCTTTGTTAACCCAGCGCACTTTTCCTTTCGATAACAAAGTCCAAACGCCACTATTTCATGGTCACTATTCCCTAAACCTCCAGGTACCTTTATATCTATAATGTGCCCACGTGTTAGATATTACCAGATCCACAGAGCTCCTTTTCTAGTAGAACCTCACCCACCTGTGAGAGAAAATTATCCTGCAGCAAATTCAGGAACTCATCGCCTTTTTCTGTGTTGGCAGTTCCACTACACCAATTAATGTTAGGGTAATTAAAGTCCCTCATAATGAGCCACACTCCCCAAACTTGCAGCCCTTGCCAGCTGCAATATGAAGTTGACTCAGCTCCTCTCTTCTAGCATTGGGCGGCTTATACAGACGTCAACAATGACATTACCCCCTTTCCTGTTGCCTAATTCCACCCATATTGTCTCCACTTTAACATCCATATCGCCAGTTATCTCTTCTTTTAAATTTGGCTTCAATTCTTTTTTAACTAAACACATACTCCTCCCCCTTTCCTTTTTTCTCTGTCCTGCCTAAACAGGCATATCCTTCTAAATTTACAGCCCAGTCGTTTAGAACAGTTCAACCATGTTTCTGCTATACCTATTACATCATACTTTTCATTCAATCCATAATTTCCAATTCACCCTTTTGTCAGCCAGGCTTCTCGCATTTACAAACATACATTTTAGATTATGATCCTGTATTTTATTCTACACTTTAATAAACATGCCTACCTATCCCTTATGCTAGCCCCACCCCCCTTTCCGCCCACCACTGGCCTATCTACTCCCGCTTTCCTCCTGGCCTTTCTATCCCAGTGAGACTGCTAATACCCTCCCCCCCAACCTAGTTTAAATCTCCTCCAACCCTCTAGCCATCTTCTTCCCTAAAACAGCTGCACCGCCATCAGTGAGGTGCAACCCATCCCTACTAAAGAGCCTGTAGCCGACAGCAAAGTCTTCCCAGTTCTCAATAAACCCAAACCCTTCTTCCTTACACCACTCTCTTAGCCATGCATTAATGCTCCTAAGCTCCCGCTGTCTCCCTGGCTTAGCACGTGGCTGCGGTAGTATTTCTGAAAACACTACCCTGAGGTCCTTGCTTTAACTTGGCCCCTAGCTCTTGGAAATCATGTTTAAAAGACCTCCCCTCCTCCTCTAACATTGTCATTGGCACCAATGTGAACCAAAACCGCCGGGTCACACCCGGCCCCACCCATAATCTGTCTACACGATCCACCACATGCCAAACCCTAGCACCAGGCGGCAACACACTTTCGGCATGTGGGTCTGGTGGCAGATTACCCTATCTACCTTCCTTATAATGGAGTCCCCTACCACTACCACCTGCCTTGCATTCCTGATCCTTAGTATTAGTAATGTAACTGTTAGTTAATGTTAGTAAATGTTACATAAAGGACAAGTACACACAAAAAATATTACATTGTTATTTTTTATTATTAATATTTTCATTATTATTTATTATTATTATTTACTTTTTTATATATATTTGCAGATGAGGGATCTGTTTCTGACAGTGAGGCGGGTGGATCACCTCCTGCTTTACCTCCTGCAGGCCCTGCAACACCCCCACCAAGCACCAGTACCGGGACCATCTTCCCAGCGCTGGCGAATTACAATGTGGAGAGGATGAAGAGGATGCAGAGGTGCGTAATTGCCATGCACAGGGACATTCGCCGTAGAGCAAGGTAGGACCACAAATGGCCCTACCAATAGAAAAAATAGCCATTTGCCAAATAAGCTGGCACCAACTAATTAGGCGGAAGGAGTAGTACAGGTGGCCAGGGGCTAGAGCCTTCAGTCACGGGCATCAGCAATAGGGTGGCTGTACTGGATGTGATCCACGTCTCATTCATCTGATGAATGTAGGCGTCAACATTCTCATTGGAGAGACGGTCCTCCTATCCGTTACAACACACCACCTGCTGTACTGAAGGCCCTCTCCGAAAGGACATTGGATGCCGGGCATGAAAGCCGCCTGATGGCGTACTGTGCCAATTCCAGCCTTGCCACCCAGTAGTCCAGTGGATCCTCAGTCTCTGAGGTAACTACATTGGCCCTGGACCAATGTAGTCGTTGACCTGGTATTGCCTGGTAGAGTTGCTAGTAGATGTGCCTGGCAACTGTGGATGGAAGAACAACCTGAACAACAGCCTCCAGAGCTGCTGCTCCTCTCTCAGGCACAGGGGGACGTGAGCCCTGCTCATTCCCAACATCAGGTGCTGTAGCCTGCCAGCACCTGGGAAAGCAGAACAGAGGCAAACGTAGCAATGTTGCCTCGTACTGCTGCATTCTGATTTCCCGCACTGAGATGCGGGAATGAACTTCAACACTTTACCCTTATAGGGGATCTATAAGGGTGGCCACCCAGTACTTCTGCTCTCTCTTTGATGGCCTTAATGCTGGGGTCCTTGCGCAGGCATTGCAGCATATGTATACCCATATGCCGCAAAGTGCCTAATGTAGAGGACCCCTCAAATATATAAAAATATATCAAAAACCTCATAAGTAATAGGAAACACGCCTACCTCCAAAAATACATATCAATAAAGTAGAAAAAAGCTGGAGGCCACAAATGGCCGATTTAAACTTACATTTATTACGGTAATCAATTAAAATATTATCAAAAAATAGTTTACTAAGTAGAAAAAATAATGCAATAAATGTGCAAATAACCTTGTACAAAATGCAAGTAATTTATACAAGCATGACCCCACCTACATATATAAGTGTATATCTCCCAATAGACCCTCTCATACTTAACAGGTAAAGGTACTGAACAGGATTACAAAGGGATTTTAGCCAGTCCACATCTAAATTATACCCTTGGGAAACAAATTTAAAAAAATAAATCCACGCCCATGTGGCTGAATTCTGATGTAAAGAGGCATTTAAAACCTTTAAGTCAGAGGGAACGGAAAGGGCCTTTAGGATTATAAAAACGTGTAACAAGGAGTGTAAAAAGCAATCAAACTAGCTAAAATTAATAATGAAGTTAGGATAGCTGAACAAAGCATCAATAAAAAATTTTTTTAAAGTAATATAATAGTAAGAGATGAGGACTGAGAATGTGGCACCATTAATTAATGGGGATAAGTTAGTTACGGAGGATGCGATAAAGCAAATGTCTTGAATACTTTTCCCCCTCTGTATACACTATAGAAGATCAAAGTACAGATTCATAGAATATAGTATCAATAATGGTATAAAAGATTTAAGTGCACTTTGGTTAACTGAAGATATGGTACAGAAAGAACTAAATAAGGTTAATATTAAAGGCATGTCCCCCCCCCCAAAACTATAATCCCCCTCACTACTGCCCCATTGTGTAGTGTAGTACCTTACTACTACATCCCAGCTCCATAGGTTCTTCTGCTATCCCCCCCTTAAGTCCCAAAAAACCCACCAGGAGTACTGCAGAGTCCTATAGACTCTGCCTCCTGTCTCCCCTCCGGAGAAGTTTGGCATGCGCACTGCAGCCCTTCTCCCCCTCCCTTCTCCTCCCTCTCCCTCCCGATTTAGATTCCCTCCCCCTAGCGTAAAAACCTTTTATTAATTAGTCTCCCTGTTTCCCCAGCCCCAACCGCTATGTTTTAATATCAGAAAGTGCTCCAACATTACTTACTTTCCCTCTTTCGTCCGCCGCACTGAACTCCCCGGCACCGCGACTGCCGGTCCCCGCCCCTCTGCTTGCATTTTCTCGCAAGCAGAGGGCCTGGCATGTGCAGCGGAGGAAAAGGGAAGTAAGTATATTTGGGGCACTTTCTGATATTAAAACTATAGCTGTTTGGGGCTGGGGAGAGCGGAGACTATTATATGAAAAATTAAGAATCTCCTAAAATACATCCTAGGGTACTTAGGGAGCTAAGTTCGTTTTATCTAGGCCATTGTTTCTTATTTTTGCAGATTCCCTCATGTCCGTGGTGTGCCTCTGGATTGGAAAAGGCTGCTGTTATTCCAATATTCAAAAAGGGTAGTCGTTCACAGCCGGGTAATTACAGGCCTGCAAGTTTAACATTAGTATGGGAAGATCCTGGAAAGTTTAATAAGGGAAATGTTCTAGAGTATGTTTCAGGACTGACATTATAAGTAGTAACCACATGGATTTAGGAGAATAGATTTGTCAAACTAACTTGCTTGGCTTTATGATGGAAGTAAGTAGAAATGTAGACTCTGGCATAGCAGTAGATGTAGTTTACTTGGATTTTGCAAAGGCTTTTGATACAGTCCCCCAAGGCGACTAATGTATAGCTAAGGTTGTTGGTCTGGGAGTCACATTTGTACATGGATAGAAAATTGTTTAATGAATAGATGCGAAGAGTAGTTGTAATGGGGCTTCATCATTATGGACTAAGTGCTAAGTGGGGTGCCACAGGGTTCTGTGTTGGGGTCACTTCTATTTAATCTATTTATTAATGATTTGGAAGTGGGTATTGTCAGCAAGGTTTCTGTGTTTGGCTGACGACACAAAACTTTGTCGACCATTAAAAACTTTAGAGGATGTGCAATCTTGCAGGGGGATCTAGATAGATTGTCACATTGGGCTGCTAAGTGGCAATGAATTCATTGTTGATAATGTGATGCATTTTGGACTTAAAAATCCTTGTGCTACTTATACTATAAATGGCTCTGTGTTAAGTGAATCCCTGTTGGAAGGGATCTTGGAGTTTTGGTGGATAACAAACTTAAAGGTGCAAGCAGTGCCAGCAGCAACAGTTAGAGCCAGCAGGGTATTGTCTTGTATAGAGAGGTATGGATTCAGGGAAAATGTAATTCTCCCTCTTTACAAGCATTGGTAGGCCTCGTTTGGAATATGCAGTGCAATTTTGGAATCCTGTGTACAAAAAGGACATCTTTGAAATGGAAAGGATTCAGAGAAGGGCAACTAAATTAATAAGGGATTGGGGGAGCTTGAATATGAAGAGAGACTGGAAATTTTTTTCCCCCTTCATAAATTCGTTAGTTTTTTTTTTTTTGCCTTCCTCTGGATCAACAGTTAGGCAGGAAATGAGATATTGCTAGATGGGTTGGACTGGATGGACGTATGTCTTTATTCAACCTTAAACTATAAACTAAAACATTAACTAGCATAAATAAATATCATTATAGTCGTTTAGGAAAAAAAGCTTTCAATTTTGTATAATATGTAAATATTGTAAATATTTTTTGTGTGTACTTGTCTTTAAACTAACATCTACTAAAATTTACTAACACTAACTAACACAACTAACAATATGCACTTTGAGTCCTTTAGGAGAAAAGCACTAAAGCCCAGCAATCATTTGTAGCGATTTGCGAAGCACTATCGCCAATCACAAGTGCTTAAAAGTACAAGAAAAGTGCAGTAACTTCAATAGTGGTTATACATAGACAGAGCTTGAAGAAAGATCTGACGCAGAATTGCCTGATTAGAGTGGTGCAAAAGGTGGTGTTTTATACAACTCATCACAGTTCAAATTTTATATTTAATGTGATACTTGCCTTGGACATTCCTCTGGTTGTCCTGGACGTATTACGACGCCGCTGTCGCTGAAGTCCGACCACCTCTTTTTCAGTTGTGATGTGGTCAGCTGGATTTGCAACTGCGTCAGCAGTTTCTCTCTGCAAGTGGCACATAATGCGCCTTTTTGTGCTTCTTTATATTGGGATCCCCGTTGTACCTCCGCCTGGTACTCCCCACATGCGGCCATTCCATGCTGGGCATGTTGTCTGTAGGCAACTAATAGTGGAATAACACCCACCCCTTTCAAGGCTCGATTTTAAGTCTGGATTGCATATAGAAAGTCAGGGAAGAGGGGATTATAATTGAATGCAGAAAAATCAATATGCGAGTAAAATGTCCATATACCAATATGCGAGTAATATCGAATTAAACGAATATGCGAGTAAAATGTCTATTATACCAACGCGAGTAAATATCGAATATCGAATCCGCTAGTAAAATGTCTATTATACCAATACGCGAGAAATATCGAATTATTGAATCTGGATTAAAATTCTATTTTACCAATATGTGAGTAAATACCGATTAACAAATACGTGAGTAAAATGTCTATTATACCATACGCGAGTAAATTCGAATTATCAAATCTGCAAGTAAATGTCTTTATACCAATACGCGAGAAAATATCGTATTATTCGAATCCGCAAGTAAAATGTCTATTATCCATAACCGCAGAAAATATCGTATTATCGAACTCGCGTAAAATGTCTATACCAATATGCGAATAAAATAGTGGAATTAACGAATATGTGCGTAAAATTCTATTACCAATACATGAGTAAACATCGAATTATCTAATCTGCGAGTAAATGTCTATATACCATATGCGAGTAAATATCGATTAGCGAATATGTGAGTAAAATGTCTATTATACCAATACACGGTAAATATTGAATTATGGAATCTGCGAGTAAAATGTTTATTATACCAATATGCGTAAAATATCAAATACCGGTATCTAATATGCAAGTAAATATCTATTAAACAATACTCGAGTAAATATCGAATTATCGAATCTGCAAGTAAATGTCTATCATACCTATACGCGAGTAAATATCGAATATCGAATCTGCAAGTAAAATGTCTATATACCAATACGCGAGTAAATATCGAATATCGAATCTGCGAGTAAAATGTCTATTACCATACACGCGTAAATATCGAATTATCGAATCTGCGAGTAAAATGTCTATTATACCTATACGCAAGTAAATATTGAATATGAATACGTGATAAAATGTCTATTATACCATACCCGAGTAAATAACAATTATCGAATCTGTGAGTCGTTTTGATAATTATCGATGTTTGAACGCGAGAGCTTGAAAGTAGGTGTGTGAAAGTAAAATCGATTTTGCGAAAGTCCTGCATATTCGACATGTTCCCCAGACCATTTCCCAGGTCCCACATCTATTTACATTAGATTGCCAGTGATATTTTAATTTTATTCCCATTGACTTTATGGGTCCATTTTCAAACTTTCCATATAGTTTCGAATGTTCGAAAATGAACCGAACTTTCGAAAGTTCTGTCATCTCTATAAGTAGTAACCAGCATGGATTTAGGAGGAATAGATCTTGTCAAACTAACTTGCTTGGCTTTTATAGAAGTAGTAGAAATGTAGACTCTGGCATAGCAGTAGATAGATAGTAGATAGATTGTCACATTGCCGCTAAGTGGCAGTAAGATTCATAAAATCCTTGTGCTGCTTATACTATACACTGAAAAATTTTTTTTAAAGTATAATATAGTAAAAGATGAGGACTGAGAATGTGGCAGCACCATTAATTAGGGGATAAGTTAGTTACGGAGGATGGCGATAAAGCAATGTCTTGAATACTTTTCCCCCCTCTGTATACACTATAGAAGATCCAAGTACAGATATCATAGAATATAGTATCAATAATGGTATAAAAGATTTAAGTGCACTTGGTAAACTGAAGATATGGTACAGAAAGAACTAAATAAGGTTAATATTAAAGGCATGTCCACCCCCAAAACTATAATCCCCCTCACTACTGGCCCATTGTGTAGTGTAGTTACCTTACATCCCAGCTCCATATGGTTCTTCTGCTATCCCCCCCTTAAGTCCCAAAAAACGCCCACCAGGAGTACTGCAGAGTCCATATAGGACTCTGCCTCCTGTCTCCCCTCCGGAGAAGTTTGGCATGCACCTGCAGCCCTTCTCCCCCTCCCTTCTCCTCCCTCTCCCTCCCGATTTAGATTCCTCCCTCCCCCTAGCGTAAAAACCTTTTTATATAATAGTCTCCCTGTTTCCCCACCCCAACCGCTATAGTTTTAATATCAAAAGTGCTCCAACATTACTTACTTTCCCTCTTTCGTCCGCCGCACTGAACTCCCGGCAGACGCACTGCCGTTCCCGCCCCTCTGCTTGCATTTTCCTCGCAAGCGAGGCCTGGCGTGCAGCGGAGGAAAGAGGGAAGGTAAGTAATATTTTGGGGCACTTTCTGATATTAAAACTATAGCTGTTGGGCTGGGAGCAGGGAGACTATTATATGAAAAATTAGAATCTCCTAAAATACATCCTAGGGTACTTAGGGAGCTAAGTTCAGTTTTATCTAGGCCATTGTTTCTTATTTTTGCAGATTCCCTCATGTCCGGTGGTGTGCCTCTGGATTGGAAAAAGGCTGCTGTTATTCCAATATTCAAAAAGGGTAGTCGTTCACAGCCGGGTAATTACAGGCCTGCAAGTTTACCATTAGTGATGGGAAGATCCTGAAAGTTTAATAAGGGAACATGTTCTAGAGTATGTTTCAAGGACTGACATTATGTAGTAACCACATGGATTTAGGAGGAATAGATCTTGTCAAACTAACTTGCTTGGCTTTTATGAGGAAGTAAGTAGAAATGTAGACTCTGGCATAGCAGTAGATGTATTTTACTTGGATTTTGCAAGGCTTTTGATCACATCCCCCAAAGGCGACTATGTATAAGCTAAGGTCTTGTTGGTCTGGGGAGTCACATTTGTACATGGATAGAAATTGGTTAATGAATAGGATGCAGAGAGTAGTTGTAAATGGGGCTTCATCATTATGGACTAAAGTGCTAATGGGGTGCCACAGGGTTCTGTGTTGGGTCACTTCTATTTAATCTATTTATTAATGATTTGGAAGTGGGTATTGTCAGCAAGGTTTCTGTGTTTGCTGACGACACAAAACTTTGTCGACCATTAAAAACTTTAGAGGATGTGCAATCGTTGCAGGGGGATCTAGATAGATTGTCACATTGGGCTGCTAGTAGTGGCAGATGAGATTCATTGTTGATAAATGTGATGCATTTTGGACTTAAAAATCCTGTGCTACTTATACTATAAATGGCTCTGTGTTAAGTGATCCCTGTTGGAAAGGGATCTTGGATTTTTGGTGGATAACAAACTTAAAGGTAGCAGCAGTGCCAGGCACAACAGTTAGAGCCAGCAGGGTATTGTCTTGTATAAAGAGAGGTATGGATTCAAGGGAGGAAATGTAATTCTCCCTCTTTACAAGCATTGGTAAGGCCTCGTTTGGAATATGCAGTGCAATTTGGAATCCTGTGTACAAAAAGGACATCTTTGAAATGGAAAGGATTCAGAGAAGGGCAACTAAATTAATAAGGGGATTGGGGGAGCTTGAATATGAAGAGAGCTGGAAATTTTTTTCCCCCTTCATAAATTCGTTAGTTTTTTTTTTTTGCTTCCTCTGGATCAACAGTTAGGCAGGAAATGAGATATTGCTAGATGGGTTGGACTGGATGCCGTATGTCTTTATTCAACCTTAAACTATAAACTAAAACATTAACTAGCATAAATAAATATGCATTATGAGTCGTTTAGGAAAAAAGCTTTCAAATTTTGTATAATATGTAAATATTGTAATATTTTTTTGTGTGTACTTGTCTTTTAACTAACATCTACTAAAATTTACTAACACTAACTAACACTAACTAACATATGCACTTTGAGTCCTTTAGGAGAAAAGCACTAAGGCCCAGCAATCATTTGTAGCGATTTGCGAAGCACTATCGCCAATCACAAGTGCTAATAAAGTACAAGAAAAGTGCAGTAACTTCATATAGTGGTTATACATAGACAGAGCTGACAGAAAGATCTGACGCAGAATTGCCTGATATAGTGGTGCAAAAGGTGGTGTTTTATACAAACTCAATCACAGTTCAAATTTTATATTTAAATGTGTATCTTGCCTGGACATTCCTCTGGTTGTCCTGGACGTAGTTACGCCGCTGTCGCTTGAAGTCCGACCACCTCTTTTTCAGTTTGTGATGTGGTCAGCTGGATTTGAAACTGCGTCAGCAGTTTCCTCTGCAAGTGGCACATAATGCGCCTTTTGTGCTTCTTTATATTGGGATCCCGTTGTACCTCCGCCTGGTACTCCCACATGCTGCCATTCCATGCTGGGCATGTTGTCTGTAGGCTAACTAATAGTGGAATAACACCCACCCACTTTCAAGGCTCGATTTTAGAGTCTGGATTGCATATAGAAAGTCAATGGGAAGAGGGGATTATAATTGAATGCAGAAAAATCGAATATGCGAGTAAAATGTCCATATACCAATATGCGAGTAAATATCGAATTAAACGAATATGCTAGTAAAATGTCTATTATACCAATACGCGAGTAAATATCGAATATCGAATCCGCTAGTAAAGTTCTATTATACCATACGCGAAAATATCGAATTATTGAATCTGCGATTAAATGTCTATTTTACCAATATGTGAGTAAATACCGAATTAACAAATACGTGAGTAAAATGTCTATTATACCAATACGCGAGTAAATATCGAATTATCAAATCTGCAAGTAAAATGTCTATATACCAATACGCGAGAAATATCGTATTATCGAATCCGCAAGTAAAATGTCTATTATACCAATACGCAGAAAATATCTTATTATCGAATCTGCGAGTAAATGCTATACCAATATGCGAATAAATATGGAATTAACGAATAGTGGCGTAAAATGTCTATATACCAATACATGAGTAAACATCGAATTATCTAATCTGCTAAAATGTCTATATACCAATATGCGAGTAAATATCGAATTAGCGAATATGTAGTAAAATGTCTATTATACCAATAACGAGTAAATATTGAATTATGGAATCTGCGAGTAAAATGTTATTATACCAATATGCGAGTAAATATCAAATACCGGTATCTAATATGCAAGTAAAATATCTATTATAACAATACTCGAGTAAATATCGAATTATCGAATCTGCAAGTAAAATGTCTTCATACTATACGCGAGTAAATATCGAATATCGAATCTGCAAGTAAAATGTCTATCATACCAATACGCGAGTAAATATCGAATATCGAATCTGCGAGTAAAAGTCTATTATACCATACACGAGTAAATATCGAATATCGAATCTGCGAGTAAAATGTCTATTATACCTATACGCAAGTAAATATTGAATATGAAATACGTGAATAAAATGTCTATTATACCAATACCCGAGTAAATAACGAATTATCGAATCTGTGAGTCGTTTATGGATAATTATCGAATGTTTGAACGCGAGAGCTTGAAAGTAGGGTGTGTGAAGTAAAATCGATTTTTCGAAAGTCCTGCATATTCGAAACATGTTCCCCAGACCATTTCCCAGGTCCCACATCTATTACATTAAGTTGCCAGTGATATTTTAATTTATTCCCATTACTTTCATGGGTCCATTTTCAACTTTCCATATAGTTCGAATGTTCGAAAATGAACCGAACTTTCGAAAGTTCTTTCATCTCTATAAGTAGTAACCACATGGATTTAGGAGGAATAGATCTTGTCAAACTAACTTGCTTGGCTTTTATGAGGAAGTAAGTAGAAATGTAGACTCTGGATAGCAGTAGATAGATAGTAGATAGATTGTCACATTGCGCTGCTAAGTGCAGAATAAGATTCTAAAATCCTTGTGCTGCTTATACTATAAATGGCTCTGTGTTAAGTGAATCCATGTTGAAAGGGAGTTTTGGTGGATAACAACTTACAGGTAGCAAGCAGTGCCAGGCGGCAACAGCCAAGCCACATGGTATTGTCTTGTATAAAGAGAGGTATGGATTCCGGGAACAGAAAGCAAAGGGGCCAGCAACTACTCCCTTCTTGGGACTTTGCACAGACATTTCAGGAGACCCTTTGGAACAGATGTAAGGTAAGGATTTTACACAATGGGGCCAGTAATGGGACTATTTTAGTTTTGGGGGTAGACATGTCCTCTCTCGCTTTATCCGTCACTCCCATCACTTCATATCTTCACAATGCAACCTCAAAACTCACCTCTTCAGGCAAGGTTACCAATCTGACCTGGACATTCTTACCCTCTATACTGACCCATCGCAGACCCGCTAGTTATACTCCACTGACAACTTAGTTACAGCTACTGATCTGCTTCACCTTATGTTCATCCCCATCTCCTCTAGACTGTAAGCTATGTATATTTATGCAACTGTAAAGCGCCATGGAAGAGTTGGCACTATAAACCCACAATAATAATAATAAGAGAAGTAAAGGGCAACATTTTTAAATGAATGGATGAACAAGCTTTAGGGCGAAAAAAATGGCAAGTTGGGGAATCCAATTCTCCATTCAGCGGAGGCTTTGTAATCCTTCCCACCTCCCTTATAGAGCATTACATGCTGCTCGTCTAAAGGTGCATACACATGAGATCAACATAGTGTGGTAACCGCTAAATGGCCCATCCCATGCACCTATACACTGTCCTATTGTATTGGCTTCTTCTACTTAAGTAAAAGGTATTTTTGGGTCCCTATACCTTGCCCATATTGATCAAATCTCTTTCAGAGCTGCAATGTGTATGGCCACCTTTAGAAACAAAGATTACATCAGCATCATTATATTGTTACATCATTGTGGGCAAAGTTAATGTTTTCTCCTCTGGTTCTCTTTACATACTCGCATTTGCACCATGGAATAAATCTTTAGTTATTGATTGGATAGACGGATGTGCCCTGCTAATGAATAAATGTAAGCCAAGGAACCCAGTATGTCCGTTACCTCTCTCCCAGAACAAGACACACAAGTCGATCTTGGCAGATGGTAGCCTAGGGGGCTTGCAAGTTAAAATGTCCATGTCCAGCATACTATAGGTTGTTTCCTAATTGATTAGCAACCAAATGTAATGAACTCTGATTTGCCATTATCCTAGTACCAGTGCTCATCTGCTAACCAGGCCCCTGCCTAAAGCTTCACCTCCTGGCACAGCTTAAGACAAGTACCCGCTTATTCTTAGTAGTTTGTAAATTGGTGCTGTAGCCAGAATTGCGTTCAGGCAGTCTGAAAAGGTTTGAGGAATTAAATCATGGTGCCAAATAAGATAACATTACACCACCTTGAGCTGCTGTACCAGAAGAGATAGATTACTACCAGATTGTAAAAAACAACATCAACTTGTTACGAATCTAACAGAAAACTTTAGATACATCAGGTTTATTCAATAAAAGTTCTTATCGTTTAAAATGGTCTAATTTTGCCCCAACCAATCATATATTCGCTTTTAAATGTAAATAAGATCTGATTGTTGGGGCAAATTAGCACCATTTTAAATGATAAGAACTTTTATGAATCTGCCTGATTGATTTTAGTTTTGTCATCTTTCCAATTGTTACAGTAGCTGTGACACAAGACACAAATAAGATTTTCTCATCATAATAAGTTAAAAAATCCCAAGGTAAGCTGTTGCTTCAAATACCTTAATACCTGCAAAGATAGTTACACGCTGCAAATATAAGGCTGGTACACACCAGCAGATATTTTTCGTCCCGAACAACCGATCCCATAGCACATAATATATCTGCTGTAGGGGCGGCCGGCCGGCCACAACCGACCTCGATCGCTTGTTCGTTGGATCGGATGTGTGCGGTAAATAACGATCAAACTGCAGTTCCCTAGGGACTTATT
Source organism: Hymenochirus boettgeri (assembly GCA_019447015.1). Lineage (NCBI taxonomy): Eukaryota > Metazoa > Chordata > Amphibia > Anura > Pipidae > Hymenochirus > Hymenochirus boettgeri. The sequence continues at coordinate 261,629,369 of CM033470.1, read as the reverse complement.
GAATTAATTACTTTTTTTATCCCAGGTTTAGCATAATAGCAGGCTGTTGTAGCAAGCAACCTTATGGAGGTAGCCAATATGCAAGAGAATTGTTGTGGCACAGAATTCTATGTTTTGTATGTATTATATGTATGGCGCTACTTGCACTTTAATATGGATGTCAAACAGTTTTTACTTTGCTAAAATTAATAATGAAGTTAGGATAGCTGAACAAAGCATCACTAAAAAATTTTTTTAAAGTATAATAATAGTAAGAAGATGAGGACTGAGAATGTGGCACCATTAATTAATGGGGATAAGTTAGTTACAGAGGATGGCGATAAAGCAAATGTCTTGAATACTTTTCCCCCCTCTGTATACACTATAGAAGATCCAAGTACAGATATCATAGAATATAGTATCAATAATGGTATAAAAGATTTAAGTGCACTTTGGTTAACTGAAGATATGGTACAGAAAGAACTAAATAAGGTTAATATTAAAGGGCATGTCCACCCCCAAAACTATAATCCCCCTCACTACTGGCCCCATTGTGTAGTGTAGTTACCTTACATCCCAGCTCCATATGGTTCTTCTGCTATCCCCCCCTTAAGTCCCAAAAAACGCCCACCAGGAGTACTGCAGAGTCCATATAGGACTCTGCCTCCTGTCTCCCCTCCGGGAGAAGTTTGGCATGCGCACTGCAGCCCTTCTCCCCCTCCCTTCTCCTCCCTCTCCCTCCCGATTTAGATTCCCTCCCCCTAGCGTAAAAACCTTTTTATATAATAGTCTCCCTGTTTCCCCAGCCCCAACCGCTATAGTTTTAATATCAGAAAGTGCTCCAAACATTACTTACTTTCCCTCTTTCGTCCGCCGCACTGAACTCCCGGCAGACGCGACTGCCGGTCCCGCCCCTCTGCTTGCATTTTCTCGCAAGCAGAGGGCCTGGCAGTGCAGCGGAGGAAAGAGGGAAGGTAAGTAATATTTGGGGCACTTTCTGATATTAAAACTATAGCTGTTGGGGCTGGGGGAGCAGGGAGACTATTATATGAAAAATTAAGAATCTCCTAAAATACATCCTAGGGTACTTAGGGAGCTAAGTTCAGTTTTATCTAGGCCATTGTTTCTTATTTTTGCAGATTCCCTCATGTCCGGTGGTGTGCCTCTGGATTGGAAAAAGGCTGCTGTTATTCCAATATTCAAAAAGGGTAGTCGTTCACAGCCGGGTAATTACAGGCCTGCAAGTTAACATTAGTGATGGGAAGATCCTGGAAAGTTTAATAAGGAACATGTTCTAGAGTATGTTTCAGGACTGACATTATAAGTAGTAACCAGCATGGATTTGAGGAGGATAGATCTTGTCAAACTAATTGCTTGGCTTTTATGAGGAAGTAAGTAGAAATGTAGACTCTGGCATAGCAGTAGATGTGTTTACTTGGATTTTGCAAAGGCTTTGATACAGTCCCCCAAAGGCGACTAATGTATAAGCTAAGGTCTGTTGGTCTGGGGAGTCACATTTGTACATGGATAGAAAATGGTTAATGAATGATGCAGAGAGTAGTTGTAAATGGGGCTTATCATTATGGACTAAAGTGCTAGTGGGGTGCCACAGGGTTCTGTGTTGGGGTCACTTCTATTTAATCTATTATTAATGATTTGGAAGGGGGATTGTCAGCAAGGTTTCTGTGTTTGCTGACGACACAAAACTTTGTCGACCATTAAAAACTTTAGAGGATGTGCAATCGTTGCAGGGGGATCTAGATAGATTGTCACATTGGGCTGCTAAGTGGCAGATGAGATTCATTGTTGATAAATGTGATGCATTTTGGACTTAAAAATCCTTGTGCTACTTATACTATAAATGGCTCTGTGTTAAGTGAATCCCTGTTGGAAAGGGATCTTGGAGTTTTGGTGGATAACAAACTTAAAGGTAGCAAGCAGTGCCAGGCAGCAACAGTTAGAGCCAGCAGGGTATTGTCTTGTATAAAGAGAGGTATGGATTCAAGGGAGGAAAATGTAATTCTCCCTCTTTACAAAGCATTGGTAAGGCCTCGTTTGGAATATGCAGTGCAATTTTGGAATCCTGTGTACAAAAAGGACATCTTTGAAATGGAAAGGATTCAGAGAAGGGCAACTAAATTAATAAGGGGATTGGGGGAGCTTGAATATGAAGAGAGACTGGAAATTTTTTTCCCCCTTCATAAATTCGTTAGTTTTTTTTTTTTTGCCTTCCTCTGGATCAACAGTTAGGCAGGAAATGAGGATATTGCTAGATGGGTTGGACTGGATGGACGTATGTCTTTATTCAACCTTAAACTATAAACTAAAACATTAACTAGCAATAAATAAATATGCATTATGAGTCGTTTAGGAAAAAAAGCTTTCAAATTTTGTATAATATGTAAATATTGTAAATATTTTTTGTGTGTACTTGTCTTTTAACTAACATCTACTAAAATTTACTAACACTAACTAACACTAACTAACATATGCACTTTGAGTCCTTTAGGAGAAAAGCACTAAAGGCCCAGCAATCATTTGTAGCGATTTGCGAAGCACTATCGCCAATCACAAGTGCTATAAAAGTAACAAGAAAAGTGCAGTAACTTCATATAGTGGTTATACATAGACAGAGCTTGACAGAAAGATCTGACGCAGAATTGCCTGATTAGAGTGGTGCAAAAGGTGGTGTTTTATACAACTCAATCACAGTTCAAATTTTATATTTAAATGTGATACTTGCCTTGGACATTCCTCTGGTTGTCCTGGACGTAGTTACGCCGCTGTCGCTTGAAGTCCGACCACCTCTTTTTCAGTTGTGATGTGGTCAGCTGGATTTGAAACTGCGTCAGCAGTTTCCTCTGCAAGTGGCACATAATGCGCCTTTTGTGCTTCTTTATATTGGGATCCCGTTGTACCTCCGCCTGGTACTCCCACATGCTGCCATTCCATGCTGGGCATGTTGTCTGTAGGCTAACTAATAGTGGAATAACACCCACCCACTTTCAAGGCTCGATTTTAGAGTCTGGATTGCATATAGAAAGTCAATGGGAAGAGGGGATTATAATTGAATGCAGAAAAATCGAATATGCGAGTAAAATGTCCATATACCAATATGCGAGTAAATATCGAATTAACGAATATGCGAGTAAAATGTCTATTATACCAATACGCGAGTAAATATCGAATATCGAATCCGCTAGTAAAATGTCTATTATACCAATACGCGAGAAAATATCGAATTATTGAATCTGCGATTAAAATGTCTATTTTACCAATATGTGAGTAAATACCGAATTAACAAATATGTGAGTAAAATGTCTATTATACCAATACGCGAGTAAATATCGAATTATCAAATCTGTAAGTAAAATGTCTATTATACCAATACGCGAGAAAATATCGTATTATCGAATCCGCAAGTAAAATGTCTATTATACCAATACGCGAGAAAATATCGTATTATCGAATCTGCGAGTAAAATGTCTATATACCAATATGCGAATAAATATGGAATTAACGAATATGTGCGTAAAATGTCTATATACCAATACATGAGTAAACATCGAATTATCTAATCTGCGAGTAAAATGTCTATATACCAATATGCGAGTAAATATCGAATTAGCGAATATGTGAGTAAAATGTCTATTATACCAATACACGAGTAAATATTGAATTATGGAATCTGCGAGTAAAATGTTTATTATACCAATATGCGAGTAAATATCAAATACCGGTATCTAATATGCAAGTAAAATATCTATTATAACAATACTCGAGTAAATATCGAATTATCGAATCTGCAGTAAAATGTCTATCATACCTATACGCGAGTAAATATCGAATATCGAATCTGCAAGTAAAATGTCTATCATACCAATACGCGAGTAAATATCGAATATCGAATCTGCGAGTAAAATGTCTATTATACCAATACACGAGTAAATATCGAATTATCGAATCTGCGAGTAAAATGTCTATTATACCTATACGCAAGTAAATATTGAATATGAAATACGTGAATAAAATGTCTATTATACCAATACCCGAGTAAATAACGAATTATCGAATCTGTGAGTCGTTTATGGGATAATTATCGAATGTTTGAACGCGAGAGCTTGAAAGTAGGGTGTGTGAAAGTAAAATCGATTTTTCGAAAGTCCTGCATATTCGAACATGTTCCCCAGACCATTTCCCAGGTCCCACATCTATTTACATTAAGTTGCCAGTGATATTTTAATTTTATTCCCATTGACTTTAATGGGTCCATTTTCAAACTTTCCATATAGTTCGAATGTTCGAAAATGAACCGAACTTTCGAAAGTTCTGTCATCTCTAATAAGTAGTAACCAGCATGGATTTAGGAGGAATAGATCTTGTCAAACTAACTTGCTTGGCTTTTATGAGGAAGTAAGTAGAAATGTAGACTCTGGCATAGCAGTAGATAGATAGTAGATAGATTGTCACATTGGGCTGCTAAGTGGCAGATAAGATTCATAAAATCCTTGTGCTGCTTATACTATAAATGGCTCTGTGTTAAGTGAATCCATGTTGGAAAGGGAGTTTTGGTGGATAACAAACTTACAGGTAGCAAGCAGTGCCAGGCGGCAACAGCCAGAGCCAGCATGGTATTGTCTTGTATAAAGAGAGGTATGGATTCCGGGAACAGAATAGCAGAAGGGGCCAGCAACTACTCCCTTTCTGGGACTTTGCACAGACATTTCAGGAGACCCATTTGGAACAGATGTAAGGTAAGGATTTTACACAATGGGGCCAGTAATGGGACATATTTTAGTTTTGGGGGTGGACATGTCCTCTTCCTCGCTTTATACGTCACTCGCCATCACTTCATATCTTCAAATGCAACCTCAAAACTCACCTCTTCAGGCAAGGTTACAATCTGGACCTGGACATTCTTACCCTCTTACTGACCCATCGCAGACCCGCTAGTTATACTCCACTGACAACTTAGTTACAGCTACTGATCTGCTTCACCTTATGTTTCATCCCCATCTCCTCTAGACTGTAAGCTATGTATATTTATGCAACTGTAAAGCGCCATGGAAGATGTTGGCACTATATAAACCCACAATAATAATAATAAAGAGAAGTAAAGGGCAACATTATTTAAATGAATGGATAGAACAAGCTTTAGGGCGAAAAAAATGGCAAGTTGGGGGAATCCAATTCTCCCATTCAGCGAGAGGCTTTGTAATCCTTCCCACCTCCCTTATAGAGCATTACATGCTGCTCGTCTAAAGGTGGCATACACATGAGATCAACATAGTGTGGTAACCGCATAAATGGCCCATCCCATGCACCTATACACTGGTCCTATTGTATTGGCTTCTTCTACTTAAGTAAAAGGTAATTTTTGGTCCCTATACCTTGCCCATATTGATCAAATCTTTTCAGAGCTGCAATGTGTATGGCCACCTTTAGAAACAAAAGATTACAATCAGCATCATTATATTGTTACATCATTGTGGGCAAAGTTAATGTTTTCTCCTCTGGTTCTCTTTACATACTCGCATTTGCACTCATGGAATAAATCTTTATGTTATTGATGTGATAAGACGGATGTGCCCTGCTAATGAATAAATGTCAAGCCAAAGGAACCCAGTATGTCCAGTTAACCTCTCTCCCAGAACAAGACACACAAGTCGATCTTGGCAGATGGTAGCCTAGGGGGCTTGCAAGTTAAAATGTCCATGTCACGCATACTATAGGTTGTTTTCCTAAATTGATTAGCAACCAAATGTAATGAACTGCTGATTTGCCATTATCCTAGTACCAGGTGCTCATCTGCTAACCAGGCCCCTGCCTAAAGCTTCACCTCCTGGCACAGCTTAAGACAAAGTACCCGCTTATTCTTAGTAGTTTGTAAATTGGTGCTGTGAGCCAGAATTGCGTTCAGGCAGGTCTGAAAAGGATTTGAGGAATTAAATCCATGGTGCCAAATAAGATAACATTACACCACCTTGAGCTGCTGTACCAGAGAGATAGATTACTACCAGATTGTAAAAAAACAACATCAACTTGTTACGAATCTAACAGGAAAACTTTAGATACATGCAGGGTTATTCAATAAAAGTTCTTATCGTTTAAAATGGTGCTAATTTTGCCCCAACCAATCATATATTCGCTTTTAAATGTTAAATAAGATCTGATTGGTTGGGGCAAAATTAGCACCATTTTAAATGATAAGAACTTTTATTGAATCTGCCTGATTGAGTTTAGTTTTGTCATCTTTCCAATTGTTACAGTAGCTGTGACACAAAGACACAAATAAGATTTTCTTCATCATAATAAAGTTAAAAAATCCCAAGGTAAGAGCTTGTTGCTTCAAATACCTTTAATACCTGCAAAGATAGTTACACGCTGCAAATATAAGGCTGGGTACACACCAGCAGATATTTTTCGTCCCGAACAACCGATCCATAGCACTATAAATATCTGCTGGTATGGGGCGGCCGGCCGGCCACAACCGACCTCGATCGCTTGTTCGTCTGGATCGGATGTGTCGGTAAATAACGATCAAACATGCAGTTCCCTATGGGACTTATTGAATTAATTACTTTTATTTATCCAGGGTTTAGCATAATAGCAGGCTGTTTGTAGCAGCAACCTTATGGAGGTAGCCAATATGCAATGAGAATTGTTTGTGCACTAGAATTCTATGTTTTGTATGTATTATATGTATGGGCTCTACTTGCACTTTAATATGGATGTACAACAGTTACTTTGAAGGTTTGACCAAGCCTTCTGGGAAATTGTACTCCACTCATCATTTGAGCAAAGTTCTTTAAACTAGAGAGTCAGCTTCAAGCAAATAGGGCACACAGGAGAAGCTGTCAGCTCCAGGGTTTAGCAGACTGTTTGTAGCAGCAACCTTATGGAGGTAGCCAATATGCAATTAGAATTGTTTGTGCACTAGAATTCTATGTTTTGTATGTAACTCTTAATAAATGTAGTTAGCAGGGCTGCATTGAATACGATTGCACAGAGAAACAAAATCCCATTTAAATCCAATAGTTATATAAGTTTCTATTATATACTATAATAATGGTACTTTGATGTGTGGTTTTCAATTAAACACTTTAAATTCACCTAAGGTGTGCGACTCCAATAATCCAGAACTGCTTGTATATACTATAATAACCCTTTTATTTACTTCTTTGTCTAATCGACTGTGTGCTGATTATCTGCATCCCGTGCCAATTGTTTGGGAGCTTTTGGGTTCCACAGGAGTACCTCCGCTGTTTGAGCATAGCTTTGTGCCCCTTGTGCCCTGGTACATCTCTGGTTCATTGTATTTTTCATTCAGTTTCTTTACAACAATATATCTTTTGTGTCACAAGTCTTTACTGCATACTGCCCCTTAAAGGCAGCAAGGGGCAATCGGGGGGCAGCTTTCAAGTGCCCCCTAGATCGCTCAATCCCCCATCGGTTTGATCCAAATCCAATGGGGGGAACAGCAGCCCTAGAAGTTGTGACCACATAATGGAAGTCGGTCCCATGAAGAGAAGAGGATTTTTGTGGTAAGGGAGACCACGGTGACATCACAGAACTTACTCCTTCACCAGGGTCTTACCCTTAGTGCACAATATCCAAAAAGAAGAAAATGGGAAAAAAAAACCTATCCCCAAGACCCCTCACACTACGGCACAAAAATATAGTAAAACACGGTTTATTGGATACACATAGTTGCTATAGGTACTTACCTTGAGAAGCCATGTCCGACTAGTACCAGCATACCTATCTTCACGGACGGACCACACTCTTCACCCGACCTAAGGAACAAAGTGGTGAGTACAGGACACTGCTGCTCCAATGTCCTCGGTGGCAATAACCCAGGATCCACACCGCAGTTACCGTCCCAAAAGGGGGGAGAGCTGATGCAGCACACTACGGGAGCCTCCTGAGACCTACACGTATTTTTGCCATCTTGCCTGATGAAGCCATTGTAGTCGGCAAGATGGCGAAACACATGTAGGTCTCAGGAGGCTCCCGAGGACATAGGAGCAGCAGTGTCCTGTACTTACCGCTTTGTTCCTTAGGTCGGGTGAAGAGTGTGGTCCGTCCGTGAAAGTATGCTGGTACTAGTCGGACATGGCTTCTCACAGTAAGTACTGATAGCAACTCTGCACATCGGATTCTATTTATTTGGGGAAAGAGAGACATGCCCGGTGAGTGTGGTGTTTTTAGGGAATTTTGTATATTTGGTGTGTATTGTATTTTACTATGTGTATCCAATAAACCATGTTTTACTATATTTCAGTATGTGGTAGTGCTGTAGTGTGGGGGGTCTTGGGGATAGGGCTTTTTCCCCCTGTTTTCTTCTTTTTGGATATTGTGCAATAGTATATAACTCCCCTGAGCACCACTTTAATTGAGTGATCCACTGCAGGTCAAGAAGCTGTGCATCATCCTTCCATTCTTTATCTTACCCTTAGTGCTCCCCCTCTGCAGCCTCTGGTGCCTGATATAGCAGTCTGTGTTTAACTGTTTGCAATACTATTTGTTAATGGAGCTCATGAGTTCCATTAACAAATAATATTTTTTCTAAGCCTTTTGCTAAAAATAAATGGAACCGAGATCAATATTAGGTGACCAGTACTGATCACTTAGTTATTGATCTTTGCCAATGAATGAAAAATCAGTTCCTGGAAAATACTTTCGCATTTATGTCTGTATTCCATGGTTGTTATCATTCCCTAAGATAATCTTATGATTATCTTTGGGGATGATAAAAAAGTAATAAATTGAAATGCACATAGAAATAAATCTTAAAGTGATACACACCTTATTATTTTATCTATTGTGCGGCCCTCAAAGGTGGTCAGGAGATGCACATGAGGCTCTTGAGGTCAAATGGGTTGGGCACCCCTGGTTTAGGTAATATTGTCAGTACCCATACTGCTGTTTTTCAACCTTAAAGGGCATTTCCAACTCACCATTTACTTTTACAGCATTTTAAGCTTTTCCAAAAAAGGTTTCTATCATTACTTAAACAGCCTGATTTATGTGTTGCTGCTACATAGCATCAGAGGAGCCCGATTTATGTGTTGCTCCTACATAGCATCAGAGGAGCCCGATTTATGTGTTGCTCCTACATAGCAGCAGAGGAGCCCGATTTATGTGTTGCTGCTACATAGCAGCAGAGGAGGCTTTCTTCTGCAGCTCCATGAATAGAAGTCAGACTGACTTCCAGACCCAGAAGCTGCAGAAGGGAAAGCTGGTCTTCTACAGCTGGTGTCATTAGCCCCATTTAAATCTATAGGATTGGTGCCGAATGACAATTAGATTAGCCAGAAGGTTTAACCATAAAAGACAGAGGGAACAACACTCACAATAATAAAATTTAAAGGGTATCTTCACCTCTCTTAAAAATGTTCTCTGTAGTGTAGGGGACCCTATTCCACCCCCAAATGCCATATTTCTTTGAAATAGCCAGGCTCCTGCTCTTTACTTTCTTGGACTCTGGACAGATTACAGGAGAACCATAAGGAGCAGAGATGTAAGGTAAAGATTTTTTAACTCTACACAGTGGGGCCAGTAGTGGGGGAAATTTTAATTTTGGGAGTGGACATGCCCTTTAATGTTATAAACATAGCAGTTTAGGTCCTCCCCAGACTAGAAGCCCAATAAAAATATTAGATTTTATCCCTTAAATTCTAACCAGTAGAACAAACAGTAGATAGAAAATATTTGGAAGATTTTATTATGTCAAGATGTACTTTTTTAAAAGCAATATGCAATATGCAAACTCCAATAAATAATATCCCCATACACATCCCTGCAGACCTTGTTTTAGGAATCTGATATCTGAACATTGTGGGTTTGAAATCATTAAAATGCACAAATCAAGTCTCCTTTTTTCTCCTCCCCTAGACCAACTTGTTACCACTCCCCTCCCCATAGCAGGAAAAAAAGAATCACAATCTCGATAAGTCCTCTGTCTGAAGGGAAGATAAAGTCAGGGTTGACCCGTGTGCACCCAATGAGGTTAGAGAAAGATGAAAGTGAAGTTGTTGGAATGGGGAAATCAGTTTTAAAAGAAGCTAAAGCTAAAGGGAGGAGATTGGTGTTTGGTAAGAGAAGAAACAGAATTAAAACAATACAGGTAACAGGGACAGGGGATATGTAGAGGATAATAAATAAAAAGAAATGGATGAAAGAGATTTGAGGAAGGGAAAAACAGGCTTAATTTTGTGTTGGGACTCCTTTTTGTGCCATATGATGAAACACATTAAATTAACCACATCAATAGCAAGCCGAACAAGGCTTCAGGGCAGTGTCGGGGAGGGGCATGTCGGTGGACAGAAAGGGGCATGGTGTCTGTAGCGATCCATGCCAGAAGAGGTAGAGGTGGCATTAGAGGCGTTGCGAGAGCATGGCGGACAGTTAAGGGGCATTTCCAGGGGCGGCGCTTCCCGATTCTTGTGGTCCCGGGAGTTTGTGGTAGTGTTGCGGGAGTGCAGGAGAACACCCCAGAATCAGGGAGGCTTCCACAACTAGTGGGAGGGTGGGATACCTGATACCTGAGCAAGCTAGCATCTAACAATATGAATCCAATGTGGTAGCCCTGATAGGTAAGGTTTGAGGTGCACTTCCTATAACCTGTGCCACTGCAGGTAAGTATAATCAGTCATATATAGTTTGTAGGTAGGCACACTCAATATGGTATTCAAACCAATATCATTTATTTAAGTGCTGAAAACAATAAATGCCAAATACAGTGTGTATTTGGCATTTAGTTTTCAGCACTTAAATAAATGAGTATTGTTTGAATACCATATTGAGTGTGCCTACCTACAAACTATGTATGACTGATCTAACAATATGAGCCTAATATGAGTGATCAGTCCCATTGGAGAGGACAGATTGGGGAGAGCAGAGCAGGAGGACAGTTTGCAGACTGCTTGCTTGACTTCTAGCAGTTAACTGAGTTTTGTTGCTGGTGGTTCTGATTTACAGAGCAATGGATTGTGGTCAATCAGTATTTTAGCAGTGGTTGAAACAGCAGTTTGGTGACTAGGACGAGAGTCTGGCAGTGGTTGGTGTATTGGATATGGTGATTGGAGAAAGTAGTTCGAAAAAGCCTATACAAATGACTTTATAACCATCTCTCTAATGCCTCATTCTCATATTTATGAGAACGCTACACAAAGCTGTGCATTTTGTATTTAATTAAGAAATAATTAATCTGTGTACTGAGATAATCAAAAAACAAGTTCTTGGGCTGAATCACTTGCAACATGACCCACTGTGTGACACGGCATTCTTAACATGACATAAGCAGCACCAGTGGAAACGACAATTGCAGCGTTCCTACGAGTCTGCATCAATATATTTGCCCTCGTCCGCAGCACAAGCTGGCACAGTTGTCCATTTGTTGGCTTGTTTTGTTACACACTCGCCCCTGGGTTCCTGGGAATCTACCCTGGATCCTTCTCACAGAAATCAGGAGACTTCTCAAATATACAAGCTCTCGGCCAAGCGCTTCTTGTTAGTCGTGGTGGATGCTCCCATGTTTTTGTTTCGGGAGTTGCACCACTGCACGCTGCACTTCTCCCGCATAAGTACCCCAACGCTCGGTCAGGAGTCACCATGCCACAGGTCTTAAACTGACAGCACCTGTGTTCCATGACCTTGCACCTGCGTTTCCATGTTCTCTGTTACGCCTGCATGTTATCTACTTTAGCCAGATGTATCCAGCAACGAGAAAAGTATCTAATGTCAGGGTGTGCATTACACATTCGCGTCTTTTCATTTTTTCTCCATTCCATTCACCAAAATGAGAGGATGTGGACAGCGACCGTGTGGGAGAAAGTTTCAGGCCGGAGATTGGATAGAAAAAGCAGACTTCAAGTAAAACAAGAAAAAAAGAAATGCAAAAAAAAACAAAACATTCAAGTGCTGTCGAAGATAATCAGAAAAAAACAGCAAACAAAGGAACACAAAAGCAGCAGAAGGCATACCCACCCCCCGGAATCAGCAGAATGCTAGAGGAAAAAAACTGAAAAAAATCAACACATGAGCATCCATGGATCCTAGGTGGCACACGTGCCAATGTCGCATAAGAGGGCAAAAGACCCAACCCTGGAAGCCAACTAGGGGCAGGTGATTTAAAACTTTCCACCAGGGTAATACTCCTGACCACTTTCCAATCAAGCAATTAAACATAATAAAAAACCAAGATGGAGTCCTCTAAAACTTAGGTGCTTAAACGGTTTATTATTAAGCTCACCAGACAACGTTGTGGGGTTTGGATATTAATTCTTCTGCTTCCTCAGGTCACAACACCAAGACAAGCCAGTGAAGGCACACATTGATACCATAACGTAGTAATTTGAGGAGGCTCAAATTATAACGGGAGCAGCAGTAGAATATTTTCTTATAATAATCACTTAGCTATGTGACTGAGCTATGTGATTATTATAAGAAAATGCTCCACTGCCGCTCCCATACCCTTCTGCCCATCCATTTTTCCAACCCCATAATGTTTTTAAAAAGGTAAAACCAAAGTTTTAAAGGAGAAATAAGGGGTTGGGGAAAGAAAGTAAATCATAGTCAGTTTCTTCTACTTAATTTTAAATGAGAGCATTGCAATGGTACCAATGAAATAACAGTTTTTTAAGCTGTACTTAGCTTTAGGCAAAACGATGAAATATAGACCTATGACATTATATAAATAATGTGCCCCTTCACATTATAATATAAAAATATTAAGTCACCCGGAGTTCTGTGCCTTATAGGTAAGTGAACTCCTGTGAGGGTAATATCCTTAATTAAACTGTGTAAAGTGTGCATATCCCATTTATATTACCACTGTAAGGGTTACGTTTCCTTATATATTACAATGTAAGGGTGTGTTATCCCTTATATATTACACTGTAAGGGGTGTGTTATCCCTTATATATTACACGTAAGGTGTGTTATCCCTTTATTACACTGTAAGGGGTGTGTTATCCTTATATTTACACTGTAAGGGGTGTGTTTATCCCTTATATATTACAATGTAAGGGGTGTGTTATCCTCATATATTACACGTAAGGGGTGTTATCTTACATATTACACTGTAAGGGCGGTGTTATCCCTTATATATACACTGAAGGGGCGTGTTATCCCTTATATATTACACTGTAAGGGGTTGTATCCCTTATAATTACAATGTAAGGGGTGTTATCCTCTATATTACACTGTAAGGGGTGTTACTCTACATATTACACTAAGGGGCGTGTTTCCCTTATATATTACACTGTAAGGGGCGTTGTTATCCCTTATATATTACACTGTAAGGGGTATGTTTATACCTATATATTACACTGTAAGGGGTACGTTATCCCTTAATAGTATGACACTGTAAGGGTTACGTTTATCCCTTATATATTACACTGTAAGGGGTGTTTATCCCTTATATACACTGTAAGGGTGTGGTTATCCCTATATATACAATGTAAGGGGTGTGTTATCCTTATATATTACCCTGTAAGGGGTGTGTTATCCTTATATATACACTGTAAGGGGTGTGTTATCCCTTATATTTACACTGTAAGGGGTGTGTTATCCCTTATATTTACACTGTAAGGGTGTGTTATCCTTAATATACAATGTAAGGGGTGTGTTATCCTTATATATTACACTGAAGGGGTGTTATCTCTTATATATTACACTGTAAGGGGGTGGTATCCCTTTAATTACACTGTAAGGGGCGTGTTATCCCTTTATATTACACTGTAAGGGTGTTATCCTTATATATTACACTGTAAGGGGCGTTATCCCTTATATATACACTGTAAGGGGTGTTATTCTTACATATTACACTGTAAGGGGCGTGTCATCCTATATATTTACACTGTAAGGGGGTGTTATCCCTTATGTTACACCGTAAGAGGGTGTTATCCCTTATATATTACACTGTAAGGGGTGTTATCCCTTATATAACACTGTAAGGGTTACGTTATCCTTATATATTACACTGTAAGGGTGTGTATCCCTATATATTACACTGTAAGGGGTGGTTATCCCTTATATATTACAATGTAAGGGGTGTGTATCCCTTATATTACACGTAGGGGTGTGTTATCCTTATATTACACTGTAAGGGGTGTTATCCCATATGTACACTGTAAGGGTGTGTTATCCCTTATATTTACACTGTAAGGGGTGTGTTATCCCTTATATATTACAATGTAAGGGGTGTGTTATCCCTTATATATTACACTGTAAGGGGTGTTATCTCTTATATATTACACTGTAAGGGGCGTGTTATCCCTTATATATTACACTGTAAGGGGCGTGTTATTCCCTTATATATTACACTGTAAGGGGTATGTTATCCCTATAATTACACTGTAAGGGGTACGTTATCCCTTATATATGACACTGTAGGGTCGTTATCCCTATATATTACACTGTAAGGGGTGTGTTATCCTTATATTACACTGTAAGGGTCGGTTACCTTATTATTACACTGTAAGGAGTACGTTATCCTTATATATTACACTGTAAGGGGGGTGTTATCCCTTATATATTACACTGTAAGGGGTGCATCATCCCTTAATATTACACTGTAAGGGGTGGTATCTTCTATATATTACACGTAAGGGGTGTGTTATCCCTTATATATTACAATGTAAGGGGACATTATCCTTATATTACACTGTAAGGGGTACGTTATCCCTTATATATTACACTGTAAGGGGTACGTTATCCCTTATATATTACACTGTAAGGGGTGTGTTATCCCTTATATATTACACTGTAAGGGTGTGTTATCCCTTATATATTACACTGTAAGGGGTGTGTTATCCCTTATATATTACAATGTAAGGGGCGCATTATCCCTTATATATTACACTGTAAGGGGTGTGTTATCCCTTATATATTACAATGTAAGGGGTACGTTATCCCTTATATATTACACTGTAAGGGGTACTTATCTCATATATATTACACTGTAAGGGGTGTGTTATCCCTTATATATTACACTGTAAGGGGTACGTTATCCCTTATATATTACACTGTAAGAGGGTGACATTTATCCCTATAATTACACTGTAAGGGGTGCATCCCTTATATATTACACTGTAAGGGACATATTATCCCTTATATGTTACACTGTAAGGGGTGCATTAACCCTATTATTGTTACACTGTAAGGGGCGCATTTTCCCTTATATATTCCTGAAGGGGTGATTATCCCTATATATTACACTGTAAGGGGGATTATCCCTATATATTCACTTTAAGGGGCGCGTTATCCCTTATATATTATACTGTAAGGGCGCTTATCCCTATATATTACACGTAAGGGGGGCATTATCCCTTATATATACACTGTAAGGGGCACATTATCCCTTATATATTACACTGTAAGGGGTGTGTTTACCCTTATATTTACACTGTAAGGGGGTGTTATCCTTATATATCAATGTAAGGGCGCATATCCCTTATAATTACACTGTAAGGGTGTGTTATCCCTATATATTACAGTAAGGGGGTGTTATCCCTTATAATTACAAGTAAGGGTTATCCCTATATATACACTGTAAGGGGTACTTATCCCTTATATATTACACGTAAGGGGTGGTATCCCTTATATATTACACTGTAAGGGTATCTGTTGTATTCAATTGATAACTGGACTTGAATGTAGTTCTGAAGACGTTTCGCTAGTATCGAGGCTTTCTCAATTCAATAACTGAATTGAGAAGCCAGTGGATGACTAGCGAAACGTCTTCAAGAACTACATTTCAAGTCCAGTGATCTAATTGACACGATATACCTGACCTGATGATGAGACTTCACAAGCATACCTGTAAGGGGTGTGTTATCCCTTATATATTACAAGTAAGGGGCGCTTATCCCTTAATATTACCTGTAAGGGGTGTTTCCCTATATATTACAATGTAAGGGGCGCATTATCCCTTATATATTACACGTAAGGTGTGTTTATCCCTTATATTACACTGTAAGGGGTGTGTTATCCCTTATAATTACAATGTAAGGGTGTGTTTCCCTTATATATTACACTGTAAGGGGTTTATCTTCTTATAGATTACACTGTAAGGGGGTGTTATCCCTATAATTACACTGTAAGGGGAGTGTATCCCTTATATATTACACTGTAAGGGGTATGTTATCCCTTTTATTACACTGTAAGGAGTCGTTATCCCTTATTATTACACTGTAAGGGGCGCATTATCCTTAATATTACACTGTAAGGGGTGTGTTATCCCTTATATATTACACTGTAAGGGCGCATTATACCTTAATATTACAACGTAAGGGGTGTGTTATCCCTTATATATACACTGTAAGGGGTACGTTATCCCTTATAGATTACACTGTAAGGGTACATTATCCCCTTATATATTACAATGTAAGGGGTACATTATCCCTTATATATTACACTGTAAGGGGTACGTTATCCCTTATATATTACACTGTAAGGGGTACGTTATCCCTTATATATTACACTGTAAGGGGTACGTTATCCCTTATATATTACACTGTAAGGGGCGTTATCCTTATATATACACTGTAAGGGCGTATTATCCCTTATATTACACTGTAAGGGTGTGTTATCCTTTATATTACAATGTAAGGGTGTGTTATCCCTTATATATTACAATGTAAGGGGCGCATGATCCTTATATATTACACTGTAAGGGGTGTGTTATCCCTTAATATTACAAGTAGGGGTACGTTACCCTATATATTACACTGTAAGGGGTACTTACCCATATATATACACTGTAAGGGGTGTATATCCCTTATATATTACACTGTAAGGGGTACGTTATCCTTATATATTACACTGTAAGGGTACATTATCCCTTATATATTACACTGTAAGGGGTGCATCATCCTTATATATTACACTGTAAGGGGCACTTATCCCTTATATGTTACACTGTAAGGGGGCATTAACCCTATATTGTTACACTGTAAGGGGGCTTTTCCCTTATATATTACACTGAAAGGGGTGCATTATCCTATAATTACACTGTAAGGGCGCTTATCCCTTATATATACACTATAAGGCGGCGTTATCCCTTATATTTATACTGTAAGGGACGTTATCCCTTATATATTACACTGTAAGGGCGCATTATCCCTTATATATTACACTGTAAGGGGCACATATACCCTTATTACACGTAAGGGGTGTGTTATCCCTTATATATTACACTGTAAGGGGTGTTATCCCTTATATATTACAATGTAGGGGCGCTTATCCCTAATATTACACTGTAAGGGGTGTTATCCTATATATTACATGTAAGGGGTACATTATCCCTTATAATTACAGTAAGGGGTACGTTACCCTCTATATTTACACTGTAGGGGTTTGTATCCCTTATATATTACACTGTAAGGGGTGTTTATCCCTTATATATTACAATGTAAGGGGTGATTATCCCTTATATATTACACTGTAAAGGGTGTGTGTTTCCCTTATATATTACAATGTAAGGGTACATTACCCTTAATATTACACTGTAAGGGGTTTACAATCCTTAATATATACACTGTAAGGGGTGTGTATCCCTTATATATACACTGTAAGGGGTACGTTATCCCTTCTATATTACACTGAAGGTGTACGTTTCCCCTTATAATTACACTGTAGGGGGGCATCATCCCTTATATATACACTGTAAGGGACATTATCCCTTATATGTTACACTGTAAGGGGTGCATTAACCCTTATATTACACTGTAAGGGGCGATTATCCCTTATTATTACACAGAAGGGGCGCATTATCCATATATATTACACTGTAAGGGGACGCATATCCCTTATATATTACACTAAGGGGCGGTTATCCCTTATATATTACACTGTAAGGGACGCATTATCCTTATATATTACACTGAAGGGGCGCATTATCCCTTATATATTACACGTTAGTGCGCATTATCCCTATATATTACACTGTAAAGGGCGTATCCTTATATATACAATGTAAGGGGCACTTTCACTTATAATTACACTGTAAGGGGTGTTATCCCTATTATATTACACTGTAAGGGAGATTATCCCTCTTATATATACAATGTAAGGGGTGCATTATCCCTTATATATTACACTGTAAGGGGTTGCTATCCCTTATATATTACACTGAAGGGAGCTTATCCCTTATATATACACTGTAAGGGGTGCATTATCCCTATATATTACACTGTATAGGCACATATCCCTTATATATTACACGTAAGGGGACACATTATCCCTTATATTACACACTGTAAGGGGACATTATCCCTTATATATTACACTGTAAGGGACACATTATCCCTTATATATTACACTGTAAGGGACCATATCCCTTATATTTACACTGTAAGGGGACAATTCTCTTATATATTACACTGTAAGGGGCATTATCCCTTATATTACACTGTTAGGGGCGCATACCCTTATATATACATGTAAGGTGGCATATACTATATATTACACTGTAAAGGAGGGCGCATTATCCCTTATTATATACAATGTAGGGGTGCATTATCCCTTATATATTACACTGTAAGGGACCATATCCCTATATATTACCGTAAGGGACCTTATCCTTATATATTACACTGTAAGGGGGCACGTTATCCATTATATTACACTGTAAGGGGGCATTATCCCTCTATAATACACTGTAAGGGGTTGTATCCCTTATTATTTACACTGTAAGGGGTGTGTTATCCCTTATATATTACACTGTAAGGGGGTGTTATCCTTATATATACAATGTAAGGGGTACATTATCCCTATATATTACACTGTAAGGGGCACATATCCATTATATATTATACTGTAAGGGGCACATTATCCATTATATATTATACTGTAAGGGGCCCATTATCATATATATATATACTATAAGGGCTGCATTATCCCTTATATTTAATGATTTTAACTTTTAAGAAAAGTCAAAATGGGGTAAAATGAAGGAACACCTGGTTAAACCAATTTCTTGCATTTAAATACGGTATATAATTATTGGGGGGTAGGAGTCACTACTGAATACCTGCGCCCCACGCGATTGTTATGAATTCTATTCTTGCTTGAATATCTCTTGGCGACTCCCTGGAGTCTAGAAAGTCTCTGGAGAATTTCTCTCCAAACTCCAGCTCATGTTTACAGCCCCCCCACTCCAAGTGTCTGTGGACTGGGTTCTGATGTCTCTCGAATAAGTGGGGTGAAGTCTCTGGAAAGACCCTTAACTTTAGAAAGAGCCTGGAGCTGCAACTGATTCAGCTTCATCCGAATCTTCTTCTCTGTGCCACGTCTTTTCCACTCACACCACAGCCTTGGAGCTTGCCTAAACTGCAAGCTGTAGCGACGGAATGCATGACACCAGCTGCCAGCAATGAGAAAGCAAAAGCACTCTCACGAAATCCTAGTAAGGAAAATGAATAAATGTCTTGACTTAAATTACAGATAAGCACAAACACACACACACAGTTTTTGTAACTTTATAAAGTGAAATATGATATACACTAATGTTTCCTTTTGTATACACACGTTTATGAAAAATATATAGTACAAGCTGCTATACATGCACAGATATGGGCTTTAGTACATCTTCTATCCACTGCCAAATTTACCATTGGGCACAGTAGGGGCACCTGTGGTAGCAGGGGAAATTGTCAATCTCTACCTTTTAGATCCCTCACTGCTGCCATCTATTTGCAGCACATCAGATGGGAGAGGCAGAAGGGAGCACAGTGCTCGTCTTACCTTCCAGTTACTGCATAAGAACCAAAAGGATCAGGTGCGCCGGATTAATGTCTCCTGTCCATCATGTTTCACACTACATAATAGCACAAAATATAACATTCTTTTTTGCATTTGGTGGCCCTTTCCATTTCTGGAAATGCCGCATACCCTGATAATATTAAGATAATATCCTAAACATTCACTAATTTCAGCTATAAAATATATAGTCTGTTTTTTCCTCAAAAGTTGATATGGGTGTGTTGGATGCGTGGCCTGTTTAGAGGTGGTGATAATGTTGATATGGCCGTGGTTTGGGTGTGTGGCCTGTTTAGGGGTGGCGTTAAATTGCCAGGATTTTGTACCAATAGGTCCATGGTAACTTGATAATAAATGGGGCAAAAGTTGTGTTTTTTTTGGTGGGTAGCACCCAATAACATATTACATAGCCCCACTGGTCTACTAAGGGTAGGCCACACTAGTGCGTCTTTCACCCACATTACAATCGTGTTTTGCGCATGTCAGTGTATGTCAATGTAGAGAGGCCACATTGCATGCACTGTGTTGTGTTCCCGGACTATTACCGGGAGCACAAATGGACATTAACGCATGTAAAGTGCGTGCAAATGTGGCACACTGCAGGCTCATTTACCGAGGAGTTGGAACGGGAGAATCTGGAACGGGAGATTTGTCCAGAGAGCTTGTGCCTCTGGGTGAATCTCCTCATTGGTCCTGTGTGGCCGACAAGAGATTTTATGCAAACTAAAAGTTCTTCGATAAATGTCAGAAAAGAAGCAGGATTAGAATATTTAGATGGGGTGAATACAGGAAGGAAGGGCACAAAATGGGAAGAAGGACGCAGAATGAGGGAAGGGTTCAGAATGGAGGAAGGCGAGAATGGGAGGAAGGGCGCAAATTGGGAGGAAGGGGAATTGGAGGATTTAGGGGGAAGTTGGTGAGTGGTTTTCTTAGCTATGGTGGTATTTCGAATTTTGTTGGGAAGGGGGACTGTGCTTATTGCATTAAACCACTAAAGGAAAGAGATAAGTGACGCACAACTACCCCTAAGAGAGAGAGGACTGAGCACTAGGGTTTAAAATAAAACAATTGTGAAAGAGAAATACAGAATCCCATATAACATGTGGTCAGTCTTGATATCAGAGTACACAGTGGAAAACGTGGGGTATATTAAAATATAATTTTACTAAGTATTCATTAATTGAACACACACTATTATTAAAAATCATGCACCACAGCTAGCCATCTGAGAGACAGGGAAAGAAAAGGGGGAAAACAGCCTGATGTGGGCTCTCACCCAATCAGCTAACCCTTTGATTAAAAGGTAGCTCTAGACACTCAGTGCCCGAATAGGACTAGGAGGTAACTGATTGCCTAGCGATACCTTCTAGCAACCTTTAGCAAAGGGCAGTCTTTGCTTTCTCTGTCTCTCAGACGGCTAGTTGTGGTGCATGATTTTAATAGTGTGTGTTCAATTTTAATGTTTAATTTTAATATACCACACGTTTTCCACTTTTTTCTCCACCTATCAAGACTGACCACATGTATAGGGGGATTCTGTGTTTCTCTATAAATTGCTTATGCATTCAACACAAGTCCATGCGTACCTTTCTGTAGGTGGGAAATTCTCCCAGTTGTGATTTATCTTCTATCATATGGTAATTTTACCCTAAGATGCAGCTCTGTATTATAAACTTTTCCTTCTTGTTTCTTTGGCCCTAGTTCAATTATCTGCTGAGGCTGCTTCCTATTGCTGGAAGAAATATGATTCAGCTCTAAGCTATGGACTACAGTAGTAAATGCAATTCTCTATAGATATAGCTTTGTGTATGGCATTTCTTGGTATATGCTGCAGACAGGGTTAGAAGATTAGTTTGTTTTTCTGTTTTAATGTCCAACCTTTGATTACCGTAGTTGGTACAATATGGTGATGTCGGGACCTTTACCGACTAAGCAAAAATGACAATAAGACAATAGCACTAGAGTTCAAAGGAGCAATAGAATGTGTCACTGATCTAGCTGTTAGAATAATGCTGGAAATATTGGGCCGTATTTATAAAGCATGATTATTGGTAAATAACAGCCATTATTTAATGAACCCAGGTATTAACAAACACATGCAGGGATGCAGTATGCAATAGCGCATGCAGGAAATCCTGAAAGGGATTGTGACTTTAATGCAAGCTTTTAGCTGGTTTAGATAATCAAGCTATAAATAGCGCAAATCACATATTAAATTCACTGTGTAAAGCTAGGTACAACACATAGGATAAAGCCCCGATACCATCGGATCCATCGGCGTGTGGCCACCAAACATTTGGGTTGGCCTCGTGGTCCTTCGGGAAATACCTAATATTTCTCCTTTTGTTATATCTGGCGTGAAGGTGAGCTCTGTTTTTCACCTTTATTGCTAATGTAATAATACTGTCCTTTACATTTCTATGCATGATTAAGACCTATCTAAGAATGCAGTGGTAATGTACGACCGTATGTCGTTAAATAACTACCATATGGTGTCAATTAATGATCACCAGTGAAAAGAACGATAATGATCGCTGTAGATACATACCAATAACCATGCTTTATAAATAAGGCTCGCTTTAAGTTCCTGCAATGTAAAACCACATTTTGGTTTGCCTTTAGACATTTGATAAAATTGATGACTACGGTAAATGGTAAATAATTTTTAGGTGATAGCTAGCATAAACCCTGCAACAAAAATGGTGACTAGAATTTGTTAAATTTTTTTACCAGAAAATCTGACTACTTACATAGCAAATGTGTGAACTTTACATTGGTGAATCATAGACAGCTAGAAAATGCACACTGAAACCAATTCTCATATTATGTAATAGTGCTGATAGCAGTACCACACACGGGGGGGGGAGGGGGAGCCATACCACCAAAACTTTGTGTGTGGTATTGCTGTTTGGTTGATGTTTGTCCCCCTTGGCACAGGGACTGAGCTGGCAGTATTTTCCTAAGACCTATACAACTTCTGATGTTTCTGCTAAAGGATGCACTAACACTGCTCATTTCACAATCAGTCTGTATGTTAGAGCAAGAATGCACTATCACTGCTCGTTCACACATCAGTCTATAAGTTAGCGCTAAAGAATGCACTATCACTGCTCATTTCATACATCAGTCTGTAAGTTGCACTGAAGAAAGCACTATCACCTGCTCATTCACACATCAGTCTGTCAGTTATCACTAAAGAATGCACTATCACGCTGTTCACGCATCAGTCTATAAGTTAGCGCTAAAGAATGCACTATCACTGCTCATTTCACACATCAGTCTGTCAGTTATCACTAAAGAATGCACTATCACTGCTCGTTCACGCATCAGTCTATAAGTTGTGCTAAAGAATGCACTATCACTGCTCATTTCACACATCAGTCTGTAGTTATCACTAAAGAATGCACTATCACTGCTCGTTCACGCATCAGTCTATAAGTTAGCGCTAAAGAATGCACTATCACTGCTCATTTCACACATCAGTCTGTAAGTTAGCACTGAAGAAAGCACTATCACTGCTAATTTCACACATCAGTCTGTAAGTTAAAGCTAAAGAATGCACTAACACTGCTCATTTCACACATCAGTCTGTAAGTTAAAGCTAAAGAATGCACTATCGCTGCTCATTTCACACATCAGACTGTACGTTAGAGCTAAAGAATGCACTATCACTGCTCTTTTTATACATCAGTCTGTAAGTTAGCATGAAGAAAGCACATATACTGCTAATTTCACACATCAGTCTGTAAGTTAAAGCTAAAGAATGCACTAACACTGCTCATTTCACACATCAGTCTGTAAGTTAAGCTAAAGAATGCACTATCGCTGCTCATTTCACACATCAGACTGACGTTAGAGCTAAAGAATGCACTATCACTGCTCATTTCATACATCAGTCTGTAAGTTAGCACTGAAGAAAGCACTATCACTGCCGTTTCACACACTAAGTCTGTCAGTTATCAAAAGAATGCACTAATCACTGCTCATTTCACGCATCAGTATAATAGTAGCGCTCAAGAATGCACTATCACTGCTCATTTTACACATCAGTGTGTAAGTTAGCACTGAAAAAATGCACTATCACTGCTCATTTCACACATCAGTGTGTAAGTTAAAGCTAAAGAATGCACTAACACTGCTCATTTCACAAAATCCGTCTGTACGTTAGAGCTAAAGAATGCATTATCACTGCTCATTTCATACATCAGTCTGTAAGTTAGCACTGAAGAAAGCACTATCACTGCTCATTCACAGATCAGTCTGTCAGTTATCACTAAAGAATGCACTATCACTGCTCATTTCACGCATCAGTCTATAAGTTAGCGCTAAAGAATTCACTATCAATGCTCATTTCACGCATAAGTCGTAAGTTAGTGTTAAGAATGCACTACACTGCTCATTTCATGCATCAGTCTGTAAGTTAGTGTTAAAGAATGCACATCACTGCTCATTTCACACATCAGTCTGTAAGTTAAAGCTAAAGAATGCACTATCACTGCTCATTTCACACATTAGTCTGTAAGTTAGCACTGAAGAATGCACTATCCATGCTCATTTCACGCATCAGTCTGTAAGTTAGTGTTAAGAATGCACTATCACTGCTCTTTCACGCATCAGTCTGTAAATTAGTGCTAAGAATGGTCATTTCATGTCTGTAATTGATGCTTATCTATGCAGATCGTCACAGAGTGGTCTATAGCCAACTAAATTAGTTGATATCTAACATAATTAGGTGTTACAGAGACCGTACATAAGAGAACAGGAACCGAAGCAGGCTGAAAACCTGTACGTCTTCTGCCAAGACCTGGGGTCACAGGAAATAACCAAAAGTTAGTAACAGGAGTGTATGGACGCAGCACAGTTTAGACATGTCCACTTCTATACTAATACTGCTAACCTTGCACAACGTCTGACAACTAAATCTATTACTGCAACATTTGTCTTCTAACACTGCAAGGCAAATAACTGACTTTCTCTTTGACTTCACCCAATACTAAATGGTGCTATTCACAAAGACGCTGTGCTACAGTTCTCAATATCTATTTCATAGTCCTTACCTCTCTTTAGGATAGCACTGTCATATGGCATTTTACCCCCTGTCTCCAACATTGAGCAGTTCCAGCGTTGGCCTTTTAATTGGTTCTGACACTCATGAATGGCGATCTGAATTCCCTGGAGGGCAGAG
This sequence comes from Hymenochirus boettgeri, assembly GCA_019447015.1. Lineage (NCBI taxonomy): Eukaryota > Metazoa > Chordata > Amphibia > Anura > Pipidae > Hymenochirus > Hymenochirus boettgeri. The sequence continues at coordinate 261,604,438 of CM033470.1, read as the reverse complement.
GCTGTGACATCCGGGTTACGCACACACAGGCCCATCTGAGTTTGCTCAAGCCTGGTAAGGTAGGCAGGCAGACAGTGTTTGGAGTCAGTATAGGGTCATTTGGTAACTTCAGACCCAATATATCGTTGCATAGCACTCTGGAGAGCAAAAAAATTAAAAATATCTTAAAATGGGAGCAATGACAATTGTTAAGGGGTATGTCCACTGAAGAATGGGAGACAGCTTTTTTACCCCCGTAAGTAATATGCTAAGATCCCATGCAGAGCTCTCGGACTTGTGAAATAAATATCTGTAATGTAACCAAAGGCTATCCAGAGTGTTTTAAATAAACTGACTTACATATATAGTGAAAAAATATACAGAAACCATGATTACCCTGCAACTATGTTACCCAGAAAAAAAAATCTAACATCTAATTGGTTGCTGCAATAAATAGCATGGACAAATGTGGGAGGTAGAAGACAAGGGACTGGGACACCCACACTGAGATCTCTTGCCATACACTTCAATGTGATCATACAATATGTGAATTTCGACTGATTGATTGACTATGCCGGTCATTTGAACTGTGACACTCCAGATTCAAACCAGGAAAGGTTGGAGGATATGGACTACATGGGAATTACCAGCATTACCTGGATTTAAGAAACAGACAACACACTGTCCACATGTCACACCACTTCCCAGACCAGTACAAATAAAAGAACAACGACATCATGGCACTTTCAATTTGGACCAGAAAGTAACTTTATTGATTGGGATCTTATAGTCAATATAAAGTGGTCCTTGAGCAAGGATAAAGTGTTAAAGTACAAACAAGTGACATCCTGCTAAAAAATGTGAAAAATAGAGCACGCTTAATAAAAACACACAGAGCTCAGACAGCGCCACAGAATGAAACCGGCTTTAACAACACAGATAAAGAGACGCACGTCACATCTTCAGGACACTGACGCCCTGTCAGTCACTGAAAAGCAGCGATATTTAGTTGCAATCAACATGTTTTATCAGCAAATTCCATGTAGCATGTTACAAGTAGGTTCACCACAACATTTGTATATTTATGCTCCAAGTGGAAAAACTGATAACGTTGTATATAAGGTTTTGCAATAAACATATGTGCTATACGTCCCTCAAGAAATGTCACCTCCTCAACTCATAACTATTAAATACGTGACGTACATTACCAAGCTTGAACTTCTTTTCGTCTGTCTTTTCCATCTAAGCCAAAACACAAATGCACATAAAAAATACTTACCACAAGTGTACACGGGCAACGCCGGGTACAACTTCTAGTATAAACAATAGAGTACAGAGCTGCAGGGGTGGGGGGTAATGCAGGTATTCCCACTGCACCCCAGATCTTCCAGGAGTCTCCCGCAAATCGGGGTGGTCTCACGCGTTCCCGCGAGACCACCGATCTCCGCAACTGAGAGAGTCCTGAATTTCCCCCCCGTTACGCCCCCAGACCGCCCACGCCATGCCCATACCACACCCCTAAACCCTCCCCCCACCACCTAGCACCTTCTTTGTGTGACTTTCTGTAACCAGTTTACTGTTCCTCCTCCAGCCCCAAACGCATTATTATTATATCCAGAAATTCCCCGATCATTACTTACTTCCCTCTATCCTCCGCCGTACTGTCCCGGCCCTCTGCTTGCATGAAACTGCACTGGGGGCCGGACCGGCAGCCGTGTCTGTGATTGGCTGAGAGGCAGCCAATCACGGATGTGGCTGCCAGTAGTTAAGAACGCCGGCGGAGAGAGGGAAGGTAAATACAGTTCGGGGGACTTTCCGAAAATAAGAATATACAGTGGGGGTGGGGGAGGAGCCCTACAAATATGAAAAGGGAATTACACTAGGGGGAGGAGATGCAAATGGGTGGGAGAGGGAGGAGAGGGAAGGGGGGAGAGCTGAACTGCGCATGGCAAAATACTCTCAGAGGAGAGACAGGAGGCAGAGTCATATGGACTCTGCTAAGCTCCTGGTGGGCAGTTTTTGGAATTGGGGGGAGATTGCAGGGCAGCCATTTGGAGCAGGGATGTAAGGTAAGGATTTTATGTACTACACAGTGGGGGCCAGTAGGGGGAAATTATAGTTTTGGGGGTGGACATGCCCTTTAATTACTTTCGTAAGGGTTGTTGGGAGGCCTGTAACCATCAACCAGGGTAATTTATTATTTTGCTGCCTGAATAATGCATTTTTTTCAGATAATGGATGATGGGGGTTTGTAGATTAACCACCAACCAGGACAATTTTAAAAATATACAGGGAGATTCAATATGCCCCTTTCCGTCTAAAACCCACGTTAACCCAAAATGAAAAATCCGTTAACGTGGGTTTTAGACGGAATTTAGAGCACAGCGCATTTCCAAATGTTTTTGGAAATAGCGCTGTGCTAACGATCCAAACCCTGCCATTAAGTTTACGCTACCTCGTAGCGCGAAACTTAACGGTAAAGAGCTGTGGAGAGTTAAGTTCGCGCTCCTTACCTTAGCCCGATCCCCCGAGCAATAAAATGACGTAATCCAGTTTACGTCAGTTATGTATCGCGGGATTGGGACTAAGGTAAGTAACGTGGCTCTCACTTATTGAATCTCCCCAATATTTTTTTAATTGCCCATTACTGGAAACTAAAATCTTGGTAACCACGCTATTCCATTTATTTGTTGATTTGTCCCCTGATTCTTTAGACATTGAATATGGAGCATCTACATTCAGCTATCAAGTGCCTTATTATAAAAAAAACCTCTTCTGCTATGTGCTGTTAGGGATGACCGTTTGTATGTGGGAAATGCATTGTGGGAAATTCCCTTTCACATTGCTGATTTTGGCATGCTGCCCTCACAGAGAGTTGTATCTGATAAAGGGGGTGTGGTTAAACGGCCGCTCGTTATCGAGATCGCCAGCCGGTCGGGGCAATGTTATCCGGCACGAACGTCGGTGTTAGAAAACTAGTTGTGTGACTTCTTGGTGTGTAGAAGAGAGTTTGTTGTGGTGGTTCGATTACAGAGCAATGGATTGTGGTCAATCAGTATTTTAGCAGTGGTGTTGAAACAGCAGTTTGGTGACTGGACGAGAGTCTGGCAGTGGTTGGTGTATTGGATATGGTGATTGGAGAAAGTAGTTCGAAAAAGCCTATACAAATGACTTTATAACCATTCTCTACAATGCCTCATTCTCATATTTCATGAGAACGCTACACAAAGCTGTGCATTTTGTATTTAATATAAGAAAATAAATTAATCTGTGTACTGAGATAATCAAAAAACAAGTTCTGTGGCTGAATCACTTGCAAACATTGACCCACTGTGTGACACGGCATTCTTCACACATGACATAGCAGCACCAGTGGAAACGACAATTGCAGCGTTCCCTACGAGTCTGCATCAATATATTATGCCCTCGTCCGCAGCACAAGCTGGCACAGTTGTCCATTTGTTGGCTTGTTTTGTTACACACTCGCCCCTGGGTTCCTGGGGAATCTACACCTGGATCCTTCTCACAGAAATCAGGAGACTTCTCAAAATATACAAGCTCTCGAGCCAAGCGCTTCTTGTTTAGTCGTGGATGGAATGCTCCACTGTTTTTGTTTCGGGAGTTGACAAACACTGCACGCTGCAACTTCTCCCGCATAAGTACACCAACAGCTCGGAAATCAGGAGTCACATGCCAGCAGGTCTTAAACTGACAGCTACCTGATGTTCCATGACACTTGCACCTGCGTTTCATGTTCTCTGTTACAGCCTGAAAAACAAAAATGTACATAAAATCTACTTTATAGCCAAGATGTATCCAGCAACGAGAAAAAGTATACTAATGTACAGGGTGTGCAAAAAATAATAAAAACACGATTCGGTACTTTTACATTTTTTTCTCATTACATACATACTTCAAAATGATCTTATGTGGACAGCTGTAATCCTATTGTGTGTGGAGAAATTTTCATTGTGCCGGAGATTGGATATGTAAATTGTCAGGGACTTTTCATGTTAAACATTCTAAGATTATTATTAAAAGAAATGCAAAAAATAAACAAAACATTTCAATTGCTGTCGAAGATAATTCATAGAAAATAATCACAGCAAACAAATGGATATCCTACAAAGCAGTTTTCTTTATCAGGGCGACTTATCCCCTATTTCCCCTCTGCCTTGGGAATCAGCAGAATGCTATGATTGGAAATAAAAACTGAAAATTTCACACACATGAGCTTCATCCAGTTGGATCCTAGTGTTGGTCACTTTACTGTGCTTGCCAATGTCTGCATAAGGAGTGTGTCAAATGACCCAACCTGGAAGCCAACTAGGGGCAGGTGATTTAAAACTTTCCACCAGGGTAATACTCCCTGACCACTTTCCAATCAAGCAATTAAACATAATAAAAAAACCAAGATGGAGTCCTCTAAAACGTTAGGTGCTTAAACGGTTTATTATTAAGCTCACCAGACAACGTTGTGGGGTTTGGATATTAATTCTTCTGCTTCCTCAGGTCAAAACACCAAGACAAGCCAGTGAAGGCATCACATTGATACCAATACGTGTAATTTGAGGAGGCTCAAATTATAACGGGAGCAGCAGTAGAATATTTTCTTATAATAATCACTTAGCTATGTGACTGAGCTATGTGATTATTATAAGAAAATGCTCCACTGCCGCTCCCATACCCTTCTGCCCATCCATTTTTCCAACCCCATAATGTTTTTAAAAAGGTAAACCAAAGTTATAAGGAGAAATAAGGGGTTGGGGAAAGAAAAAAGTAATCATAGTCAGTTTCTTCTACTTAATTTTAAATGAGAGCATTGCAATGGTACCAATGAAATAACAGTTTTTTAAGCTGTACTTAGCTTTAGGCAAAACGATGAAATATAGACCCTTATGCATTATATAAATAATGCGCCCCTTCACATTATAATATAAAAATATTAAGTCACCCCGGAGTTCTGTGCCTTATAAGGTAAGTGAACTCCTTGGTGAGGTAATATCCTTATATTACACTGTGTAAAGTGTGCATTATCCCATTTATATTACACTGTAAGGGGTGTGTTATCCCTTATATATTACACTGTAAGGGGTGTTATCCCTTATATATTACACTGTAAGGGTGGTGTGTTATCCCTTATATATTACACTGTAAGGGGTGTGTGTTATCCCTATATATTACACTGTAAGGGGTGTGTATCCCTTATATATTACACTGTAAGGGGTGTGTTATCCCTTATATATTACACTGTAAGGGGTGTGTTATCCCTTATATATTACACTGTAAGGGGGTGTTATCCCTTATATTAACTGTAGGGGTGTGTTATCCCTATATTTACACTGTAGGGGTGTGTTATCCCTTATATATTACAATGTAAGGGGTGTGTTATCCCTCATATATTACACTGTAAGGGGTGTTATCTCTTACATATTACACTGTAAGGGCGTGTTATCCCTTATATATTACACTGTAAGGGGCGTGTTATCCCTTATATATTACACTGTAAGGGGTATGTTATCCCTTATATATTACACTGTAAGGGGTACGTTATCCCTTATATATGACACTGTAAGGGTTACGTTATCCCTTATATATTACACTGTAAGGGGTGTGTTATCCCTTATATATTACACTGTAAGGGGTGTGTTATCCCTTATATATTACACTGTAAGGGGTGTGTTATCCCTTATATATTACACTGTAAGGGGTGTGTTATCCCTTATATATTACAATGTAAGGGGTGTGTTATCCCTTATATATTACACTGTAAGGGGTATGTTATCCCTATATATTACACTGTAAGGGTACGTTATCCTTATATATACACTGTAAGGGTACGTTATCCCTTATATATTACACTGTAAGGGGTGTGTTATCCCTTATATATTACAATGTAAGGGGTGTGTTATCCCTTATATATTACACGTAAGGGGTGTGTTATCCCTTATATATTACACTGTAAGGGGTGTTATCCCTTATATTTACACTGTAAGGGGTGTGTATCCCTTATATTTACACTGTAAGGGGTGTGTTATCCCTTAATATACATGTAGGGGTGTGTATCTTATATATTACACTGTAAGGGGTGTTATCTCTTATATATTACACTGTAAGGGGCGTGTTATCCCTTATATATTACACTGTAAGGGGCGTGTTATCCCTTATATATTACACTGTAAGGGGTACGTTATCCCTTATATATGACACTGTAAGGGTTACGTTATCCCTTAATATTACACTGTAAGGGGTGTGTTATCCCTTATATATTACACTGTAAGGGGTACGTTATCCCTTATATATTACACTGTAAGGGGTACATTATCCCTTATATATTACACTGTAAGGAGTACGTTATCCCTTATATATTACACTGTAAGGGGTGTGTTATCCTTTATATATTACACTGTAAGGGGTGTGTTATCCCTTATATATTACAATGTAAGGGGTACATTATCCCTTATATATTACACTGTAAGGGGTACGTTATCCCTTATATATTACACTGTAAGGGGTACGTTATCCCTTATATATACACTGTAAGGGTACGTTATCCCTATATTTACACTGTAAGGGGTGTGTTATCCCTTATATATTACACTGTAAGGGGTGTGTTATCCCTTATATATTACAATGTAAGGGGCGCATTATCCCTTATATATTACACTGTAAGGGGTGTGTTATCCCTTATATATTACAATGTAAGGGGTAGTGATCCCTTATATTACACTTAAGGGTACTTATCCCTATATATATTACACTGTAAGGGGGTGGTATCCCTTATATTACACTGTAAGGGTACGTTATCCCTATATATTACACTGTAGGGGTACATTACCCTTATAATACTGTAAGGGGTGCATCATCCCTTATATATTACACTGTAAGGGACATATTATCCCTTATATGTTACACTGTAAGGGGTGGCATTAACCCTTATATGTTACACTGTAAGGGGCGCATTTTCCCTTATATATTACACTGAAAGGGGTGCATTATCCCCTATATATTACACTGTAAGGGGCGCATTATCCCTTATATATTACACTATAAGGGGCGCGTATCCTTATATATTATACTGTAAGGGACGCTTATCCCTTATATATTACACTGTAAGGGGCGCATTATCCCTTATATTTACACTGTAAGGGGCACAGTTACCCTTATATTACACTGTAAGGGGGTGTTATCTTCCCTTATTATTACACTGTAGGGGGAGGTTATCCCTTATATATACATTTAGGGGCATTATCCCTATATATTACACTGTAAGGGGTTGTGTTATCCTTATATATTACAATGTAAGGGGTCATTATCCCTTATAATTACACTGTAGGGGTACGTTTCCTAATATAACACTGTAAGGGGTTTGTTATCCCTTATATATTACACTGTAAGGGTATCTGTTGTATTCAATTAGATCAACTGGACTTGAAATGTAGTTCTTGAAGACGTTTCGCTAGTCATCCGACTGGCTTTCTCAATTCAGAATGAACTGATTGAGAAAGCCAGTCGGATGACTAGCGAAACTCTTCAAGAACTACATTTCAAGTCCAGTTGATCTATTGAATACAACAGATATACCATGACCTGGATGAATGAGAACCTTCACAAGCATACACTGTAAGGGGTGTGTTATCCCTTATATATTACAATGTAAGGGGCGCATTATCCCTTATATATTACACTGTAAGGGGTGTGTTATCCCTTATATTTACACTGTAAGGGGTGTGTTATCCCTTATATATTACAATGTAAGGGGTGTGTTATCCCTTATATATTACAATGTAAGGTGGTGTGTTATCCTTATATATTACACTGTAAGGGGTGTTACCCTTATATTTACAATGTAAGGGGTTGTTATTCCCTTATATATTACACTGTAAGGGGTAATTATCCCTTATATATTACACTGTAAGGGGTGTGTTATCCCTTATATATTCCACAGTAAGCGGGTACATTATACCCTATACTATTACACTGTAAGGGGTGTGTTATCCCTTATATATTACACTGTAAGGGGTGTTATCCCTTATATATTACACTGTAAGGGGTACGTTATCCCTTATATATTACACTGTAAGGGGTACGTTATCCCTTATATATTACACTGTAAGGGGTACGTTATCCCTTATATATTACAACTGTAAGGGGTGTGTTATCCCTTATATATTACACTGTAAGGGTCATTATCCCTTAATTATTAACCTGTAAGGGTGGCCTTTATCCCTTAATATTACCATGTAAGGGGTACACTTATCACTTATATATACACTGTAAGGGGTACGTTATCCCTTATATATTACACTGAAGGGGTACGTTATACTCCTATATATTACACTGTAAGGGTACGTTATCCCTTATATACACCTGTAAGGGGGTATCTATAATACACTGTAAGGGGTGCTTATCCCTTATATATTACCTGGTAAGGGGTACGTTATCCCTTATTAGACACTGTAAGGGGTACGTTATCCCTTATTATTACACTGTAAGGGGTACGTTCATCCCTATATATTACACTGAAAGGGGTGTGTTATCCCTTAATATTACACTGTAAGGGGTGTGTTATCCCTTATATATTACAATGTAAGGGGTACGTGTATCCCTTATATTTACACTGTAAGGGGTGTGTTATCCCTTATATATTACATAGGGGGCTTATCCCTATATATTACAACACTGGTAAGGGGTAGCCCCCTACCCGTTTTATCCCTCTATATATTACACTGTAGGGGTGTGTTATCCTTAGATATACAATGTAAGGGCGTCACCGTTATCCCTTATATTTACACTGTAAGGGGTGTGTTATCCCTTATATAGTACAATCGAAGGGGTACGTCATCCAAAATTACCTGTAAGGGGTGTGTCCTTATATATTACATGTAAGGGGTACGCTTATCCCTTAATATTACACTGTAAGGGGTACGTTTATCCATATATTACACTGTAAGGGGTACGTATCCCTTATTATAATGAACGCCATTAACCTGATATATTTCACATCAAGGGGCGCATTATCCCTTATATTACACTGTAAGGGGGACGTTATCCCTTAATATTACACTGTAAGGGGTACGTTTACCTATATATTACACTGTAAGGGGTGTTACACCTTATATATTACACTGGAAGGGGGTAATATACACTAACCTTATCACCCTATTACACTGTAAGGGGTACGCCCTGTAACCCTTATATATTACACTGTAAGGGGTACGTTATCCCTTATATATTACACTGTAAGGGGGTGTGTTATCCCTTATATATTACACTGTAAGGGGTGTGTTATCCCATATATTACAAGTAAGGGGTACGTTATCCCTTATATTTACACTGTAAGGGGTGTGTTATCCCTTATATATTACACTGTAAGGGGTACGTTATCCCTTATATATTACACTGTAAGGGGTACGTTATCCCTTATATTTTACACTGTAAGGGGTGTGTTATCCCTTATATATTACACTGTAAGGGGTGTGTTATCCCTTATATATTACAATGTAAGGGGCGCATTATCCCTTATATATTACACTGTAAGGGGTGTGTTATCCCTTATATATTACAATGTAAGGGGTACGTTATCCCTTATATATTACACTGTAAGGGGTACTTATCCCATATATATTACACTGTAAGGGGTGTGTTATCCTTATATATTACACTGTAAGGGGTACGTTATCCCTATATATTACACTGTAAGGGGTACATTATCCCTTATATATACACTGTAAGGGGTGCATCATCCCTTATATATTACACTGTAAGGGACATATTATCCCTTATATGTTACTGTAAGGGGTGCATTAACCTTATATGTTACACTGTAAGGGGCGCATTTTCCCTTATATTACACTGAAAGGGGTGCATTATCCCCTATATATTACACTGTAAGGGGCGCATTATCCCTTATATATTACACTATAAGGGGCGCGTTATCCCTTATATATTATACTGTAAGGGACGCGTATCCCTTATATATTACACTGTAAGGGGCGCATTATCCCTTATATATTACACTGTAAGGGGCACATTACCCCTGATATATTACACTGTAAGGGGTGTGTTATCCCTTATATATTACAATGTAAGGGGTACATTATCCCTTATATATTACACTGTAAGGGGCACATTATCCATTATATATTATACTGTAAGGGGCACATTATCCATTATATATTATACTGTAAGGGGCACATTATCCATTATATATTATACTATAAGGGCTGCATTATCCCTTATATTTAATGATATTTTAACTTTTAAGAAAAGTCAAAACTGGGGTAAAATGAAGGAACACTCCTGGTTAAACCAACTTTCTTGCATTTAAATACGGTATATAATTATTGGGGTGGTAGGAGTCACTACTAGATATACCTGTCGCCCCACGCGATTGTTATGAATTCTCATTCTTGCTTGAATATCTCTTGGCGACTCCCTGGAGTCTAGAAAGTCTCTGGAGAATTTCTCTCCAAACTCCAGCTCATGTTTACAGCCCCCCCACTCCCAAGTGTCCTGTGGACTGGGTTCTGATGTCTCTCGAATAAGTGGGGTGAAGTCTCTGGAAAGACCCTTAACTTTAGAAAGAGCCTGGAGCTGCAACTGATTCAGCTTCATCCGAATCTTCTCCTCTGTGCCACGTCTTTTCCACTCACACCCACAGCCTTGGAGCTTGCCTAAACTGCAAGCTGTAGCGACGGAATGCATGACACCAGCTGCCAGCAATGAGAAAGCAAAAGCACTCTCACGAAATCCTAGTAAGGAAAATGAATAAATGTCTTGACTTAAATTACAGATAAGCACAAACACACACACACAGTTTTTTGTAACTTTATAAAGTGAAATATGATATACACTAATGTTTCCTTTTGTATACACACGTTTATGAAAAATATATAGTACAATGCTGCTATACATGCACAGATATGGGCTTTAGTACCTATCTTCTATCCACTGCCAAATTTACCATTGGGCACAGTAGGGGCACCTGTGGTAGCAGGGGAAATTGTCAATCTCTTTACCTTTTAGATCCCTCACTGCTGCCATTCTATTTGCAGCACATCAGATGGGAGAGGCAGAAGGGAGCACAGTGCTCGTCTTACCTTCCAGTTACTGCATAAGAACCAAAAGGATCAGGTGCGCCGGATTAATGTCTCCTGTCCCATCATGTTTCACACTACATAATAGCACAAAATATAACATTTCTTTTTTGCATTTGGTGGCCCTTTCCATTTCTGGAAATGCCGCATACCCTGATAATATTAATGATAATATCCTAAACATTTCACTAATTTCAGCATATAAATATATAGTCTGTTTTTTCCTCAAAAGTTGATATGGGTGTGTTTGGATGCGTGGCCTGTTTAGAGGTGGTGATAATGTTGATATGGCCGTGGTTTGGGTGTGTGGCCTGTTTAGGGGTGGCGTTAAATTTGCCAGGATTTTTGTACCAATAGGTCCATGGTAACTTGATAATAAATGGGGCAAAAGTTGTGTTTTTTTTGGTGGGTAGCACCCAATAACAATATTACATAGCCCCACTGGTCTACTAAGGGCTAGGCCACACTAGTGCGTCTTTCACCCACTTACAATCGTGTTTTGCGCATGTCAGTGTATGTCAATGTAGAGGGCCACATTGCATGCACTGTGTTGTGTTCCCGGACTATTACCGGGAGCACAAATGGACATTAACGCATGTAAAGTGCGTGCAAATGTGTGCACACCTGCAGGCTCATTTACCGAGGAGTTGGAACGGGAGAATCTGGAACGGGAGATTTGTCCAGAGAGCTTGTGCCTCTGGGTGAATCTCCTCATTGGTCCTGTGTGGCCGACAAGAATATTTTATGCAAACTAAAAGTTCTTCGATTAAATGTCAGAAAAGAAGCAGGATTAGAATATTTAGATGGGGTGAATACAGGAAGGAAGGGCACAAAATGGGAAGAAGGACGCAGAATGAGAGGAAGGGTTCAGAATGGGAGGAAGGCGCAGAATGGGAGGAAGGGCGCAAATTGGGAGGAAGGGCAATTGGGAAGGATTTAGGGGGAAAGTTGGTGAGTGAGTTTTCTTTTTAGCTATGGTGGTATTTCGAATTTTGTTGGGAAGGGGGACTGTGCTTATTGCATTAAACCACTAAAGGAAAGAGATAAGTGACGCACAACTACCCCTAAGAGAGAGAGGACTGAGCACTAGGGTTTAAAATAACCAATTTGTGAAAGAGAAATACAGAATCCCCATATAACATGTGGTCAGTCTTGATATCAGAGTACACAGTGGAAAACGTGGGGTATATTAAAATATAATTTTACTAAGTATTCATTAAAATTGAACACACACTATTATTAAAAATCATGCACCACAGCTAGCCATCTGAGAGACAGGGAAAGAAAAGGGGGAAAACAGCCTGATGTGGGCCTCTCCACCCAATCAGCTAACCCTTTGCTATAAAAAGGTAGCTCTAGACACTCAGTGCCCGAATAGGACTAGGAGGTAACTGATTGCCTAGCGATACCTTCTAGCAACCTTCTAGCAAAGGGCAGTCTTTGCTTTCTCTGTCTCTCAGACGGCTAGTTGTGGTGCATGATTTTAATAGTGTGTGTTCAATTTTAATGTTTAATTTTAATATACCACACGTTTTCCACTTTGTTCTCCACTATCAAGACTGACCACATGTTATAGGGGGATTCTGTGTTTCTCTTTCATAAATTGCTTATTGCATTCAACACAAGTCCATGCGTACCTTTCTGTAGGTGGGAAATTCTCCCAGTTGTGATTTATCTTCTATCATATGGTAATTTTACCCTAAGATGCAGCTCTGTATTATAAACTTTTCCTTCTTGTTTCTTTGGCCCTAGTTCAATTATCTGCGAGGCTGCTTCCTATTGCTGGGAAGAAATATGATTCAGCTCTAAGCTATGAGACTACAGTAAATGCAAATTCTCTATAGATATAGCTTTGTGTATGGCATTTCTTGGTATATGCTGCAGACAGGGTTAGAAGATTAGTTCTGTTTTTCTGTTTTTAATGTCCAACCTTTGATTACCGTAGTTGGCTACAATATGGTGATGTCGGGACCTTTACCAGACTAAGCAAAAAATGACAATAAGACAATAGCACTAGAGTTCAAAGGAGCAATAGAATGTGTCACTGATCTAGCTGTTAGAATAATGCTGGAAATACTTTGGGCCGTATTTATAAAGCATGATTATTGGTAAATAACAGCCATTATTTAATGAACCCAGGTATTAACAACCACATGCAGGGATGCAGTATGCAATTAGCACATGCAGGAAATCCTGAAAGTGTGACTTTAATGCAAGCTATTAGCTGGTTTTAGATAATCAAGCTATAAATAGCGCAAATCACATATTAAATTCACTGTGTAAAGCTAGGTACACACACTAGCGATAAAGCCCCGATACCATCGGATCCATCGGCGTGTGGCCACCAAACATTTGGGTTGGCCTCGTGGTCATTCGGGAAATACCTAATATTTCTCCTTTTGTTATATCTGGCGTGAAGGTGAGCTCTGATTTTTATCACCTTTATATGCTATATGTAATAATACTGTCCTTTACATTTCTATGCATGATTTAAGACCTATCTTAAGAATGCAGTGGTAATGTACGACCGTATGTCGTTAAATAACTACCATATGGTGTCAATTAATGATCACAGTGAAAAGTAACGATAATGATCGCTGTATCGATACATACCAATAACCATGCTTTATAAATAAGGCTCGCTTTAAGTTCCTGCAATGTAAAACCACATTTTGGTTTGCCTTTAGACATTTGATAAAATTGATGACTACGGTAAATGGTAAATAATTTTTTTAGTGTATAGCTAGCATAAACCCTGCAACAAAAATGGTGACTAGAATTTGTTAAATTTTTTTACCAGAAAATCTGACTACTTACATAGCAAATGTGTAACTTTACATTGGTGAATCATAGACAGCTAGAAAATGCACACTGAAACCAATTCTCATATTAATGTAATAGTGCTGATAGCAGTACCACACACGGTGGGGGGAGGGGGAGCCATACCACCAAAACTTTGTGTGTGGTATTGCTGTTTGTTTGATGTTTGTCCCCCTTGGCACAGGGACTGAGCTGGCAGTATTTTCCTAAGACCCTATACAACTTCTGATGTTTCTGCTAAAGAATGCACTAACACTGCTCATTTCACACATCAGTCTGTATGTTAGAGCTAATGAATGCACTATCACTGCTCGTTCACACATCAGTCTATAAGTTAGCGCTAAAGAATGCACTATCACTGCTCATTTCATACATCAGTCTGTAAGTTAGCACTGAAGAAAGCACTATCACTGCTCATTTCACACATCAGTCTGTCAGTTATCACTAAAGAATGCACTATCACTGCTCGTTCACGCATCAGTCTATAAGTTAGTGCTAAAGAATGCACTATCACTGCTCATTTCACACATCAGTCTGTAAGTTAGCACTGAAGAATGCACTATCACTGCTCATTTCACACATCAGTCTGTAAGTTATCACTAAAGAATGCACTATCACTGCTCGTTCACGCATCAGTCTATAAGTTAGCGCTAAAGAATGCACTATCACTGCTCATATCACACATCAGTCTGTATTTAAAAGCTAAAGAATGCACTAACACTGCTCATTTCACACATCAGTCTGTAAGTTAAAGCTAAAGAATGCACTATCGCTGCTCATTTCACACATCAGACTGTACGTTAGAGCTAAAGAATGCACTATCACTGCTCATTTCATACATCAGTCTGTAAGTTAGCACTGAAGAAAGCACTATCACTGCTCGTTTCACACATAAGTCTGTCAGTTATCACTAAAGAATGCACTATCACTGCTCATTTCACACACTCAGACTGTACGTTTCGAGCTAAAGAATGCACTATCACTGCTCATTTCACGCATCAGTCTATAAGTTAGCGCTCAAGAATGCACTATCACTGCTCATTTTACACATCAGTGTGTAAGTTAGCACTGAAGAATGCACTATCACTGCTCATTTCATGCATCAGTCTGTAAGTTAGCACTGAAAAATGCACTATCACTGCTCATTTCACACATCACTGATGTTGTAAAATGAGCAGTGATAGTGCATTCTTGAGCGCTAACTTATAGACTGATGCGTGAAATGAGCAGTGATAGTGCATTCTTTAGTGATAACTGACAGACTTATGTGTGAAACGAGCAGTGATAGTGCTTTCTTCAGTGCTAACTTACAGACTGATGTATGAAATGAGCAGTGATAGTGCATTCTTTAGCTCTAACGTACAGTCTGATGTGTGAAATGAGCAGCGATAGTGCATTCTTTAGCTTTAACTTACAGACTGATGTGTGAAATGAGCAGTGTTAGTGCATTCTTTAGCTTTAACTTACAGACTGAGTGTGTGAAATTAGCAGTGATAGTGCTTCTTCAGTGCTAACTTACACTGATGTATGAAATGGCATGATGTGCATTCTTTAGCTCAACGTACAGTCTGATGTGTGAAATGAGCAGCGATAGTGCATTCTTTAGCTTTAACTTACAAGACTGATGTGAAATGAGCAGTGTTGTGCATTCTTTAGCTTTAACTTACAGATGATGTGTGAATTAGCAGTGATAGTGCTTCTTCAGTGCTAACTTACAGACTGATGTGTGAAATGAGCAGTGAAGTGCATTCTTTAGCGCTAACTTATAGACTGATGCTGTGAACGAGCAGTGATAGTGCATTCTTTAGTGATAACTGACAGACTGATGTGTGAAATGAGCAGTGATAGTGCATTCTTTAGCACTAACTTATAGACTGATGCTGTGAACGAGCAGTGATAGTGCATTCTTTAGTGATAACTGACAGACTGATGTGTGAAATGAGCAGTGATAGTGCATTCTTTAGCGCTAACTTATGACGATGCGTGAACGAGCAGTGATAGTGCATTCTTTAGTGATAACTGACAGACTGATGTGTGAATGAGCAGTGATAGTGCTTTTTCAGTGCTAACTTACAGACTGATGTATGAAATGAGCGGAGTGATAGTGCATTCTTTAGCGCTAACTTATAGACTGATGGTGAAACGAGCAGTGATAGTGCATTCATTAGCTCTAACATACAGACTGATGTGTGAAATGAGCAGTGTTAGTGCATTCTTTAGCAGAAACATCAGAAGTTGTATAGGGTCTTAGGAAAATACCGCCAGCTCCGTCCCTGTGCCAAGGGGGACAAAACATCAAACAAACAGCAATACCACACACAAAGTTTTGGTGGTATGGCTCCCCCTCCCCCCACCGTGTGTGGTACTGCTATCAGCACTATTACTTAATATGAGAATTGGTTTCAGTGGGCATTTTCTAGCTGTCTTGATTCACCAATGTAAAGTTACACATTTGTATGTAAGTAGTCAGATTTTCTGGTAAAAAAATTTAACAATTTCAGTCACCATTTTTGTTGCAGGGTTTATGCTTGCTATACACTAAAAAAATTATTTACCATTTACCGTAGTCATCATTTTATCAAATGTCTAAAGGCAAACCAAAATGTGGTTTTACATTGCAGGAACTTAAAGCGAGCCTTATTTATAAAGCATGGTTATGGTATGTATCGATACAGCGATCATTATCGTTACTTTTCACTGTGATCATAATTGACACCATATGGTAGTTATTTAACGACATACGGTCGTACATTACCACTGCATTCTTAAGATAGGTCTTAAATCATGCATAGAAATGTAAAGGACAGTATTATACATATAGCATATAAAGGTGATAAAAATCAGAGCTCACCTTACGCCAGATTAAACAAAAGGAGAAAATTAGGTATTTCCCGAATGACCACAGAGGCCAACCAAATGTTTGGTGGCCACACGCCGATGGATCCGATGGTATCGGGGCTTTATCGCTGTGTGGTTACCTAGCTTTACACAGTGAATTTAATATGTGATTTGCGCTATTTATAGTGATTATCTAAAAACAGCTAAAGCTTGCATTAAAGTACGGTAACCCTTTCAGGATTTCCTGCATGGCTAATTGCATACTGCATCCCTGCATGTGGTTGTTAATACCTGGGTTCATTAAATAATGGCTGTTATTACCAATAATCATGCTTTATAATACGGCCCAAAGTATTTCCAGCATATTCTAAAAGCTAGATCAGTGACACATTCTATTGCTCCTTTGAACTCTAGTGCTATTGTCTTATTGTCATTTTTTGCTTAGTCTGGTAAAGGTCCCGACATCACCATATTGTAGCCAATACGGTAATCAAAGGTTGGACATTAAACAGAAAAAACAGAACTAATCTTCTAACCCTGTTGCAGCATATACCAAGAAATGCCATACACCAAAGCTATATCTATAGAGAATTTGCATTTACTGTAGTCCATAGTTAGAGCTGAATCATATTTCTTCCCAGCAATAGGAAGCAGCCTCACAGATAATTGAACTAGGGCCAAAGAAACAAGAAGGAAAAGTTTTAATACAGAGCTGCATCTTAGGGTAAAATTACCATATGATAGAAGATAAATCACAACTGGGAGAATTTCCACTACAGAAAGGTACGCATGGACTTGTGTTGAATGCAATAAGCAATTTATGAAAGAGAAACACAGAATCCCCCTATAACATGTGGTCAGTCTTGATAGTGGAGAAAAAAAGTGGAAAAAGTGTGGTATATTAAAATTAACATTAAATTGAACACACACTATTAAAATCATGCACCACAAATAGCCGTCTGAGAGACAGAGAAAGCAAAGACTGCCCTTTGCTAGAAGGTTGCTAGAGGTAGCTAGGCAATCAGTTACCTCCTAGTCCTATTGGGCCACTGAGTGTCTAGAGCTACCTTTTATAGCAAAGGGTTAGTGATTGGGTGGAGAGGCCCACATCAGGCTGTTTTCCCCCTTTTCTTTCCCGTCTCTCAGATGGCTAGCTGTGGTGCATGATTTTTAATAATAGTGTGTGTTCATTTTAATGAATACTTAGTAAAATTATATTTTAATATACCCACGTTTTCCACTGTGTACTCTGATATCAAGACTGACCACATGATATGGGGATTCTGTATTTCTCTTTCACAAATTGTTTTTAAACCTAGTGCTCAGTCTCTCCTCTCTTAGGGGTAGTTGTGGGTCACTTATCTTTTCCTTTAGGTTTAATGCAATAAGCACAGTCCCCCTTCCCAACAAAATTCGAAATACCACCATAGCTAAAAGAAAACTCACTCACCAACTTTCCCCCTAATCCTTCCCAATGCCCTTCCTCCCAATTTGCGCCCTTCCTCCCATTCTGCGCCTTCCTCCCATTCTGAACCTTCCTCCATTCTGCGTCCTTCTTCCCATTTTGTGCCCTTCCTTCCTGTATTCACCCCATCTAAATATTCTAATCCTGCTTCTTTTCTGACATTAATCGAAGAACTTTTAGTTTGCATAAAATATCTTGTCGGCCACACAGGACCAATGAGGAGATTCACCCAGAGGCACAAGCTCTCTGGACAAATCTCCCGTTCCAGATTCTTCCGTTCCAACTCCTCGGTAAATGAGCCTGCAGGTGTGCACAAATTTGCACGCACTTACATGCGTTAATGTCCATTTGTGCTCCGTAGTAATAGTCCGGGAACACAACACAGTGCAGCAATGTGGCCTCTACATTGACATACACTGACATGCGCAAAACACGATTGTAAGTGGGTGAAAGACGCACTAGTGTGGCCTAGCCCTTAGTAGCCAGTGGGGCTATGTAATATTGTTATTGGGTGCTACCCACCAAAAAAAACACAACTTTTGCCCCATTTATTATCAAGTTACCATGGACCTATTGGTACAAAAATCCTGGCAAATTTAACGCCACCCCTAAACAGGCCACACACCCAACCACGGCCATATCAACATTATCACCACCTCTAAACAGGCCACGCATCCAAACACACCCATATCAACTTTTGAGGAAAAAACAGACTATATATTTTATGCTGAAATTAGTGAAATGTTTAGGATATTATCATTAATATTATCAGGGTATGCGGCATTTCCAGAAATGGAAAGGGCCACCAAATGCAAAAAGAAATGTTATATTTGTGCTATTATGTAGTGTGAAACATGATGGGACAGGAGACATTAATCCGGCGCACCTGATCCTTTTGGTTCTTATGCAGTAACTGGAAGGTAAGACGAGCACTGTGCTCCTTCTGCCTCTCCATCTGATGTGCTGCAAATAGAATGGCAGCAGTGAGGGATCTAAAAGGTAAAGAGATTGCAATTCCCCTGCTACAACAGGCACTATCACTGCTAATTTCACACATCAGTCTGTAAGTTAAAGCTAAAGAATGCACTAACACTGCTCATTTCACACATCAGTCTGTAAGTTAAAGCTAAAGAATGCACTATCGCTGCTCATTTCACACATCAGACTGTACGTTAGAGCTAAAGAATGCACTATCACTGCTCATTTCATACATCAGTCTGTAAGTTAGCACTGAAGAAAGCACTATCACTGCTACCCCACCCCACCCGCACCCCACCCCCACATTCTGCACACAGAACATAGCAGCACCAGTGGGAAACGACAATTGGCAGCGTTACCCTACGAGTCTGCACAATAATTATTGCCCTCGTCAGCAGCACAAGCTGGCACAGTTGTCATTTGTTGGCTTGTTTTGTTAAACACTCGCCACTGGGGGGTCTGGGGAATCTACACCTGGATCCTTATCACAGAAAATCAGGAGGACTTCTTCAAAAAATACAACTCTCGAGCCAAGCGCTTCTTGTTTTAGTCGTGGATGGAATGCTCATGTTTTTGTTTCGGGAGGTTGACAAACACTGCACGCGCAACGTCTCACGCATAAGTACACCAAAAGCTCGGAAATCAGGAGTCACATGCAGCAGGTCTTAAAACTGACAGCTACCTGATGTTCAGGACACTTGAACCTGCTTTTCATGTTCCTGTTACAGCCTGAAAAACAAAAAAGGTACCATAAAAATCTTACTTTAATAGCCAAGATGTATACAGCAACGAGAAAAAGTATAAAATGTACAGGGGATGTGCAAAAAAATAATAAAAACACGATTCGTACTTTACATTTTTTTCTCTTACAGTCATACTTCCAAATGATCTTATGTGGACAGCTGTAATCTATGTTTGTGGAGAATTTCATTGGCCGGAGATTAGGATATGTTTAAATTGTCAGGGACTTTTCATAGTTAAACATTCTAAGATTTATTATTAAAAGAAATGCAAAAAATAAACAAAACATTTCATTGCGGTCGAAGATTAATTCATTAAGAAAATAATCACAGCAAAACCAATATGGATATCTAGCAAAGCAGTTTTCTTTATAAGGGCTACTGTATCTCTATTTCCCCTCTGCCTGGGGCAATCAGCAGAATGCTTTATGATTGGAAAATAAAAAACTGAAATTTTCAACACATGAGTACATCCAGTTGGATCTAGTGTTGGTCACTTTTACTGTCTGCCAAGTTGCATAAGGAGTGTGTCAATGACACCACCCTGGAAGGCAAACTAGGGGAAGGTGATTTAAAACTTCCAACCGGGTCATACTCCCTGACCCTTTCCCAATCAAGCAATTAAACATAATAAAAAAACCCAAGAGGAGGTCCTCAAAACGTTCGGGCTTAAACGGTTTATTAGTAAGCTCCACAAGACAACGTGTGGGGTTTGGATATTAATTCTCTGGATTCCTTCAGGTCAAAACACCAAGACCAAGCCAGTGAAGGCATCACATTGATACCAATAGTGTAATTGAGGAGGCCAAATTATAACGGCGAAGCAGTATAGAATAGTTTCTTATTTTAATAATCACTTAGCTATGTGACTGAGCTAGGTGATTATATAAGAAAATGCTCCACTGCAGCTCCCATACCCTTCTGCCCATCCATTTTTCCAACCCCATAATGTTTTTTAAAAAGAGTAAAACCAAAGTGTTAAAGGAGAAATAGGGGTGGGGAAGAAAAGTAATCATAGTCAGTTTCTTCGACTAATTTTAAATGAGAGCATTGCAATGGTACCAATGAAATAACAGTTTTTAAGCTGTACTTAGCTTTAGGCAAAAGATGAAAATAGACCCTAGGCATTATATAAATAATGCGCCCTTCCATATAATATATAAAATATTAGTCACCCCGGGAGTCTGGCATTATAAGGTAAGGGAACTCCTTGGTGAGGTAGGTAAATCCTTATATTAACTGTGTAAAGTGTGCATTTATCCCATTATATACACTGTAAGGGGTGTGTTAGCCCTTATATATTACACGTAAGGGGTTTGTGTTATCCCTTATATATTTACCAATGTAAGGGGTGTGTTATCCCATTATATATACACTGTAAGGGGGGGTGTTTCACTTATAGATTTACACTGTGGGGTGTGTTATCCCTATATATTACAATGTATAAGGGTGTGTTATCCTTTATAATTACACTGTAAGTGGGGTTTGGTGTGTTATCTTATATTATACACGGTAAGGGTTGTGTTATCCCTTATATTTACACGATAAGGTGTGTGTTATCCTATAATTTAAACTGTAAGGGGTGTGGATCCATTAATATTACAATGTAGGTGTGTGTATCCTTATATATTCATGTAAGGGGTGTTATCTCTTACATATTACACTGATGTAAGGGAGTGGTAATCCCTTATATATTACAATGTAAGGGGCGTGTTCTCCCTTATATATTACACGTAAGAAGGGTATGTATCCATATATATTACACTGTAAAGGGTACGTTATACCTTATATATGACATTGTAAGGGTACGTTGATCCCTTATATATGACACTGTAGGGGGTGTGTTATCCCTGATATATTACATGTAAGGGGTGTGTTGATCCTTATAATTAACACTGTAAGGGGGTGGTATCCCTTAGATAATTACACTGTTGTAAGGGGGGTGATCCCTTATATAGTCCAATGTAAGGGGTTGTGTTATCCTTATTATACACTGTAGGGGTATGTATCCTTATATGTTACACTGTAAGGGTACGTATCCCTTTATATGACACTGTAAGGTGACGTTATCCCTGATATATGACCACTGTAAGGGGTGTGTATCCCGTTATATATTAACAAGGTAAGGGGGGTGTTATCACTTATATATTACACTGTAAGGGGTGTGTTATCCCCTTATATATACCACCTGTAAGGTGGTTGTGTTATCCCTTATTATTTTTACACGTAAGGGGTGGTTATCCCTTTAGATTTACACTGTAAGGGTGTTTAATCCCTTATATATTACCATGTAAGGGGTGTGTTATCAGTTAAATTACCACGTAAGGGTGATTCTTATTATATTACACTGTAAGGGGGTGTTATCCCTATATATTACACTGTAAGGGCGTGGTATCCCTAGATATTACACTGTAAGGGGTCGTTATCCAGTATATATGACACTGTAAGGTTTACGTTATCCCTTATATATTACACGTAAGGGGTGGTTATCCCTGATATATTACATGTAAGGGGTACGTTATCCCTTATATTTACAAGGTAAGGGGTACTATCCTTATATTTACACTGTAAGAGTAGTATCCCTTATATAAAACTGAAGGGGTGTGTTATCCTTTATAGATTACACGGTAAGGGGGGTGTTATCCCGTATTATACAATGTAAGGGTACATTATCCCTGATATATTCACTGTACGGGTAAGTTATCCCTTAGATATTACATGTAAGGGGTAGTTATCCTTAAATATTACACTGTAAGGGGTACGGTATCCATTATATTTAACGGTAAGGGTGTGTTCATTCCCTTATATATTACACTGTAAGGGGTGTTGTTATCCCTATTATACAATGTAAGGGGCGATTATCCCTTATATATACACTGTAAGGGGTGTGTTATCCCTTATATATTACAAGTAAGGGGTACGTTATCCCTTATATATTACCACTGTAAGGGACTATCCCATAGTATTACACTGTAAGGGGTGTGGTATCCTTATATATACCTGTAAGGGTACGTTACCCTTATATATTACACTGCTAAGGGTACATATCCAATATCTTACACGTAAGGGGGTGCATCATCCCTTATATATTACACTGTAAAAGGGCGACATCTATCCTTTATATGTTACACTGTAAGGGGTGCAGTAACCTTATATGTTACACTGGAAGGGGCGCAGTTCCTTATATATTACACGAAAGGGGTGGCATTATCCCATAGATATAAACTTGTAAGGGGCGCATTATCCCATATATTACACTATAGGGGCGCGTTTATCCTTAGCTATTATAATACTGTAAGACGCGTTATCCCCTTACTATATTACACTGTAAGGGGCGCATTATCCTTATAAGTACACTGTAAGGGGCAAAGTACCCCTTTTTATATTACAATGTAAGGGTGTGTTTATCCCTTATTATATTACACTGTAAGGGGTGGGTTGTTATCCCTGATATATTACAATTTTAAGGGGGGCGATATCCCTTCTATATTTACACTGGTAAGGGTGTGTTATCCCTTATATATTACAATTAAGGGGTTACATTATCCATATATATTACACGGTAAGGGGTCGTTATTCCCTTATAGATTACAATGTAAGGGGTGTTACCCATATATTACCAATGTAAGGGTATCTGTTGTATTCAATAGATCAAACTGACTGAAATGTAGTCTGCAGAAGTTTCGCTAGTAATCCGACTGGCTTTCTCAATTCAGAATGAACTGAATGAGAAGCCAGTCGCGATGAATAGCGAAACATCTTCAAGACGACATTCAAAGCCAGTTGATCTAATTGAATACAACAATATACCATGACCGGATTTCTGAATGAGAACCTTCACAAGCATAATGTAAGGGGTGTGTGGGTGATCCCTTATATACTACAAATGTAAGGGGTCGCATTATCCCGTATATATTACACGTAAGGGGGTGTTATCCCTTTATTTACACTGTAAGGGGTGTTTGTGTTATCCCTTATATATTACAAGTAAGGGGTGTGCTATACCTTATATATTACAATGTAAAGGGGGTTATATCTTATATATACACTCTGTAAGGGGCGGGTTATCCCTTACATGTACACTGTAAGGGTGGGGTAGCCCTTATATATTACACTGTAAGGGGTACATTATCCATTAGTATATACCACTGCTAAGGGGTGTGGTGGATATCCCTTATATATTACAATGTAAGGGGTAACATTATTCCCGTTATATATTACACTGTTAAGGGGTGTGTTATCCCTTATATATTACAATGTAAGGGGTGGTATCTCTTATTATATTACACTGTAAGGGGTAGTTATCCCTTATAATGACACTGTAACGGGGTACGTTATCCCTTATATATTACACTGTAAGGGTACCGTTATCCCTATATTTACACGTAAGTGGGTGTTATCCCTTATAGATTTGACACTGTAAGGGGTACCTTATCCTTATATATTACCTGTAAGGGGTGTGTTATACCCTTAATATTACAATTAAGGGGTACATTATCCCTTATATATTACACTGTAAGGGCGCTACGTATCCCTTATATATTACATGTAAGGGGTACGTTATCCCTTATATATACACTGTAAGGGAGTACGTTATCACTATATATTAAACTTGTATAGGGTGCATCCTCCCTTAATTTACATGTAAGGGGTGTGTCTCCCTTATAGATTCACTGTAAGGGGTACGTTATCCCTTATTATAACACTGTAGGGGTTACGTTATCGTATATATACACGTAAGGGGTACGTATCCCGTACCTATTACACTGGAAGGGGGGTTTATCCCGGAGAGATTTACACTGTAGGGGTGTGTTATCCTTCTAGATTACAATGTAAGGGTTACGTGATCCCTTATATTGTCACTGTATAAGGGGTGTGTTATCCCGTATATATTACACAGGTACGGGGTACATTATCCCTATATATTACACTGTAAGCGGGGAAGTTATCCCTTAGATATGCAATTGTAAGGGTACGTTATCCCTTAATTTATATTACACGGTAAGGGGGTGTGGTTTTAATTTTCCCCTTAATATTACCACTTGTAAGAGGGTGTGTTATCCCGTATATATACAATGTAAGGGGTACTTATCCTTATTATTATATTTACACTGTAAGGGGTGTGTTTACATTATATATTACACTGTAAAGGGTACGTGATCCCTATATATACACTGTAAGGGGTACGTATCCCTTAATATACACTGTAAGGGGTTAGTTATCCTTATTATATTACAATCTAAGGGGCGGGCCATTATCCCTATATATTACAATAAGGGGCGCATGATCCCTTATATTTTACACTGTAAGGGGTACGTTTATTCCCTTATATATTACACTGTAAGGGGACGTATCCTTATATTTTACCACTGTGAGGGTGTGTTATCATTATATATTAAAAGGAAGGGTACATTATCCTTCTATATTACACTGTAAAGGGGTACGTTATCCCTTATATATTATCACTGTACGGGTACGTTATCCCTGATATATTACACTGTAAGGGGTGTTTTGTGTTATTCCCTTATTATGACACTTAAGGGGTGTTATCCCGTATATATACAAGTAAGGGGTAAGTTATCCTTATATTTTACATGTAAGGGGTGGTATCCCTTATATATGACATGTAAGGGGTACGATCCCTTATATATTAACACTGTAAGGGTACGGTTTATCCCTTATATTTGACACTGTAAGGGGTGGTTAGCCCGTAATATTACACTGTAAGGGGTGTGTTTTATCCCTTATATATTACAATGTAAGGGGAGCATTAGCCCTATATATTTACACTGTAAGGGGTGTTGTTATCCTTAATATTACAATGTAAGGGGTACGTTTATCCCTTATATATTACACTGTAAGGAGACTTATCTATATATATTACACGTAAGGGGTGTGTATCCAGTATATTATTACACTGTAAGGGGTACGTTATCCTTTATATATTACACTGAGAAGGGGTACATTATCCCTTATAAAATACACTGTAAGGGGTGCATCATCCCTTATATTACACTGTAAGGGACATAGATCCCCTTATATGTACACTAAGGGTGCATTAACCCTTATATGTTACACTGTTAAGGAGGCGAAGTCTTCCATTATATATACACTGAAAGGGGTGCATTCCCCTATATATGACCACTGTAAGGGGAACGCATATCCCTATATATATTACACTAAAGGGTGCGAGTTTATCCCTTATATATTATACGGTACTGGACGCGTTATCCCTTAATATTACCTGTAAGGGGCGGCATTATCCCTTAGATATACACTGTAAGGGGCCACATTACCCCTGTATATTACACTGTAAGGGTGTGTTATCCCTTAATTATACAATGTAAGGGGTTGTGTATCCCTCTATATTACACTGTAAGGGGTGGTGTGTTACCTTATATATTACATGTAAGGGGTAATGATCCTTAATATTAACTGTAAGGGGCACATTATCCATTCTATATATACTGTAGGGGCAAATTATCATTATTATATGTTTATACTGTAAGGGGCACATTATCCATTATATATATACTATAAGGGCTGCATTATCCCTTATAAGTAATGATATTTTAACTGTTAAGAAAAGTCAAAACGGGGTAAATGACGGATGGAACACTCCTGGTTACAACCAACTTTTCTTGCAGTTAAATACGGTATATAAGGATTGGGGGGTAGGAGTCACTACTAGATATACCTGATCGCCCCACGCGCTGTTAGTGAATTACATTATTGCTGAATATATCTTGGCGACTCCCGGGCGTCTAGAAAGTCTCTGGAGAATTCTCTCAAACTCACAGCTTCATGTTTTACAGCCCCCCACTCACAAAGTGTCGTGGAATGGGTTCTGAATGTCTCTCGAATAAGTGGGTGAAGTCTATGGAAGACCCTTAATTTAGAAAGACCTGGAGCTGCAACTGATTCAGCTCATCCGAATCTTCTCCTCTGTGCCAGTCTTTCTTCCACTCACACCCACAGCTGGAAGCTGCCTTAAACTGCAAGCTGTAAGCGACGGAAATGCATGACACCAGCGGCCAGCAATGAGAAAGCAAAAGCCACTCTCACGAATCCTAGTAAGCAAAATGAAGAAATGTTCTGACTTAAATTACAGATAAGCACAAACCACACACACACAGTTTTTTGTAACTTATAAAGTGAAATATGATTGAGATACACAAGTTTCCTTTGTATACCACACTTTATGAAAAATATATAGTTTACATGCTGCCTATACATGCACAGATATGGGCGGTAGTACTCTATCTCTATCCACTGCCAAATGTACCATTGGGGCACAGTAGGGGGCACCCTGTGGTAGAGGGGAAATGTCAATCTCTTTACCTTAGATCCCTCATGCTGCCATTCTATTGCCAGCACACAGAGGGGAGAGGAAGAAGGAGCACAGTGCTCGTCACATTCCAGTTCTGCATAAGAAACAAAAGGATCAGGTGCGCCGGATTAAGGTCTCTGTCCCATCAGTTCACACTACATAATAGCACAATAAACATGTTCTTTTTGCATTGGTGGCCTTTCCATTTCGGGAAATGCGCATACCCTGGATTAATATTAATGCTATTATCCTAAAAATTTCACTAATTCAGCATATAAATATATAGTCTTGTTTTTTCCTCAAAAGTTTGATTATGGGTGTGTTTGGAGGCAGTGGCCTGTGTTGGAGTGGGGTGATAATGTTGATATGGGCCGTGGTTGGGGTGTTGTGGTGGCCTGTTTAAGGGTGGCGTTGTTTGGTTATTAAATTTGCAGGGATTTTGTACCAATAGGGCCTGGTAACGTGAGAATAAATGGGCAAAAGGTTGTGGTTTTTTTGGTGGGTAGCACCCAATAAACCAATATTACATAGCCCCATGGTCTACTAAGGGCTAGCACATTAGTGACGTCTTTCACCCACTTACAATCTTGTTTGCATGTTCAGTGGTATGTCAATGTGAGGGACACATTGCATGCACTGTGTTGTGTTCCGGACTATTTACCGGGAGCAACAAATGGACATTAACGCATGAAAGTGCGTGAAAGTGTGCACACCTGCAGGGCTCATTTACGAGGTAGGAGTGAACGGGAGAATCTGGAAACGGGAAGATGTCCAGAGAGCTTGTGCCTCTGGGTGAATCTCCTCATTGGCATGTGTGGCCGACAAGAGTATTTATGCAAACTAAAAGTTCTTCGATTAAATGTCAGAAAAAGAAGAAGGATTAGAGATTTAGATGGGGTGAATAAGGAAGGAAGGGCACAAACTGGGAAAGAAGGACGCAGAATGAGAGGAAGGTTCAGAAGGGAGGAAGGAGCAGAAGGGAGGGAAGGGCGCAAATTGGAGGAAGGGCAATTGGAGGATTTTTAGGGGGAAAGTTGGTGAGGGGGGTTTTCTTTTTAGTATGGTGGTATTTCCATTTTTTGTTGGGAAGGGGACGTGGCTTATTGCATAACCACTAAAGGAAAGAGAGAAGGACGCACAAACTACCCCAAGGAGAGAGAGGACTGAGCACTAGGTTTTAAATAACCAATTTGGGAAAAGAGAAATACAGAATCCCCATATAACATGTGGTCAGTCTTGCTATCAGATACACAGTGGAAAAAACGTGGGGTATATTAAAATATCATTTTACTAATTATTCATGTAAAAATTGAACACACACTATTATTAAAAAAAAAATCATGCACCACAGATAGCCATCGCTGAGACAGGGAAAGAAAAGGGGGAAAACAGCTGATGTGGGCCCCTCTCCACACCAACAGCTACCTGTGCCTATAAAAAAGTAGGCTCTAGACACTCAGATGCACGATTAGGACTAGGAGGGAAATGATTGCCCCATAGCGATACATTTTAGCAAACCTTCTAGCAAAGGGCAGTCTTGCTTTATCGTCTTCTAAGACGGCTAGTTGTGGTGCATGATTTTAAATAGGTGTGTTCATTCTAATGTTTAATTTTAAATATATACCACGTTGTTTCCACTTTGTTCTCCACTATCAGACTACACATTGTTATAGGGGATTCTGTGTTCTCTTTCATTAATTGCTTATTGCATCACACACAAGTCCATGCGTACCTTTCTGGTAGGTGGGAAATTCTCCCAGTTGTGATTTATCTTCTATCATATGGGAAATTTACCTAAGATGCAGCTCGGTATTATTAAACTTTTTTCTTGTTTTTGGACCTCCTAGTTCAAATTATCTTGTGAGGTGCTTCCTCTTGCTGGGAAGAAATATGATTCAGCTCTTAAGCTATGGACTACAGTAAATGCAAAGTCTCTATATAGATCTAGCTTTGGGTATGGCATTGCGGGTATATGTCAAGCTGCAGGGTGCAGGCCAGGGTTAGAAGAAAGGTTAGTGCCACGGGTCCGGTTAACACCAGGGTTAAGTGCAGGGTGTTAAGATTCGTTGTTTTTAAGTCCAAACCTTGATTACGTAGTGGTCAATATGGTGATGCGGGGACCTTTACCAGACTAAGCAAAAAAATGACAATAGACATAAGACTAGGAGTTCAAAGGAGCCAATAGAATGTGTCCACTGATCTAGTGTTAGAAATAATGCTGGAAATACTTTGGGCCGGTATTTATAAAAGCTGATTATTGGTAAATAAACAGCCATTATGAATGAACCCAGGATAAAACTACATGCAGGGATGCAGTATGCAATTAGGCCATGCATGGAATCCTAGGTAACACAGTGTGACTTAATGCAAGCTATTAGTGGTTTGAGCTAATCAAGCTATAAATAGCAGCAAATCACATATAAATTCACTGTGGTAAAAGCTAGGTAACAAATAGCTGATAAAGCCCCGGATACCATCGGATCCATCAGGTCGTGTGGCACCAAACATTTGGGTTGGCCTCGTGGTCATTCGGGAAAATACCTAATATTTCTCCTTTGTTATATCTGGCGTGAAGGTGAGCTCTGATTGTTTATCACCTTTATAGATATATGTTAATAATACTGTCCTTACATTTCATGCAGGAGTTAAGACCTTCTTAAGAATGCAGAGTGGTAATGTACGACCGTTGTCGTTAACAAACTACCATATGGTGTCAATTAATGGATCACAGTGAAAAGTAACGATAATGATCGCTGTATCGATTACATATCCAATAACCATGCTTATAAATAAGGTCGCTTTAAGTTCCTGCAATGTAAAACACACATTTGTTTGCCTTTAGACATTGATTTAAAATGATGACACGGTAAATGGTTACATAAGTTTTTTAGTGTATAGCTACGCATAAACCCTGCCAACAAAAATGGTTTGACAGAATTTGTTTAATTTTTTAACCAGGAATCGACTACTTACATAGCAATTTGGTACACTTACATTGGATCATATAGACAGTAGAGAAATGCACACTGAAATGAAACAATTCTCATATAATTGTATGTGCTGAAGCATTACCACACCGGTTGGGGGGAGGGGGAGACATACCACAACAAAACTTTGTGTGTGGTATTGCTGTTGTTTGAGGTTTGTCCCACCTTGGCAAGGGACTGAGCTGGCGAGTATTTTCCTAAGACCCTATACAACTTCTGATGTTTCTGAAAGGAGCACATAACACTGATCTCATTTCCACAGCACGTCTGTATGTTAGGAGCTAATGAAGCCAACATCCTGCCCGTTTCACACATCAGTCTATAAGTTAGCGCTAAAAGAATGCATATCACTGCACTCATTCATAATCAGTCTGAAGTTAGCACTGAAGAAAGCACTATCACTGCTCATTTCACACATCAGTCGTCAGTATCACAAAGAATGCACAATCAACTGCCGTTTCACGCATCAGTCTATAAGTTAGCGCTAAAGAATGCACTATCATGCTCATTTCACACATCAGTCTGTCAGTTATCACTAAAGAATGCACTATCATGCCGTCACGCACATCAGTCTATAAGTCTGAGCTTTCATGTTCATACATCAGTCTGAAGTTAGCTGAAAATGCACTACACTGTCATTTCACAATCAGTGATGTAGTATCACTAAAGAATGCACTATCAACTCATGCGTTCACGCATCAGTCTATAAGTTGCGCTAAAGAATGCACTATCACTGCTCATTTACAACATCAGTCTGTAAGTTAGCACTGAAGGAAGAAAGCACTATCACTGCTAATTCACACATCAGTCTGTAAGTTAAAGCTAAAGAAGAATGCACTAAACACTGCTCCATTTACACATCATCTGAAGTAGCTAAAGAATGCCATCGCTGTCATTGACAAATCAGACTGAGTTAGAGCTAAAGAATGCACATATCACTGCTCATTTCATACATCCAGTCTGTAAGTTAGCACTGGAAGAAAGGACGCAATATCACTGCTAATTCACAGCATCAGTCGTAAGTTAAAGTAAAGAATGCACTAAAATGCTCATTTCCACAATCAGTTGAAGGTTAAAGCTAAAGAATGCACTTATCGGCATGCATTTCACACATCAGAACTGTAACGTTTAGAGCTAAAGAAATGCACTATCACGCTCAATTTTCATAATCAGTTGTAAGTAGCACTAAGAAGAAAGCACTATCACTGCTCGTTTCACACATAAGTTCATTCTAGGAATCATGATTCAATCTAGAAGAGCTAGAAGAATCAATTGCTTTTCACGGTATGACAAAATGCTACTATCATTTACACATCAGTTGATAATTTAAAGGCTCAAAGAATGCACTACAATGCTCATTTCTACACATCAGGCGTAGTAAGGTTCAGTTCATCAGTCGTAGTCGAAGAAGAAGCACTATCACTGCTCATTTCATGCATGCTTTAGTCTGTATGTAAGTTAGCACTGAAAAATGCACTATCACTGCTCATTTCACACATCAGTGTGTAAGTTAAAGCTAAAGAATGCACTAACACTGCTCATTTCACACATCAGTCTGTACGTTAGAGCTAAAGAATGCATTATCACTGCTCATTTCATACATCAGTCTGTAAGTTAGCACTGAAGAAAGCACTATCACTGCTCATTTCACAGATCAGTCTGTCAGTTATCACTAAAGAATGCACTATCACTGCTCATTTCACGCATCAGTCTATAAGTTAGCGCTAAAGAATTCACTATCACTGCTCATTTCACGCATAAGTCTGTAAGTTAGTGTTAAAGAATGCACTATCACTGCTCATTTCATGCATCAGTCTGTAAGTTAGTGTTAAAGAATGCACTATCACTGCTCATTTCACACATCAGTCTGTAAGTTAAAGCTAAAGAATGCACTATCACTGCTCATTTCACACATTAGTCTGTAAGTTAGCACTGAAGAATGCACTATCACTGCTCATTTCACGCATCAGTCTGTAAGTTAGTGTTAAAGAATGCACTATCACTGCTCATTTCACGCATCAGTCTGTAAATTAGTGCTAAAGAATGCTCATTTCATGTCTGTAATTGATGCTTATCTATGCAGCATTCGTCACAGAGCTGGTCTATAGCCAACTAAATTAGTTGATATCTAACATAATTAGGTGTTACAGAGACCGTATACATAAGAGAACAGGAACCGAAGCAGGCTGAAAACCTGTACGTCTTCTGCCAAGACCTGGGGTCACAGGAAATAACCAAAGGTTAGTAACAGGAGTGTATGGACGCAGCACAGTTTAGACATGTCCACTTCTACTAATTACTGCTAACCTTGCTACAACTGTCTGACAACTAAATCTATTATCTGCAACATTTGTCTTCTAATCACTGCAAGGCAAATACTGACTTCTCTTCTTTGACTTCACCAAATACTAAATGGTGCTATTCACAAAGACGCTGTGCTACAGTCTCAATATCTATTTTCATAGTCCTTACCTCTCTTTAGGATAGCACTGTCATATGGCATTTTACCCCCTGTCTCCAACATTGAGCAGTTCCAGCGTTGGCCTTTTAATTGGTTCTGACACTCATGAATGGCGATCTGAATTCCCTGGAGGGCAGAGGCTGTGACATCCGGGTTACGCACACACAGGCCCATCTGACGTTTGCTCAAGCCTGGTAAGGTCAGGCAGACAGTGTTTGGAGTCAGTATAGGGTCATTTGGTAACTTCAGACCCAATATATCGTTGCATAGCACTCTGGAGAGCAAAAATAATTAAAAATATCTTAAAATGGGAGCAATGACAATTGTTAAGGGGTATGTCCACTGAAGAATGGGAGACAGCTTTTTTACCCCCGTAAGTAATATGCTAAGATCCCATGCAGAGCTACTCGGACTTGTGAAATAAATATCTGTAATGTAACCAAAGGCTATCCAGAGTTTTTAAATAACTGACTTTACATATATATAGTGAAAAATATACAAGAACCATGATTACCCTGCAACTTATGTTTACCCAGAAAAAAAAATCTAACATCTAATTGGTTGCTGCAAATAAATAGCATGGACAAATGTGGGAGGTAGAAGACAAGGGACTGGGACACCCACACTGAGATCTCTTGCCATACACCTTACAATGTGATCATACAATATGTGAATTTCGACTGATTGATTGACTATGCCGGTCATTTTGAACTGTGACACTCCAGATTCAAACCAGGAAAGGTTGGAGGATATGGACTACATGGGAATTACCAGCATTACCTGGATTTAAGAAACAGACACACACTGTCCACATGTCACACACTTCCCAGACAGTTACAAATAAAAGAACAACGACATCATGGCACTTTCAATTTGGACCAGAAAGTAACTTTATTGATTGGGATCTTATAGTCAATATAAAGTGGTCCTTGAGCAAGGATAAAGTGTTAAAGTACAAACAAGGTGACATCCTGCTAACAAATGTGCAAAAAATAGAGCACGCTTAATAAAAACACACAGAGCTCAGACAGCGCCACAGAATGAAGCCCGGCTTTAACAACACAGATAAAGAGCCGCACGTCACATGCTTCAGAGACACTGACGCCTGTCAGTCACTGAAAAGCAGCGATATTTAGTTGCAATCAACATGTTTTATCAGCAAATTCCATGTAGCATGTTTACAAGTAGGTTCACCACAACATTTGTATATTTATGCTCCAAGTGGAAAAACTGATAACGTTGTATATAAGGTTTTGCAATAAACATATGTGCTATACGTCCCTCAAGAAATGTCACCTCCTCAACTCATAACTATTAAATACGTGACGTACATTACCAAGCTTGAACTTCTTTTCCCGTCTGTCTTTTCCATCTAAGCCAAACACACAACTGCACATAAAAAATACTTTACCCACAAGTGTACACGGGCAACGCCGGGTACAACTTCTAGTATAAACAATAGAGTACAGAGCTGCAGGGGTGGGGGGTAATGCAGGTATCCCACTGCACCCCAGATCTTCCAGGAGTCTCCCGCAAATCGGGGTGGTCTCACGCGTTCCCGCAAGACCACACCGATCTCCCGCAACTGAGAGGAGTCCTGAATTTCCCCCCCGTTACGCCCCCAGACCGCCCACGCCATGCCCATACCACACCCCTAAACCCTCCCCCCACCACCTAGCACCTTCTTTGTGTGACTTTCTGTAACCAGTTTACTGTTCCTCCTCCAGCCCCAACCGCATTATTATTATATCCAGAAATTCCCCGATCATTACTTACCTTCCCTCTATCCTCCGCCGTACTGTCCCGGCCCTCTGCTTGCATGAAACTGCAAGCTGGGGGCCGGACCGGCAGCCGTGTCTGTGATTGGCTGAGAGGCAGCCAATCACGGATGTGGCTGCCAGTAGTTAAGAACGCCGGCGGAGAGAGGGAAGGTAAATACAGTTCGGGGGACTTTCCGAAAATAAGAATAATACAGTGGGGGCTGGGGGAGGAAGCCCTACAATATATGAAAAGGGAATTACACTAGGGGGAGGGAGATGCAAATGGGTGGGAGAGGGAGGGAGAGGGAAGGGGGGGAGAGCTGAACTGCGCATGGCAAAATACTCTCAGAGGAGAGACAGGAGGCAGAGTCCTATATGGACTCTGCTAAGCTCCTGGTGGGCAGTTTTTTGGAATTTGGGGGGAGATTGCAGGGCAGCCATTTGGAGCAGGGATGTAAGGTAAGGATTTTTATGTACTACACAGTGGGGCCAGTAGTGGGGGAAATTATAGTTTTGGGGGTGGACATGCCCTTTAATTACTTTCGTAAGGGTTGTTGGGAGGCCTGTAACCATCAACCAGGGTAATTTATTATTTTGCTGCCCTGAATAATGCATTTTTTTTCAGATAATGGATGATGGGGGTTGTAGATTAACCACCAACCAGGACAATTTTAAAAATATACAGGGAGATTCAATATGCCCCTTTTCCGTCTAAAACCCACGTTAACCCAAAATGAAAATCACGTTAACGTGGGTTTTAGACGGAATTTAGAGCACAGCGCCATTTCCAAATGTTTTTGGAAATAGCGCTGTGCTAACGATCCAAAACCCCTGCCATTAAGTTTTACGCTACCTCGTAGCGCGAAACTTAACGGTAAAGGCTGTGGAGAGTTAAGTTCGCGCTCCTTACCTTAGCCCGATCCCCCGATGCAATAACTGACGTAATCCAGTTTACGTCAGTTATTGTATCGCGGGATTGGGCTAAGGTAAGTAACGTGGCTCTCACTTATTGAATCTCCCCAATATTTTTTTAATTGCCCATTACTGGAAACTAAAATTCTTGGTAACCACTGCTATTCCATTTATTTGTTGATTTGTCCCCTGATTCTTTAGACATTGAATATGGAGCATCTTACATTTCAGCTATCAAGTGCCTTATTATAAAAAAAACCTCTTCTGCTATGTGCTGTTAGGGATGACCGTTTGTATGTGGGAAATGCATTGTGGGAAATTCCCTTTCACATTGCTGATTATTGAGCATGCTTGCCCTCACAGAGAGTTGTATCTGATAAAGGGGGTGTTGGTTAAACGGCCGCTCGTTCTCGAGATCCGCCCAGCCGGTCGGGCAATGTTATCCGAACGAACGTCAGTTTCGGACGATAAAAGACCCATGCACGGGCTGATTACCAGCCAAAAGCACGTGTACATCATGCTTCGTGGGTCGGCACCCGCGATCACACATGTATATGAATCTTAAGAGTGGAAGGAGAAAGGCTTAGCTTGAGCTGGATTGAAGGCATGCATCAACACACACACCTCAGAGTATGAGCTACTTATATGTATTCACTTATAGATTTATTTTGTTTCAGTTTACATAAATAATGTAAAAAAATTCTTAGGGAACCAATGATTGTCACAAAAACAAAAGGTTAAAAAGATCTTATTTGATATCGAACTACAAATCGCAGAATCCTTTACAAAAAAAGTAATCACAGAGGTATATGGCAAATTTGTTGCCAACTGGCTGAACTTCAGATCCCATCATTCCTTACCACCTGGTTAAAGGTATAATAATGTATTTATTTATTTTAAACATATACATACCCTGCAACATTCCTATTTAAATAGGCACACTAATGAGAAATACATTGCACAGAGCTGTGCTAAGATCAGGTTCACTTCATTATCCCACCTGCAGCTCTGCACTGTATTGTTTCTATAAGTGTAACTATTATAGTGTATGTCCACACGTCAAACTAAAATTTTATATATAGCAGGAAATGGCCATAAACCTCGACCTCACAAGGTTTATAGAACTCAAAGCTGTCCCCAAATGCACTTACCGGACTTCGTTCTCATGTTGCCTTCTGCCTGTCTTCTGTGCCTTTTCAGTGCACAAAAGCAAGCAGAAGGTACTCGACCGGCATCCGCTCCTGTGATTGGCTAACACATCGTGCCTTAGCCAATCACATTAGCGAACGCCAGTTGAGCCTCTTCTGCTTGTCTTTCGTGCACGGAAAAGGAAGAAAGACAGATGGCAACATGGGAACAAAGGCCAGTAAGTGAATTTGGGGACAGCTTTGAGTTCTAAAAACCTTGCGAGGTTTATGGCCATTTCCTGCAATATATAAAATTTAAGTTTGGGGGTAGACATACCCTTTAACCCTTTCCCTGCCACAGATCGTAATTCACGTCTGTGCAGAGAATGCTTTAACTGCCACAGATCGTGAATATACGATCTGTGGCTTCCCCCCTGCAAAAAAAAATTTCCCCCCTGCTGGGCCGATCGGGGGGCAGCATTCAACTGCCCCCCTAGCCCCCTCGACCCCCCTCGTGTGATCCAAATCCGAGGGGGGATCGGAAGATACACTCACTTTAGCCGGGTCCCGCGATGTGCAGCCGGTCCCACGTGGATGAAGAGGAGAAGCGGAAAGGGAGACCCCGGTGACGTCACGGAGCTTCCTCCTTCACGGGTTTCCTTGAAGTGGTAGGAGACTGCCCCTGGTGTCTAGTTGAGGTACTGCAGCTTGATCTCAATTTGATCATGCTGAGTACCTAGTATAGAAAGCTTCAAGCTGCCAGCTTTTATAACATTTTGTGAATGGAACTCAAAGTTCCATTCACAAATAGGATTTTTTCTAAGTCTTTGCTACTTAGCGAAGACTTAGAAAAAAAATGGGGAACAGAGATCATATTTGGTGATCACTTCTGATCACCAAATTATTGATCTTTGCCAATGAATGAAAAATCACTTCCTGGAAAATGATTTCCGGGAAGTGATTTTTCCGATCGGATTTCGAATTGGAAAACGGGCATTTATGCCCGTATTCCAAGTTCGGTATCATTCCCTAAGATGATCTGATGATTATCTTTGGGAATGATGGGGAAAAAAAGGGGAAATACACACAAAAAAATTCTTAAAGTAATACCCACACCCTTTTTTTTTTTACCCTAAAACTTATAAATTAGAAAAAAAAGTTGTCTTCTCCAAGCTCCCCAATGTCCCAGTGATATCGGTAAAGTAAACGCGGATACTTATTTGTTCGATTTCAAGGGAACTAAGCCTATATTTTATAAGGAAATTTTGCAGAGGTACCAAATAAAGACCGTATGAATTTTTAGGATCAGTAAAGTGTGCAAAAACTGTGTGTGACTCTCCATACTAACCGACTTCACTAAAATACCACTAAAAGGGGGAGAGTGTGTGTGTGGGGGGTGGGGTTGTGGGCGTTTTTAAAAATTTTTCTTGTAACTGCACTTCTAAATGCGTCCATTTGAGCTAGTTGGTGGCCTCGTCCTGTTTGCACCCACGCAAATGGCACACCGTTTGATTTAGGACATGTGGGAGATTGCTATTTAGTGGGTTTTTTTTGCTTGTCAAGTGGGTTTAGGTAGGATTTCAACCCTTGAATCATCTCATTATTTTTCACAAAATCTCGTAAAAACACCGAGTCTTTGGATCGCTGGGTCTGGAATTCTTCATGCATGTATGAAAGCATGGCACCGTAACGTAGCTGAAGGCGTGTAGATTCCAAAAATATATAGTTTGTGGAGGGAATTTCCATGTTTCGGACTGTTTTCCTTAGAAAAAGTGTAGCTGTTCAAATTACAGAGCACTTGATTTTTTCTTGTAATTGCATTTGTGCATGCGTCCCATTTGAGCTAGTTGGTGGCCACGTCTCTGTGTGCATCCACGCATATGGCATACCGTTTGATTCAGGACATGGGGAAGATTGCTATTTATGGGTTTTTTGCTTGTCACGTGGGTTTAGGTAGGATTTCAATCCTTGAATCATCTCATTTTATTTTTCACAAAACCTCGTAAAAACACGAGTTTTTGGATCACTGGGTCTGGAATTCTTCATTTATGCATGAAAGCATGAAAACCGTAACGTAGCTGAAGGTGTGTAGATTCCAAAAATATATAGTTTGTGGGGGGAATCTCCATGTTTTGGGACTGTTTCCTTAGAAAAAGGGTAGGCTGTTCAAATTACAGAGCACTTTGATTTTTCTTGTAATTGCATGTGCATGCGTCCCATTTGAGCTAGTTGGTGGCCCACGTCTCTGTGTGCATCCACGCATATGGCATACCGTTTGATTCAGAAAATGTGGGAGTATTGATATTTAGTGGGGGGGTTTATTTGCGGGGGGGATTTCAAAGTTTGGGGCTGTTTGAAATACAGAGCACTTTGATATTTTTCTTGTAATTACACTGGTGCATGCGTCCCATTTGAGCTAGTGGTGGCCACGTCCCTGTGTGAATCCACGCATATGGCATACCGTTTGATTCAGGGCATTTGGAAGATTGATAATTGACAAGTTTTTTTTTACATGACATGGAAATTTGCCATGATTTTTAACTTTGAATGTATTTTTTATAAATTTTTCCTGAAATCTGGTAAGAAAGGAAATTGTACACAAAACTGCACCCACACCATTGGTGGTATGCATAAAAGAATCACACCATTGTGTAGGAAGGTGGTGTGTAGAGTCCAAGAAATATAGTTTTGGGGGGTATTTCTAATATAGAGGGGTGTTTAGTCTGACAAATCTGAAAAGTTGCTGTAATGGGCCACTGATTGGCTCACTTGTTGGTAGTTGATTCCACGTCTGTGTGTGTAACCATACATAGGGCATACCGTTTGATTCAGAACATTGGGAGATTGATATTTGGTAACTTTTTTTTACATTCCTTGGGGTTTTGGCATGATTTCTACCTTTTGAAGTTGTTTTTGTTCATTTTTTCAGACAAATGCGAATTTCTACGAAGAACTGCGCCCACACCATTGATTGTATGAATGAACAAACTACAGCGTTACGTAGCTGAAGGTATGTAGATTCTGAGAATATATAGTTTTGCGCGGGTATTTCCAAGTTAGAGGGGTGTTCAGTTTGGAAAATCTGGGAAAAGCTGTTATTGGCTCACTGCGCATTGTTTTACATTTTGACTAGTGCTTCCACGTCAGTGTTGTAACCACACATATGGCACACTGTTTGATTCAGGACATTTAGGAGATTGATATTTGGTAAGTTTTTTTACATTACATGGGGTTTTTGTGTGATTTTGTAACTTTGAAATGTATTTTTCTCTATTTTTCAGAAAATTGTGTAGAAATGCGAAATTCTACGAAGAACTGCGCCCACACCATTGATGGTATGAATGAACGAACTACAGTGCTACATAGCTGAAGGTGTTTAGATTTCAGGAATATATAGTTTTGTGGGGGGTATTTGAGTTATCAGGGTGTTTTGTGGAAAAAACTGCAGACTGTCCAAATTCGGAGTTGGCTAAATATTTTCGCTGTTTCTGAGCCATCGTGCATTGTCCACTTTGTGGCTTTTCCGTCCACGTCTGCGTGTGTTACCACACATTGGCATAACCGTTTGATTCAGGACATTGGGAGATTGATATTTAGTAACTTTTTTTAGATTCCATCAGGTTTTGGCATGATTTCTACCTTTTGAAGTTGTTTTTGTTCTTTTTCAGAAAGTGCGAACTTCTACAAAGAACTGCGCCCACACCATGATGGTATGAATGAACAAATACAGCTTTACATAGCTGAAGGTGTGTAGATTTCAGGAATATATAGTTTGTGGGGGTTATTTCTAAGTTACGGGGGTGTTTTGTGGAAAAAATGCAGACTGTCCAAATTCGGAGTTGGCTAAATATTTTCGCTGTTTCTGAGCCATCGGGCATTGTCCTCACTTTGTGGCTTTTCGCTTCCACGTCCGCGTGTGTAACCACACATATGGCATTACCGTTTGATTCAGGACATTTGGGAGATTGATATTTAGTAACTTTTTTTTAGATTCCATCAGGTTTTGGCATGATTTCTACCTTTTGAAGTTGTTTTTTGTTCATTTTTTCAGAAAAGTGCGAACTTCTACAAAGAACTGCGCCCACACCATTGAGTATGAATGAACAAACTACAGTTTACATAGCTGAGGTGTGTAGATTTCAGGAAATATAGTTTGGGGGGTATTTCTAAGTTACGGGGGTGTTTTGTGGAAAAAACTGCAGACTGTCCAAATTCGGAGTTGGCTAAATATTTTCGCTGTTTCTGAGCCATCGTGCATTGTTCACTTTGTGGCTTTTCGCTTCACGTCGCGCGTGTGTAACCACACATATGGCATACCGTTTGATTCAGGACATTTGGGAGATTGATATTTGGTACCTTTTTTTACATTCCATGGGGTTTTGACATGATTTCGACCTTTTTGAACGTTGTTTGATGTCATTTTTTTTTAAAATCTGGTAAAAGTGCAAACTTCTACGAAGAACTGCGCCCACACCATTGATGGTATGAATGAACGAATACAGCGTTACATAGCTGAAGGTGTGTAGATTTCAGGAATATATAGTTTGTGGGGGGTATTTTTGAGTTGGGGGGGTGGTTTGTGGAAAAACTGCAGACTGTTCAAATACAAAACTGGCTAATTTTTTTTTGCTGCTACTGACATTTGGCACTGGTCACGCTCGGGTTAGTTGGTAGCCAGTCTCTGGGTACACCCATGAATGTGGCATACCGTTTTATTCGGGAGGGGTTAGGCTTTCAATTTTGAGATGTCGTTTGAACTTCCTCCACAGTTTTTAGCTGAAATTCGCATTTGATTTGTCTCTGATTTTACAGTTAAGGAAAAAAGGAAAATGTGAGAAAGTAACTTACAATTTGACGAAGAGCTGCGTCGGGTATCTGCATTTTGATCGAAACAACCTCACTCGTAAAATCCTGCGAGTGTGTAGTTTCTAAAAATATCTCACTTGGGGGGATAGTTTAGATAATTTGGTAGATATTTATGTTAACTGTCAGTAGTGGTTACACATTTTAATTTGGTGTAATATTCTAGGAGGTGCAGTTTTAGTTGTGGGGGGGTCTCCTGTACAGGAAACGTCGGGTACCTACATATATCTGGTATCGTTGTACTCGGGAGTATCTGAGCTTTTAGAAACAGTAAGATTTTTGTGTGTAACCTTAAGATAACTATAAGTAAAAATGGGAAAAATCCATGAAAATTTGCAAATTTTTCATTTTTTTCACATATTTTACCATAATTCCAGTAAAATTTCCAGAAAAGTTACAAAATTTTGTTACCATTTAAAGTAGACTTGTGCTGAAAAAAACAATGTAATATTCCTGATTTACTGCAAGGTTTCCTACTGTAAATTAGTCTAAAGCGATTAAGGACAAATCCTGAAAATTCTTCTGGCAGTTAACGCAAAAAAAAATGAAAATCTCCTGGCAGTGAAAGGGTTAAAGGAGGACTGTGTATAAGTTATAACATGTTTTATATTTAAACATTTTCACTGAATTCCTGTTAGATTTACAGTAGTCTTTATCTTTCATTATTTGTTTGTGTATCTGTTGTTTATAAATTTTTTAATATTTATTATGTTTGTATTCTGCCAATCTTTGCTGGCCCAGTAAAATGTGTTGTTAAAAGCAGCGCTGACACAATGTTGTGCATTATTACCTTGTTTACACACTTGTATTTATAATGCAGCTGTTGTGACAAAGCCTAATGTACGACTTCATCATCTTCACTTTAATAACTAATTTGAATGTGTTGTTCAGCTTTCCCCTAACGCAGCCATTGGTAATACCTGAGTCTGTCAACAAAGCTTAATATTGATACACACTGATGAAAGGACACATCAAAAGATGCGCATCAAAGCAAAGTGTGAATGGTAATTTGGGTAATGCAGTGTTGGTCTCCATTTCATACAGTCATCGGCCAAATGTAATAAAACTCTTTTTCTCTTCAGGAATGCTCTCTCTGTATTAGAATCACGATCACAGATAAGGATCTTTCGTCTTAATGTTGTGGTTTTAAGTCCCACGATTCCTAGGCAGAAAGAACATCCCAGCAAGCAGAAAGAAAACTATGTAAGAGACGCTTTATTATTATTTTTTAATAAGAACTACAATAATTTACCTGGTGTTATGACAAAATCCACATATTCATTTAAAGCTTGCCTTTAAGCTTGTTCCCTGCTACTCATCGTTCCACTGATCTTCAGCAGCTTTGCTTGAGGGGACAAGTCAATTAAGTTTAAAGAGATCATAAGTATCTAGACAGGGGCACTGTGTGTTACGGTGCAAGTCAATTTTGACTTGAAAAATACAAGTAGGTTTAGGTTTTTTCATATGAAACAGTTTAATCCCTTATGAAAATAAAGAAGCATTAATGTAAGTGATGACAAATTTTCTTGACCTGTTTATTTGGGTTGTGGTAAATGGCCTGTCGGATACTCACTGCGAAGTCTTTACATCATTCATAAAGTAAATATATTAACTAAACGTGTTTTGAAATAACCAGCCCTAAGGGCTAGGCCACACTAGTGCGTGGGAGTGGCCACATGGCATGTGCTGCTCTGCACTGCATTCACAATTTTTATTGCAAATCGCATGTGCTCAGATTGTGCAATTGGTAGGTAGCACAAAGAAAATGCCTCTCCTGTGCATTGCCACGCACCATAGTGTAGATGCCAGGATCAATTTCTGCACGTAATATAGAAAATCAGACACTTAAGGGGAGATCCAATACTGGACGCAGCGTTACTTACCTTAGCCCGATCCCGCGATACAATAACTGACGTAAACGAGATTAAGTCAGTTATTGCATCAGGGGATCGGGCTAAGGTAAGAGCGTGGGTTTAACGCCTCCCACACACTACCGTTAAGTGTCGCGCTAAAGTAGCGCAAAAAGTAATGGTAGGGGTTTTCTATCTATAGCACTGCACTATTTCCGAAA
The DNA here is from genome assembly GCA_019447015.1 of Hymenochirus boettgeri. Classification (NCBI taxonomy): domain Eukaryota; kingdom Metazoa; phylum Chordata; class Amphibia; order Anura; family Pipidae; genus Hymenochirus; species Hymenochirus boettgeri. The sequence continues at coordinate 261,561,008 of CM033470.1, read as the reverse complement.
ACATTTGGAAATGGCGCTGTGCTCTAAAATCCGTCTAAAACCCACGTTAGCCCGAAATTTCTTCAGATTAACGTGGGTTTTAGACGAAAATGGCCCATATTGAATCTCCCCCATGGTAATCAACTGCAGACGGCAGCAAGGGAACTCTGGAGTTTGTTCTTTTTAAACATCTGGAAGTTTGAAGAATCCTGATCTAATCTACCACCATTTTAACATTTATAATTAAATGTTGTAATCTGGCTTGATGTAACATACTGGATTTCACATGAAATAAGCAGAACAGTAAAAAAAAAAAATGACCGAATAAACATATGATTGGTTGCTACAAATTAATAGCACGGGCAAACTTTTGCAATAGCCCCAGTGTGCGGTATTTGTAAAAGATTGATATTGATATTTACCACTAATTTTTCCTTTAGTTCTGTTATTTAACTTATCTATCCTTTTACTGGGTGCAGCATTATTTTGCGTTCATAACACTGTGGTTGTAAAATATTGATCGTTATCGCTTTATAAAATAATGCCCACTGCATAGTAGTAAAACACCGCATGCTATTGATTAATAATAACCAACGTGGTAGAAAAATACTATGGCCACTATTTTTCAACAAAGAAAAATCAGAAAATACCGACATAGATTATTTGTAAATACAGCCCAGTTTGGATTAAATGGAGAAGTCCAGGTCGAAAGACACTCAGGGTTATTCAATAAAAGTTCTTATCGTTAAAAATGGTGCTAACTTTGCCCCAACCAATCAGATGGTAGCTTTCAAATGGGGAACTGTGGTCTCCAAACACGTTGAGTTTAAATGAAAGGCCAGTTTCCTACCTTTAAAATGAGCCATCAACCACCTCTCTACGTGCTCCACAGTCCAAGATATAAAGAAATGACTGACCAGAAAGTTAATGGGTGGGAGGCTGACATGTGCGATTCCTCTGTGTACTCCTGCACAGTGCCGCCGGTGAGCACTGTGTCTGACTCGTTTGTTTTGTGATGGAGACAGGAAGTCCCTCCTCCTCTCTGCTGTGTGAAGGACTCTCTGTCACTATGTGAAAACAGACTTTTCAGGCAGAGTTCTCACTCTGCCTGGAATGGCTGTTTCCACAGAGTTTTCGGGGGGCGCTAGGGGGGTTTCAGAGTGGCCCACAGCACCTGTGAGTGGGCGGGGCCATGGCACCCGTGAGTGGGCGGGGCCATGGTACCCGTGAGTGGGCAGAGCCACTGCACCTGCGAGTGGGCGAGGCCACATGGGGCTGTAAGGGAATGGGCCAAGGGGGGGCCTGCAACTGGAGGGACCATAGGGTCCATGAGTGGCAGGGACCAGGGGGGTGGAAAAGGGGAGGAGACACAGAGCAGATTGACTGACAGGTTTCAGAGCAGGAAGCAGGAAGTGCAGGGGACCTGGTGATGCTGCTGCCATATCACACACAAAAAGTACAAAACAAAAGTAAATATCTTCAAAACTATGCAAAATAAACAATGGAAATATATTGCAAAAATTCTCAGGAGAGCAATTCCTATCAATTTACCTAAAGTCATTTTTGGACCACAGTTCCTCTTTCAATAAGATCTGATTGGTGGGGGCAAAGTTAGCACCATTTTAAACGATAAGAACTTTTATTGAATCTCCCTGACTTTTTCCTGACTTATGGTGGCCATAGACAGATCGATATAATCGGCTGATCAGCTGAAAATTTTGCCCATCCCGATAAGAAATTGGGCGGATACAATCAGTCCAATTTCATTGGCTAGAGTTCAGAAACTGGCCATTAAGGAAGAACTAAACTAAAACATGAAACCTTTACAGCAATATAAAGCTTAACTTCCCTAATGGTTAATTTTTAATAGATACCTAATATAAATGAAACTAAAAACACCTAGCCCAATCCCTCTGCTGGTCCCTGGTCAACAGAGAGCAACGTGCCATGACTGCGTGAAAGCAAGAGATGTAATGTGGGTTTGAATAGAACCCAGTTTCGATTCAAATCTGAGGGTTTCGAAGTCCCAACGAAAGTTTCGGAGTTCCCAAATTTCATGCAACCCTGATTTTTTTAATTTTTGATTTTTATCGAAAATCGAAAGTAGACGATTTTCAAAAATAGACGATTTTTGAAAATCGAAAAATAGATGATTTTTGAAAACCGAAAATCAAAAGTAGACGATTTTTGAAACTCGAAATTTCCGAAAATTTTAAAAATTCAAAAACAGAACGAAACTCAGTTTCGAACATCTCTGGGTCCTATTTATAAAAGATCGGTATCGTTATCGTAAAATACCGATCGTTATCGTAAAATAACGACCGGGTTTTTACCGATAACAACCGTTATTTACCGATAACGACCGGTATTTACCGCTATTGGTCGTTATTTACCGATAACGATCGGTATTTTACGATAACGATACCGATCTTTATAAATAGAGCCCTCTGTGTGAAAGGTATGTTTTTTTCTATATTCATTCCTGACTCCACATGCATTGATTGAAGAATGGTAGGTAAGACATAGCTCCTTAACCTCCCAGGTTTTATTCAATACATACATCACTTTTGCAGTGAAACTATTCCTTATAATTGTGCGCTATATTTAATTTGGCCTGAAAAAGCCAAATTCCTGTTCTTTCTATTTCTTCTTCTTTTTCCCATAGACTATAATTGTAAAAGTCCTCAAATGTGGATTTTTCAAAACAGTTTGTTTCATGGTGATGAATACAAACAGTGAAACCCCCAACCCCCCCACACAGACACAGGTAAACCCACCTACTGACCTAAATATCAACAATTTGTGGATTCCCAACAAGTAGGTTTCAAGGTGCACTCCCTGGAGCCTGTGCCACATCAGGTAAGTATCAAGTCAATGTAGTAAAAGCAGGGAGGCACACTCAAAAGAGAATTAGTAACAAACTTTCATTTATTGAGTGCTCAACATGCAAGTCAGGTACACAACGTTTCGGGGGGTCCAACCCCCTTCCTCAGGTACTGACCTACCTTTCCATTCCCATGGAAGCCATACTTAAAGGGTATGTCCACCTAAAAAATAAACTTTTTATATTTTGCTTATTTTATACCACAAACCTGAAACGCCATATTTGTTTTTCTGAAAACCCATTCGTTTTAAGTTATTCCAGCTGATATACAGCAGGCCGCACCAAGCCTGAATTTCAGGTCCATTTGCTCTGTCCTGCTATCTTACATGAGCCCTCGCTGCAAAGTTCCAAAAACTCCCCCCCCGTCCTTCTCCTGCCATTATGCGACAGCCAATCACAATACGGCAACATCGTAGCTGTGTAAACATAGCTGACAGCCGCATACACACAGTAGGTGAATCTCAAATAACGATATTACTCAAAATTATTCTGTGTATGTGTATTTAAGTGTCTGTATGTGAGTGTGTGTGAATGTATGTACGTAGGTGTGTGTGGTAGTGTGTATGTGAGTTGGGGGGAATGTGTTAGTGTCCTGTGTTCAGTATGTGTGAGTTGTCTTTATGTGATTGTGTGTGAATGTGTGTGTGTTTTGTGTCTGTTGTACATATTTGTTCATTTTATTATATATATCTATCTATATATATATTATATATATATATATATACATTATATATATATATATATATAATATAACACATGTGGGCTGCACTCGCACTTGCCTTACTCCGACCCGGGTGCTTCCCGATGGAAGGAACAAAACATGAAAGATGGAAGAATCGGGGCACTCCACGGGACTTGTATAATTAAAACTTAACTTTTATTGATAAAGTTCACATGAGTCATAGACTCATGAACTTCTATCAATAAAAGTTACGTTTATTAATTATAAAATCCGTGGAGTGCCCCGATTCTTCCATCTTCATATTATATATATATATATCTATATATATTATATATATTATATATTATATATATATATATAATATAAACCACTGTGTGTTTGAAAACTAAACATGCTAGGTTAATACTTATAGCATTCACCACGGCAGTGGTGATGGTAACTCATATATTATACAGAAGGTACCTCACAACATATGTATTGTAATAGCATTGCCCTAATAATCTAAAGTATAAACAACCATTTCTCATTCCCAGTTTACCTAAAGAAGTGGATTTTATCCTTTATATACTCTTATATAGATCTAATTGACAAAAAACACAAACAATTTTTAATAACTGAAACTGCTTTTTATTTCATTATTACAGTAAATCCTTGGTATACCTGCCTGGCTTTACTACTAAGCAAAAGACTAAAGACTTGCAAGCAAGCACCTTCATCCCAACCATTAATAGTGGCTGCCAATTCAAATAGTTCTGGCCAATCAGTCCACTCCCTAGTTATCCCATCAAATGGATCAGATTTAAAAATAGGTTTGGCAATTGGGCTTGGTAGAGCTACTGAGACTAAATGGGGAATTTCATCTGCATTTACAAGGACAGGAGGATTTAAATCAATACTATCAGTATAACGGAGCTACCAAGGTATCAATAAAACTGTGTGTGCTAAAGTCCATGGAGTGCTCCGCTTACCTATATCAGCCTTATATTATAAAAATTTATTTACCGTATATACTCGAGTATAAACCGACCCGAGTATAAACCGAGGTACCCAATTTCCCCTAAAAATCTCTAGGCATCATGTCTTTCTTCTCGATTCGCTTCTCCTATGCTTTTGTTATCCTGTTAGATGTATGCCTGTATGAATCGCATATGACGCAGGACCAAGATATTTAACATATTTAACATCGTTGTTGTTACATATTATGTTACATTGTTGTATATAAGATAGTTTTATGGTTGTAAACACAAAAAAGACATACCCACTCAACCAGACCCAGCTACACACACCTACTGATCTACTTATCCATTACTGTGGCAGCCATACTTAATGGGTAACTAAAGTCAAAAAAACTAATTTAGGTTTTTTCATCAATAAAAGATAGTTTTATGGTTGTAAACACAAAAAACACATACCCCTTAACCAGACCCAGGTACACCCACCTACTGATCTACTTATCTATTACTGTGGCAGCCATACTTAAAGGGTAACTAAAGTCGAAAAAGCAAATTTTGATCAATAAATCAAAAGAGTTTGTTTTTTTAACCCCCAACGTGACAGAGGTAAACACACCTACTGACCTACCCCTCAATCTAAAGGGTAACTTAAGTCCAAAATTTTTTTGGGATAAATAATCAAAAAAGTTTGATTTTTTTAACCTCCACTTGGCATAGGTACACACACCTACTGACCTACCCCTCCATTACTGTTGCAGCCATACTTAAAGGGTAACTAAAGTAAAAAAAAAATTTGACCAATCATCAAAAAAGGTTTTTTTTTAAAGTTAGTATTTTATCCCCCAACCTGATATGAATGCACACATACCAACTGACCTACCTTTAATGCATGTTGTCATGATATGGATCCTGCTGTAAGCAGATCTGGTACAGTTATTAATTATATAATGTCTGTAATAGTAGGATCCCATTTGTTTATTTATTTGTACATGTATTTTTTTTAGCTGTATTTCGGTACCATTTGGTGGAGGTGTCATAAAACTCAGCAGGATGCCAAGGATTGTTATTCCTTGGACCACTTCTAAAGGATACAGGAGACTTGAGTCTCCTGATCTCAGCAGGAGGTCAAACAGACCTGGGAATGTGTCCTCTGATTTACCTATGATAAAGGCACAATCCCCTTTTCCATAACCTATACATAACTTTGCCTATGTAATAGAACATGGCAAGCCGATATGAAATATGGTTCCACATACCAACTGACCTACCTTTAATGCATGTTGTCATGATATGGATTCCTGCTGTAAGCAGATCTGGTACAGTTATTAATTATATAATGTCTGTATAGTAGGATCCCATTTGTTTATTTATTTTACAGTGTATTTTTTTTAGCTGTATTTCGGTACCATTTGTGAGGTGTCAAAAACTCGCAGGATGCCAAGGATGTTATTCCTTGGACCACTTCTAAAGGATACAGGAGACTGAGTCTCCTGATCTCAGCAGGAGGTCAAACAGACCTGGGAATGTGTCCTCTGGTTTACCTTGATAAAGGCACAATCCCCTTTTCCATAACCTATACTAACTTTGCCTATGTAATAGACCATGCAAGCCGATATGAAATATGTTCCAGGTAGTGAGACCAGTCGGTACAACCCAACATAATGTATGTAGCCTTAGTAGAGGCTGGGAACTTACCTTATGTCGTTCTGGTCAACATATTTTTCCTTATCTGTCATGTTTGGTGTCTATCAACTGGTAATTAATGACAATAACTAATTTAGTGATTTCCAGTTTGGTAGCACCTTGGCCACAGAGATTTGAATTCTGTAAACATAATGTCACTGCGGGTGTGTCTTCCATAGGTAATCACATATCTGACCACCCTCAGTCCAGCCACACCTGTTGGTGATGGTTGGGGTAAATCATTTGCCCTCCTTTTGCCTGGGGGGTAGATAAGGAGCTACACAGCTACTGGAAGGAGCTCCTGATTTTACATCTTATAAAACATCAAAGTGGATTACGTGAGTTACCTTTTTGGAGCCAAGGAACTCTTTTACCATCTATGGCTTATTCTTTTAAGGACTTGGACTTCACTGTCATATAAGTATTTTCCCTCTTATCCCTTTATTTTACTGTTGCTTGTTTTTATGTCTGTGTTAATTATTTTTGTAACCACTATTGCACCGTTTTTTGTTTTTCTTTTATTAAACAATTTCTATAATCGTTAAGCTGATTCTCCTGGTGCTCAACAGAACTAAGTAAGAATCCTGTCCCTGAGACGCTACGTATAGTCATTGTATTATCTGGTACTATTCCTGCCTGAGTGTGGCAGCGAGTGTACAGGTAATAGTATTATTTTACATTTATAGCCGTTAAGGCTGGTATCGGTTTCCACGGCCGTTAGTAGTGGGTTATTGTAGTAGTTTATATACCTGGTAAGTGGTATATGTTAGTGACGACAACCTTCAACCTGGTTTTGACCCGGTGAGTGCTTGGAAGTTCCCAAATAATGTGTAGGCCTTAGTAGAGCTGGGAACTTACCTTATGTCGTTCTGGTCAACTATATTTCCTTATCTGTCATGTTTGGTGTCTATCAACTGGTAATTATGACAATAACTAATATAGTGATTTCCAGTTGGTAGCACCTTGGCCCACAGAGATGTGAATTCTGTAAACATAATGTCACTCGCGGTGGTGTCTTCCATAGGTAATCACATATCTGACACACCCTCAGTCCAGCCTACACCTGTTGGTGATTGGTTGGGGTAAATCATTTGCCCTCCTTTTGCCTGGGGGTAGATAAGGAGCTACACAGCTACTGGAAGGAGCTCCTGATTTTACTTATAAAACATCAAGTGGATTACGTGAGTTACCTTTTTGGAGCCAAGGAACTCTTTTACCATCTATGGACTTATTCTTTTAAGGACTTGGACTTTCACTGTCATATAAGTATTTTTCCTTTATCCCTTTATTTTACTGTTGCTTGTTTTTATGTCTGTTTGTTAATTATTTTTGTAACCACTATTGCACGTTTTTTTGTTTTCTTTTATTAAACGATATTCTATAAATCTTAAGCTGATTCTCCTAGGTCTCTAACAGAATAAGTAAGAATCCGTCCTCTGAGACGCTACTATAGTATTGTATTATCTGGTACTATTCCTGCCTGAGTGTGGCAGCGAGTGTACAGTAATAGTATTATTTTACATTTATAGCCGTTAGGCTGGTATCGGTTTCCACGGCGTTAGTAAGTGGGTTATTGTGTATAGTTTATATACCTGGTAAGGGTATATGTAGTGACGACAACCTTCAACCTGGTTTTGACCCGGTGAGCTGGGAAAGCTCTGTTTGGTCTGAGGTTGAGAGTTGTGGTATGTCACTGGTATCGGTTCCCACGCCTTAGTGTTGGGTGGTGGCAGTGTTTTATATACCTGGTAAGTGTATATGATAAGTGACGGCAGCCCTCAACCTGGTTTTGACCCTGTGAGCTGGGAAAGCTCCGTTTGGTCTGAGGTTGAGAGCTGGATTTTCCGTCACACATGTGACATATTTAAAGGGTAAGTAAAAACACATTCCTCATCATTGGCATTATTGAGTTTTAAATCTGCAGCACAAATACACAAATTCCCTTCCAAATGCAGTGGTTTCAAGCCAAATTCAAAGTTTATACGTAAACTTTCCCTTTCTAGTTACCTTTACTGACATTGTAAAACATATACAGTTGTTTTTTTACAGTGCTTTCCATATTTTGCGCTGCGGTTGTAAAATAAGTGTATTTTGCTACAGCGCAGTATTGGCCATGAAATACTAACATGGACTTAGTGACCGTGGCGATATTTTATGGCTGCAGTCCATGTATGCGGGCATAAAAAACAATTTTTATCGGCTGGTACTTTATGAGTTGTTAGTTGCCATTAGCTCAATTGCTAACCAAACTATATTTAGGATACAGTTAAACTTTACACATCGCATAACTTTTTCCCACTCTAAGCAGGTCGCAAGAGCTGCATAAAATATTATGGACAACCCCCTTGGGCCAGGGCCTAACCAATGAGGAAAGAACTCCCCGCAAGAAGTGCTTTTTCCCATTGGATAGATCCCAGACTGAGGGGTCTTGAGCTTGGACCATTCGTTTAGCCAGTGGCAAGAATAAGAAAAATTCTAAACTTTTAATATTTTTGAATAAATAGTTCCAACAGTAGTAGAGTATTGTACTGTGCTAGCCATTTTAAAAAACATTGAATATAAAGTAATACCTTTTATTGGCTAACTAAAAATGATAGAAAAAGCACGTTTTTAACAGGTTCCAACAGGGCTAAGACAAATGTGTCAGATTTCATTCAATAATCCAGTGCATAATTTTTTTTGAGGGGGATGACTATTAATACTTTTTGTAGGACAATATTGTCTCATTAATTGGAAGGACTGATATTATGGTACTTTCCAGTTATGGTAAAATAAAACACACTTTTCTCATGGTTAAGGATGAAAAACTAGTATGGATCCTTATTTCACTGATTTACATGGAACACAGAGATACAGGTCAGAACCTGTCAAATTCACAGGTAATAAATAAAAATAAAAATGTGAGTTATAGAAAATTACATTCCAGTGATTATTCTCTTGCTTGCATTACAAGGACCCTCCGGTATCTCTTCAAGTAAATTGTGAAAGTGATGAAATTAACAGTGACAGGCAGTTAAACCCCTCGTGTTTGCAAATAAATAATAAAAATGTTAAATTGGTTCTTAGGGGGTTATAATAAAAATAATAATACTAAACATTAGCATTAATAAGAAATGATTACAGCAATGGATTATAATGATTAATAAAGTTTTACAGCAATCAATTATACCAACTAATAAATTGTCAGAAAGGACCCCCCCCCTTCCTGATGGGGGTTTGTTTGCCTTCCTCTGGACCAACTGTGTGTTAGAGTTTATAAGTAGGTTACAAAGGTCTAGACTGGATAAAGGAGATTGTGAGATATTAATTCTACATTCCAATACCATGACTGCAAATAGAGAGACTTGATATATGTGTAAATCCAGCTGGATAGAACAGACTTAAGCTACCGAACATGGGCAGATGTTCTTTTAATAATATTCTCAGAAGAACCCTTTGCTGATGATTTTTCCGCAATTTCCCTTGAAATTTGCAGAAAGATGGGGCCAATTTAGTTTTTCTGATAAACCACTCAATTATTAATATTGTCAAGTGGTTGATCAAAAATCCCTGTTTTAATATTATTATAGATTTATATAGTGCCAACATCTTCCGTAGCGCTTTACAATAACTTTTTTAATTCTCATCAGGATGCATCAATGAGTTTACAATCTATGCACATTTATCTGACACATACAACCTATCAGTATGTCTTTATGTTGTGGGGAAACTGGCATGCCAGGAGAAACCCACTCCTTGCAGATATGCCCACCCTATACACGGGATCAAATTTTGAGCAATTCAATCAATTTTACTGCACAAAGTATCTATCCCGTATTTATAAATACCGCTCCATTTTCATGAACACCATGCTAGTCCAACAAGGCTATAGATCAACCAAGTGCTCCATTTCTTCATCCCAACTCAATGTCAATGACCCTCCACATGCGTTTCTGTGACTTTATTAGATGAGTCAAGGCCTATTTTGTGATGTAAATCATGTGGACTTGGCCCTTTACACCAATGTTTCTTTGACTAAGAATAAAAACATCACAAAACCATCCCAACTGTATCCATAAGGCAAGGATTTGGCAAAGGGTGGTCATTGGCAGAGTTAAAGTTCTACAACCAGCCTAAAAAACTCCACCTACAATCCTTTTATGCAAGAAGGGTAATAGAGCTGCATAGTGGGTAAAAAATATGGATAATATGATCAACCCTCACACCTATTTAAGGTTTTGCAATGAGATTGTTTGTGGCTATAACCTATATTTTTCCCAATAGCACTTCTCGTTATAATTAGTGAACACTTTTTTTTCATTTTTTTTAGAAGCCATTTAAACTACTTTGCTATTCATTAGAAAAATGAAAAGTAGTTCCTATTGATTGTTCAGAGATGGAACATGGTTTGCCTCCTGGATTGCGCTCTGTTTGGTCTGAGGTTGAGAGTTGTGGTATCGTCACTGGTATCAGTTCCCACAGCCATTAGTGTCTGGGTGGTGGCAGTGTTTTATATACCTGGTAAGTGGTATATCATAAGTGACGGCAGCCCTCAACCTGGTTTTGACCCTGTGAGCTGGGAAAGCTCCGTTTGGTCTGAGGTTGAGAGCTGGAGTCCCGTCACATCTGGTGGCAGCGGGGGGATCTTTTCTCTGATTAGAGCATTAGTGCAGGAGTTAAGTAATTAACACTGTACTGGGACTGTAACCTGTGTGGAAGCAGTTCTTGGAGATAAGCCGGTGCATAGTTTTTTTATAGAGACATAAAGCAACAGTTCCCTATCCCATCTTCTGTTTTTTCTGTTCTATCTTTTATTTTGCAACCATGTCTAGTCCAATGGATTATAAAAACCTGAGTCTGGATGACCTGATCATTCTGTGCCAAAGTAGGCAGATTGATTCCTATCGAAAGGGGAAAGTTCAGCTGATTCTGGAGTTAATGGAGGCGGATATCCAGGAAAGAGAGACGCTGGATGGGCCTGCAGCAGGAACAGCTCAATCTGTGTTGGATTCAAATGTTAATGGTTTTACCCAGCAGGAGGGAATAAGGACTGAATCCACTGTACCAATTTACACTTCTTCAGCCCCACAGTGTGAGCCAGACAATATTGGGCCAACTGTGTCCTGCAGTGATTTTTCACAGCTCCAGGAAGTATTGCCAAGGAACAGCACTAAACCATGGGAGTACTGGGAGCTCCTTGAGCGTCAGCATGTGATGGAGGAGCGACGGGCTGAGTGTGGGGCAGATTTCCAAGTTCCGGGGTGCCTTGCAGATAGTTCTGTGGTTGTGTTGGGCCGCGTGCAACAAGTTTTCCAGCAACCTGCAGCTGTGGATGCCAAACCACGCAGATGTTTTAGATGTGGAAAACCCGGACACCTCAGGATTGAGTGTCCCATGTGGAAGAAGATGACTTCAACTGGCCATCCATCTATCAACCTTTTCTCATTTTTGTTTGTCCATCGGAAGACAAAAGTCAACCCCGGCAACCTACTGCCTGTCCTTGTAGGCAACCGAGTCGTCACTGGATGTCGTGTTAGCAGTGCCATGGTTACCCTTGTTCGCCCGGGTCTGGTGGATGACGTGGATATAATTCCGGGAAAATTTGTGACCCTCAGAGGATTTGGAACAGCCTACGTACAGGTTCCCCAAGCAAATGTTTTTATTGACTGGGGGGCTGGAAGGGGGATAAGAGAGGTTGGAGTCTATGATGAGATCCCTACGTCTGTGTTATTAGGAAATGATCTCGGAAACCTTGTCTCTTATTTTGCACCTTCAGATGATACCCAGGATTCCTGTGTTGGACACTCTGGACTTACCAAGGTAATGTGTAAAGATGTGGATGTGGCATCTGAGAATCTTGGGGAGGGACAGAGGGAGGGGAGTGGGTTGAAGGTGGATTGTTCTGTGCAGGAGGGAGGTGAGAAAAATGTAAAGCAATTACATGAAATGTTGCCAGATACATGTATGTTAAATGTTACAAATGAAAATGATGAACCTGTTAAAAATGTGTTTACTGTATTATCTGTTGAATGAATTCTGTAAAACATAATGTCACTGCGGGTGTGTCTTCCATAGGTAATCACATATCTGACACACCCTCAGTCCAGCCTACACCTGTTGGTGATTGGTTGGGGTAAATCATTTGCCCTCCTTTTGCCTGGGGGTAGATAAGGAGCTACACAGCTACTGGAAGGAGCTCCTGATTTTACATCTTATAAAACATCAAAGTGGATTACAGTGAGTTACCTTTTTGGAGCCAAGGAACTCTTTTACCATCTATGGACTTATTCTTTTAAGGACTTGGACTTTCACTGTCATATAAGTATTTTTCCCTCTTATCCATTTATTTTACTGTTGCTTGTTTTTATGTCTGTTTGTTAATTATTTTTGTAACCACTATTGCACCGTTTTTTGTTTTCTTTTATTAAACGATATTCTATAAAATCCTTAAGCTGATTCTCCTGGTGCTCTAACAGAAATAAGTAAGAATCCTGTCCTCTGAGACGCTACGTATAGTAATTGTATTATCTGGTACTATTCCTGCCTGAGTGTGGCAGCGAGTGTACAGGTAATTAGTATTATTTTACATTTATAGCCGTTAAGGATGGTATCGGTTTCCACGGCCGTTAGTAAGTGGGTTATTGTAGTAGTTTATATACCTGGTAAGAGGTATATGTAAGTGACGACAACCTTCAACCTGGTTTTGACCCGGTGAGCTGGGAAAGCTCTGTTTGGTCTGAGGTTGAGAGTTGTGGTATAGTCACTGGTATTGGTTCCCACAGCCATTAGTGTCTGGGTGGTGGCAGTGTTTTATATACCTGGTAAGTGGTATATGATAAGTGACGGCAGCCCTCAACCTGGTTTTGACCCTGTGAGCTGGGAAAGCTCCGTTTGGTCTGAGGTTGAGAGCTGGAGTTCCGTCACACATGTGACATATTTAAAGGGTAAGTAAAAAACAACAATGTCCTCATCATTGGCATTATTGAGTTTTAAAATCTGCAGCACAAATACACAAATTCCCTTCCAAAATGCAGTGTTTCAAGCCAAATTCAAAGTTTATACGTAAACTTTCCCTTTCTAGTTACCTTTACTGACATTGTAAAACATATAACAGTTGTTTTTTTACAGTGCTTTCCATATTTTGCGCTGCGGTTGTAAAATAAGTGTATTTTGCTACAGCGCAGTATTGGCCATGAAATACTAACATGGACTTTAGTGACCGTGGCGATATTTTATGGCTGCAGTCCATGTATGCGGGCATAAAATAAACAATTTTTATCGGCTGGTACTTTATGAGTTGTTAGTTGCCATTAGCTCAAATGCTAAACCAAACTATAATTTAGGATACAGTTAAACTTTACACATCCGCATAACTTTTTCCCACTCTAAGCAGGTCGCAAGAGCTGCATAAAATATTATGGACAACCCCCTTGTGGCTCAGGGCCTAACCAATGAGGAAAAGAACTCCCCGCAAGAAGTGCTTTTTCCCATTGGATAGATCCCAGACTGAGGGTGCATTGAGCTTGGACCATTCGTTTAGCCAGTGGCAAGAAATAAGAAAAATTCTAAACTTTTAATATTTTTGAATAAATAGTTCCAACAGTAGTAGAGTATTGTACTGTGCTAGCCATTTATAAAAACATTGAATATAAAGTAATACCTTTTATTGGCTAACTAAAAATGATAGAAAATGCACGTTTTTAACAGGTTCCAACAGGGCTAAGACAAATGTGTCAGATTTCAATAATTCCAGTGCATAATTTTTTTTGAGGGGGATGACTATTAATACTTTTTGTAGGACAATATTGTCTCATTAAATTGGAAGGACTGATATATATGGTACTTTTCCAGTTATGGTAAAATAAACACACTTTTCTCATGGTTAAGGATGAAAAACTAGTATGGATCCTTATTTCACTTGATTTACATGGAACACAGAGATACAGGTCAGAACCTGTCAAATTCACAGGTAATAAATAAAAATAAAAATGTGAGTTTATAGAAAATTACATTCCAGTGATTATTCTCTTGCTTGCATTACAAGGAGCCTCCGGTATCTCTTCAAGTAAAATTGTGAAAAGGATGGAACATTAACAGTGACAGGCAGTTAACCCCTCGTGTTTGCAAATAAATAAATAAAAATGTTAAATTGGTTCTTTAGGGGGTTATAATAAAAATAATAATACTAAACATTAGCAATTAATAAGAAATGATTACAGCAATGGATTATAATGATTAATAAGAAGTTATTACAGCAATCAATTATACCAACTAATAAATTGTCAGAAAGGACCCCCCCCCTTCCTGATGGGGGTTTGTTTTGCCTTCCTCTGGACCAACTGTGTGTTAGAGTTTATAAGTAGGTTACAAAGGTCTAGACTGGATAAAGGAGATTGTGAGATATTAATTCTACATTCCAATACCATGACTGCAAATAGAGAGACTTGATATATGTGGGTAAATGCAGCTGGATAGAAGCAGACTTAAGCTACCGAACATGGGCAGATGTTCTTTTAATCAGATTTCAATCAGAAGAACCCTTTGCTGATGATTTTTCCGCAGATTTCCCCTTGAAATTTGCAGAAAGATGGGCCAATTTTAGTTTTTCTGATAAACCACTCAATTATTAATATTGTCAAGTGGTTGATCAAAAAATCCCTGTTATTAATATTATTATAGATTTATATAGTGCCAACATCTTCCGTAGCGCTTTACAATAACATGTTTTAATTCTCATCAGGATGCATCAATGAGTTTACAATCTATGCACATTTATCTGACACATACAACCTATCAGTATGTCTTTATGATTGTGGGGGAAACTGGCATGCCAGGAGAAAACCCACTCCTTGCAGATATGCCCACCCTATACACGGGATCAAATTTTGAGCAATTCAATCAATTTTACTGCACAAAGTATCTATCCCGTATTTATAAATACCGCTCCATTTTCATGAACACCATGCTAGTCCAACAAGGCTATAGATCAACCAAGTGCTCCATTTCTTCATCCCAACTCAATGTCAATGACCCATCCACATGCGTTCTGTGACTTTATTAGATGAGTCAAGGCCTATTTTGTGATGTAAATCATGTGGACTTGGCCCTTTACACCAATGTTTCTTTGACTAAGAATAAAAACATCCCAAAACCATCCCAACTGTATCCATAAGGCAAGGATTTGGCAAAGGGTGGTCATTGGCAGAGTTGAAGACTTCTACAACCAGCCTAAAAAACATCCACCTACAATCCTTTTATGCAAGAAGGGTAAATAGAGCTGCATAGTTGGGTAAAAAAATATGGATAATATAGATCAACCCTCACACCTATTTAAGGTTTTGCAATGAGAAATTGTGTTTGTGGCTATAACCTATATATTTTCCCAATAGCACTTCTCGTTATATATAGTGAACACTTTTTGTTTCATTTTTTTTAGAAGCCATTTAAACTACTTTGCTATTCATTAGAAAAATGAAAAGTAGTTCCTATTGATTGTTCAGAGATGGAACAATGGTTTGCCTCCTGATTGGCTTGGGGACAGTTGTAACTGACAAACTCTTTAAAACAGAGGAGAGGGAAGGTTAATTTATTCATGTACTTTAATAGTAACATATGCTTTACTGCTGTATACAACATATGTTTTGTTTACACAGTCAACTTTCAATACATGGATGATACATACATGATATCAATATGTATAAGTAGGGTATAGATTCCCTTTTCTAGGCATTGACATGTGCATGAGGTAATATGTAAACAGGCAGATAGATAACAACTTTAAATTATACGTCTCCTTTCCATTTACAATGTCCCAAGCTATTTCTAATTCCCTTCTATTGCCCTGGGTGGGAATAGTCTCAGACTCTCTTAGAAACTCTGTGGGATGCTCTGTGCAGGGTGGGAATATGTTTGTCTTCACCTCAGCAGTTTCTATCTAGATAAAGGAGGGGCAAGAAAACAAAACTATGAGCCAAGGGACCCAACGACAGATCAAAACATGTCCGCGCTGAAGGGAAAATTATCTACGTTTTATAACCTCAGTAATAAAGGCAAACATTGCAAAACAGGAAATAAGAATGCAATAAAATGCATTGTATATTAAACAGCTACCTACAAAAATAAGATTGTTCTATATAATATCACATTTTGGACCTTGGAATTTCTAAGCATTAGCAGACATTACTTTTATACTGGGGCTTCTATTCACTGCATAAAACTTATATGCACTTAATGGTGGAAACCAAGAGGAACAGCAAGGTATTTATTTATTTAAAGTGTTGAAAAACTGTTTTGCCACAAAAGAATTTCTCAAAATAGTTTTGCCAAGAACAAGGTAATAGGTACTTTTGTATGAATAGAAGGTTCCATTATCATAACTACTGCTGAAATATTGCCATGGTGTCAGCCACTCATACAGGGCTGACAGCTCACAGCCCCCTTCAGTGCAAAGTGTGACTATTTCCCCTGTCTCTAACATTAAGGGGAAAGTCACGTCAATGTGCTATGTACTAATGATGTGCTGCTTTTGTCCCAATGCAAATGCCTGTGACATGGTAGGAACAAACTGGGTAAAATGCTGCCTTATATCATGTAAATTAATTTATATTAGAGTTTTGTGGGTTAACAAATTTAAATATCACAATCCACTTTTATAATGTATTATTTGATTTATATGATTTTGGTAACAAGATTCCCCCATTCTAGGCAAACATACCGACTGCATAACCAGATGGCGATGGCAAGAATCCAGGGCCAATTTTCTGTATGGTTGTCCCAGGCCATCCTCTGACATTTCATTGGATAGCTGTGTCAGACGATGAGGCTCCTTCTTCATCTCCTGGCCCAAGGGGCTCCAATCTATGTCAGTCTGGCCTGTAATGCTATAGTAAAAGATTCTTAATTAATAGTCAAGTTGATGAATCAATATCAAAACAGTTACTCCATTTTACATGGTTGCAGAATAAAAATGACAATACAGTTTAGGGGTTTACAGCAACTGCTTATCTCTTAGCAAAAATACAAAATTGATGGTGAGGGTTGATGGTGTCAAATGGTTCCTCCCAACTTCCTAGGAATTAAAACTAGGGAGACTCACCCTAAATCTTCCCCGAACAAGTCCATTCTGGGACAAGCCAGGCAGACTTGGGACAATCCTGGATAGACAACAATATAGATAAATGTTAATTGTCATTTCTTGATGGGTTGTATAGAATTCTATTGGACTATTCTAGTTGTGTAATATATCATATTTGTTTCTTCTTTGATCTTTTACTATATTTTTTACTTTGGTCTAGGTATACATAGGCTGGTATTTGTGGCCCAGCTGATTGTTTAATGTCATGGACCGGTTGTCCAGACGACTGACATCAATTGGCCACGGGTAACAAAATACCTCCTACATCTCCCCTTTACTGAATGAAATACAGAAATGTTGATTGGTTGGCCAAGACATCACCCTGTGTGTACCTAGCTTTATGGCCACACAGGCAAAAGTCATAGTCATATTTTGAATTCACACACTACATGCAGAGCACAATGTGACAGATAAAAACTACTAAGAGCACAAACCAATGCAATTTCATTGACCATACAGTAAATAATGAGATTTAGAAATATCATGGATATACACTTTGTTAGGTACAGTATATAAACTAGAAAGGGAAAGTATAAACTTTGAATTTGGCTTGAAAGACTTCATTTTGGAAGGGAATTTGTGTGTTTGTGTTGCAGATTTTAAAACTCAATAATGTCAATGAAGAGGACATTGTTGTTTTTTACTTACCCTTTAAATATGTCACATGCATTAAAGGTAGGTCAGTTGGTGTGTGTGTATTCATATCAGGTTGGGGGATAAAATACTAACTTTTTTGATGATTGGTCAAAATAAGTTTTTTTTACTTTAGTTACCCTTTATGTATAGTAGATCAGTAGGTGTGTGTACCCATGTCGGGTTGAGAGTTAAAAAAAAAACTTTTTTGATGATTGGTCAAAATTAGTTTTTTTGACTTTAGTTACCCTTTAAGTATGGCTGCAACAGTAGTGGAGGGGTAGGTCAGTAGCTGTGTATACCTGTATCACGTTGGGGGTTAAAAAAACAAAGTTTTTGGATTATTGATCCAAATTTTCTTTTTTGTGTTTAAAACCATAAAACTATTTTTTATTGAGGATAAATCTAAATTAGTTTTTTTTACTTTAGTTACCCTTTAAGTATGGCTGCCACTGTAATGGATAAGTAGTTCAGTAGGTGTGGGTACATGGGTCTGGTTGAGGGTATGTCTTTTTTTGTGTTTACAACCATAAAACTATCTTTTATTGAGAATAAATCTAAATTAGTTTTGTTTTACTTTAGTTACCCTTTAAGTATTGCTGCCACAGTAATGGATAAGTAGATTAGTAGGTGTGTGTACCTGAGTCTGGTTGAGTGGGTATGTCTCTTTTATGTTTATAACCATAAAACTATCTTTTATTGAGAATAAATCTAAATTAGTTTTTTTGACTTTAGTTACCCTTTAAATATGGCTTCCATGGAAATGGAAAGGTAGGTCAGTAGGTGGGTGTACCTGGGTCTGTGTGGGGGGCTGGGGGTATCACCATTTGTATTTATGACCATGAAAAAAACTGTTTTGAAATATCCACATTTGAGGATTGTTACCATTATAGTCTATGGGAAAAAATGTCCGGAAATTCGCTGATAACGCCGTAGCGCTTCCACGGATTCCTTAGCTAGAAGATAGCACATTTCTCCTATATGCCCCGCACGTCTGTATCGAATTTCATGTCTCTAGCTCAAAAACGGTGGGAGGAGATATGGTCCAAAAAAGCAGAAGAAGAAAACGGAAGAAGAAAAAGAAGAAGAAATAGAAAGAACAGTAATTTGGCTTTTTCAAGCCAAATTAATTAGGTATTAGAGAAATAAATTGGGCACCTGCTATACAAAGACAGGAATTATTTTTGTTACAACATTCTGGTGAATCTTTAGGATCAAATAATTCCACAGGAAATCTGCTATTGTGTGACACTGTGATAACTGTGTTCGTTGTACAGATGGTAGATTTTTAGTTACATTTGTGTATTATGGCGGGTCTTATGTGACTGTGTGTTCAGGACTGTGTGTTCAACATTAACCCTGCAAGATTCTCCTTATCAGCCTGAACGCAACTGTCACACTCTTAAAAAAAAACTTAACATAATGGAAAATTTGTTCTTTTTCCATTTAGATCTTCCTATCCTGTGTTATTCTTTATACATAGCATTCCCCTGTGTGCTTTCCTAACCAGCTATATTGTATGGACATTTAGCTGGTTAGAAGTGAAGAAAATTCCATTCAAAGCTCATAGAGGTATAAAAATGTTTTATTAAATGAGAATTGTACACATGCAGTTACAGAGCTATGGCTCCTCCCACAGCCATTGTCACTGAAGATTCTAGTATCTCTAACATTGGAGAAAATATGTTAATATACGAGGGGGAGGAGCTAGAAAGTAGTTTGTTATTGCACAAGTATAATTCTCCATTCGGTTCACCATTCATACAAATCACTAAATATTAGCTTGTAATTTCTTGTTTCCATTTTTTTACTCTATAAATGGTTTAACCTAAACGTGTCCTTTAAATCCTGCACCACCTTCATAGCATATACAGTCAAACGCTTCCACATATTGTAGTGTATGTCAAGGGCCACCCCCAATAAAATGTACAAACGTATGTAACCCATATTCTACAGAGATGGCTAGCCTGGGGGATGGCTGGCAATATGAACAGACCTACTTGTCCTCAGAGATGCTACCTTAGCAGCTGTTTGGCGTTGGAATAACATTCTTTTACTTAACAAGGGATGACATGTAGATATTTTTTTCATGACTAAAAGATGTTCAATGCAATCTCTTACCTGAGCTACACTCATCTGCATTATGGACTACATAATGTATTCCTGATTTCCCCTGTTCTGTAGCACCTGTACTAACTATAATCTCTTAAATGATAAATCCCAGCTTCTTTTCATTAAAAAGTAACATGTTTAAGCAAGTAAATAGCTTGATCCACCCTTTCTTTGATGTTACGTTAACCTATGTGCTGCACAACAGAGAAGTAAACAAAAAAATTAACACAGATGTGTCATTAGGGTATAAATCAAATTCATGACACAAACCAATACCCGATCTACATTAACACCTGCATTCATTAGAAATATGAAACTTAAAGAAAAATAATTAAATACTCTAATTCCTAGATGCAGCCATACACACGGCCGATATTCCACAAATCCCGCAGGATCCAAAGGGATTAGTCCGCTATCAGTAAGGTATGGGGAATTAAAACAACCAACCACGATGCAGACAAACTACAGTTGGTCGGAACTGACGGAAAACTTCTAATCGTTGTTACTTTAAGTAGAGGGAACCAACAGAGGAAAGGCCAAACAAGAATTCGATCCCCATACTGAGTATGGAGGTGTGTTGGAACTGTGTATGCAGTTAACATCATGTGCTGCTGACAGATTCCAATAGAATCTGTCATCACACATGTATTTATAACCGCATGTGTATGGCCACCTTAACAGATAGCTGTAAATGTCATCTGTGAAGTCAACAGCATTTTGACTTCAAGGATTTTTATAGTGCATCAGAGACAAGATACGCAGCTGCAAATGATTTTAATGGCCTCCCCCTGTCAAGTTATCACAGGATGATCTGTTTGTGACCTCTCTCTAAACAAGGTGGAGCAATCAGAAATCAAATGAATGTGTAATGGGAAATAGGGCTGTAGAACTGAGTTTTGGAATAGTTATTGTTATTTAATAACCAGTATTTGATCTTTAATAAACTTTCTAGTATAGTTTAATAACTGAGTTGAATTGTGAAATCTCTATCTGCAATAGACATAGCCATTTTACAGTCCATATTGCTACATAATGAACACTGGCACTGGCTTTATTTTGCACCTTGTATTGAAGCTGCAGCTTTATAAATATCCTTTGTTCCTTCTGGTCACTGGTTTCATTGGCTGCCGCATGCTGAGTCCAGCATGAGCGAGAAGTACTGAGAACATCATATTCCAGTGAGTTTTGCCTACGCTCAGTTCAATCAAAGAGTGGATCACTTTGCAGCTGAGGTCAGGGCAGTTTTCTCTCACTGGTGCTGATGTGATGTTAGCTGCTTCTTCCAGTAAAAGTTTCACTTGCTATATAAGATAAACAATGGTGGAGGTGCACTCTATCCAACTGTGGGTGCAGACACCTCGTAGGTTCTTCCCTTTGGAACCAGCAGCTTCACAGGAAAAAAGATAACAGAGGGCCACACTCCAAATCTTAGAAAACTTTTATTGTGAACCACACATCACATGTCACAACGTTTCGGGGGGATACCCCCTTCTTCAGTTTTTCCAGTTCACTTGCTATATCCCTGAACCAGATGGATTCTAAAAAGGAAAGTGCTACACTGCTAGTTAAAACAAGATTGCATACGACCACTAGATGGCACATGAAACAGAAAAGGGAAAATAACTGCTTGCATAACTGAAAATGTCCCTGAGTGTGATAACATTTTATTATATAGACTTGCCACTCCCCAGACTGCTGTACCCAGAGAGGTAGACTAAAAATAAGTTATTCTTGTATGAACTTACTAGAAATAGATACCAGCTTGGGCTTCGGTCTGTTCTTGGTTATGCCTCTTCAATTGCCTGGTGGTTACACAATTAGGGCAGAATTTTCAAAGGTTCATTATGGGTAATGTCTGAAAATTAACTTTTATAGCGATTAGAAAATTTACCATTAGTATCATTGCTGCAATCACTTTACCATTACTAAAAAGGTTCATTTCCATTTCCAGACAATACCGATAACGAATCTTAAGAAATACATCCCCTAATGAGAACAATTTACTTTCTGCAGAACACAGTCTCGTTGGTTTTATTTGGGCCAGGTAAGGATGTGGCACCCAGCTGATAACTCATTGTAGTATGTTCATCCAGAGACAAAAATATTTGTGTTTTAGTCTGCCTACCTGGGTAAAAATAACTGGGAGGGGAAGAGTTTATTCTTTGTTCACTTTTAATTGAATTTAATTGAGTTAGGCGCAAGGTCTGATATATAATAATATATCAGAGAGATGAGGGAATAAGTTAAATGAGCATAGTTGGGATTCTCCAAAGTAGTTTAAACCAATGGTTAAAGATTTACTGTTTTTTAAAAATGGAGGACATCCTGAACAACTGTTGAAGGTAGGGTATATTCTTGTACAAGTCATTCTGAATTGAGAAAGCCAGTCGGGTGGCTAGCGAAACGTCTTCAAGAACTAAATTCAAGTCCATTTGATGAAACTGAATACAACAGAAATATGGGATACTTTCATTTGGCAGGGGGGCTGTTAAAAACCATGGAGAAATACTTTTTGGATGTGCAAGGATAATGGGAAATTAACTTTAGAACAGATAAGACGTTATGGTCGGTATTACAGAGACATGGCTGGATGAGTATCTTAAATGAAAAAGCACCAGGAAGAAACTCAATTTGTTTTTTTGTGGCTGAAAAATGATTCCATTATATGCGGGTGCCTACGGTTACTTCTTGGGGTAGTGTGGCCACCAAATTGTGTGTCCACAGTGGAGGGCAAAATTAAGCAACCAGCCCTCCTTTCCATTTTTGTATTTATTTTTTATGGTTGGCATTATGGATGAAACTGATTTCTGCAATGAGGTGTGAACGGCAGAAGCAGCTTAAACGTTAAACTACAACAAGCAGTTATTATCGGCCTTGTTCTCCACCTACAGAACAAGTTCATCATAATAACACTGATTGATCCATGTATCATTGAAGAAAGGGGAAGTTGTCCAAACTACTTATAACATTACACATTCCAAACATTTATTACATGTTCTATACGCAACATTTTAAAATACTTGACTGTCAAGGTAAGACTTACATATATTAATTGTTTAGCATTCTGGAAATTTTATTTCATTTTAAATGGCACTCATATTGTCAATGTCATTTGTTGAATGTATGCAATGTATGAAGGAACAAGGGTTTATAAATAGACATGTCCCAGTGCCCCAGTTTTGTTTACCAGCAGGTTTTCAACCCCTGGGTAAATTCCACCTCAAAGGTTGGTAATTTTGACAATGCTAATCGCAGTTTTGAGGGAAAATGTCAGTTGGATAAAGGAGTTTAGCCAGTTTTGATGGGGAAACTAGTAATTTCCTCATAAGGGCCCTTTGTGGTAAAATTACTGGAAGGGTTGCCCACCTATCTTCCTGGAGCGTTATTCTTGCTTCTCTTTTGGCTCCTGTCCTTTGGGAGCCACTTGAAATGTTAGTACCGGTATATAAACAATATATAGAGTCGCATAAATGGAGAACATGGGCGCAAATATGTGCCTTTTATTGGTACACAACATGTTTCGGCCTTATAAATAGGTGAATTCTGTCATTTTTGTCACCTTTCCCTTATAAATAGGTGAATTTAGACAGGAACTGTCTGATTCTATAGGGACAAATTATTCTTGACATTAGGAGCATTTAGGTAGTGAGGTCTTTTAACCACATTTTATCAACCCTCCAATTTGATACTAATTTGACCATTAGGTAAAATGAAACAAATAATTTTTAAAATGAAATCCAGACATTAACCAATCCAGACTGCAAAAAATGGTTAGAAATGTGACAAGAGATTAAATGTGGATTAATGGAAATCACAGTCCTAGGTCACTATAAACGTAGGCTTATTACCATATATAGTTTATCGAATGCAAATCTGAGATAAAAAAAGATTTGGAAATAAAAGTAGATATATCTTGATCAGTCTGCCATACGGCCATACACAGACCAATGGTATTGGATGGCTTTACTTTTTTTCCATCTTTCCTGACCGACCGTAATGCTGACTACAGCTGTTCATGGGCATGGTGGCCAGTCATTTTCGGCCCATACACACTGCGGATGCTGGGTAAATCCCATAGGTCCCTGACGGGATATACCCATAATCAGTAATGTGTTTGGCCTCCTTTATTTTTGTCAAGTTTTTATTATAGTGTTTAGGGGGATGGAAAACCAGAAGATTTTATCAGTCAGTTGTTGTAAAATATCTGACTCAGTTCTTTGAAATCAACCAATGTGACATTCTTTGTTTCACCTTCAAGCACGTCACACCATTATATTACTAAATACATAGGGACACATGCCTCACAATCAAAGCAATGTATTGGGAGACAGACATTATTTTGGCTTTTAAAAGAAAGCGAATGTAAAACAACAAATATTTTGTCATTTTTGTCGAGGGAGAATTAACAGACCAACAGAATGTGCATAAAGGGGACATGGGCTCATTAATATCTACCTGACCTGTCCACATCTACATTTAAGTGAACTGACTAGTAAATTAGGTTTGACAGGGTTGCTGTGTTAAAGGAATAGTTCCTAAGTGAACTAATTCTTAACTGCTTTAATTGAAGGATGGGAGGTAAAGGATCGCTGCCTTACCTCTCATTCTTCAATTAATTTAGAAGGAGACAGGATGAAGTTTATACAAAGTTTAATGTATTTTAACTATAGCGCACATGCATGCTAATGGTCACTATAGTTAAACTGAAACCGGATGTGGTCAGGACCTGTCAGTGGAGCTGGTGGCAGATCGTGCGCAAAGACAATCTTACTCCCTTTGTTCCTGGCTCCCTCTAAATTAATTGAAGAACGGAAGGTAAGACTTGCTCCTTTACCTCCCGTTCTTTAATTAATGCACCAAAGGAATATTTCACTTTCTGTGTGTACTATTCCTTTATATCTCCTTTTTATGGATGTAATATAACAAATAACAGCCCTCTATATAATATTCCAGTTAAAGTACAACTGTAGAGTTGTTGCTCCGCCTCCTCCTGGCACAGGTTCCAACCAATAGGAAGACACGCTCTGCAAAAAGCAGGTGCTCAGTAGGGATGGAAGTTTTGTGTTTTATGACAGCTATCTTTATTGTGTTGTTATTAAGGCAAATATTTAAGGTACATTTTGCCACTTTTAATTAATAAGATTTATTACTAAGAAGTAAAGCATATCCAGGCCATCATTACGTTTGGACCTCCTTTAAGGGCTCTATATTGGATGTAATAGTACGAATTACTGACTTTGTCAACTTGAAAATAAGAAAAGTTTGAACCATGCCCCTTAAGTAGCCCATGTCCTGTGATAGTGATGGTAATATTCCAGCTGCATAATTGCATCTGAGAGAATGCTTTGTACAAACTAGTCCAGAGAACTGTATAAATTGAAGTTTATATACTTCTTTTTAGTTCTTTGTACAATATTTTTACATTTTCTAACGCTAATATACATTATAGAAACCAAACCTGCTCATAGTTGCTGCCTCTCTTGCTAAATGAAGATTTGAAAGGTTATTGTGATCGTAACACCGACCGATACTTTGATAGACAGATGTACAATCACAATGTTATAATTGTATGTAGATGTACCGTACATATTGTTCGACATTCAATTCGTTTTGGCGATTTATTTTGTCTATTGTGAGGTTACATTACATTTACATATACATTGAACTTATACTACAATCATTTAACCAGTCGACTTTCCCGATCACATTACGATCACTTTTATGATCCAATATCGGCATAATAAGATCGGGGGGAAATGTACAGTTTTTGGAATAGAAATGTCTACTCCACTATCGTGATGAATACAGATATAGTTTTCACTATATTTATCAATGGTCTGTATTTGTATGAATTATGTGATGTCTGAAGGATAAATAAAAATAAGTAGTAATGTTTTTATCTAAGGGTTCCCTTCCCTGAGATATTTAAATTTTTTCAAGGCTTCCATAAGGATAAAAAGGTTGAGAAACACTGGTATAGACCCAACCCTTGCAAGCAATTATAATGCCTATTTTAAATAGAGAAATATTTATAGATCTATCATTTATATTTGTATGAATTATGTATTTTGATGGCCGAGAAAGAAAAAGCTAAATAAGAATTTATAATCGTTATTTTATGTAGGGGGTCCCTGAGACAAGAAAATAGTTTCAAGGGTTCCCCACAGATTGAGGAAACACTGGTCTACTTGCACGTCGGATTGGTTGTAATATCATCCCAATGTATGGGCACCCTTAATATCATTAACATAGTGCCCTTTCCACATGGGGAATTGCCTGAGCTTCCTAAATCAGGCCAATACACTGCTCAATATTTCACCATCAAATTTTCAATCAATTCATCCCAATCGAAAATTTAATTGGAAGAAAAAAGTTCGCCCTCGGTCTTCACCAATTTGATGTGGATAGCAATATGGGGTAGATTGAATATTATCCACCTAACCCCATCACTGTTTTTTGATAGACCGAAAATTGTCAAAACAGCTGTTGAATTAGATAAATTTGGTTGAATGAGTTGAAAAATAGACCCCTTGTATGGCATGCTTTAGTTCTCCTTTCACAAAGCTAAGAGTGAAGTGATTATGTCTAGAGCTTTGTTTAACCTATTTAGCAGGCTTTGTATTGGTTTACTATAAGATTTCTCCTCTATACTGGCTAAATGCTCTGGGCATCAAATACTTTAAACTTCAGACAATACTTTTCACCAGACTTTATCAAGGATGTCTGGCAGTTTGGTTTCTTTGAAGCCAGAAGAGTGTTTTGAACCTTTCCATCTAACAACTTAAACTGTTGTCAGTTTTTACAGGTCAGGACCATTTACTCCTCCTTTTGGCCTTTGTTTCTAGGGTTCCTGAATATTATAATTGTAAATCACTGTGTACATTTTCTGACTTTTTATATAAATGTAAAACAGGTTATTGGTTAACCTGATTATGAAATACTGCTATTTATCCACCTACAGTATGTCAAGATAAGGACAGAACTGAAAAAACCTTCCAGGCACAGTAATCATTTAAGATGAGAAATGTATTAAATGTTGTCTTGAAAATTCCCTAGATGTTGAGTGAAGCAGTGCAGGGACATTAGAACCTTTAATATCTAACCGGTCTATTTGCTTACCAGCAAGATAGAGTAAATATAATTTACATTTAAGAATGGCTACTTTGCAATAATCTGAATAATCTGGTACTTGGCTTTGAAAAAAGGAAGAAGGTGTCAGCCATGTCACCCTCATCCTATCAAACGGCTTGAG
Organism: Hymenochirus boettgeri; assembly: GCA_019447015.1. Classification (NCBI taxonomy): domain Eukaryota; kingdom Metazoa; phylum Chordata; class Amphibia; order Anura; family Pipidae; genus Hymenochirus; species Hymenochirus boettgeri. The sequence continues at coordinate 261,533,717 of CM033470.1, read as the reverse complement.
CAGACAAAGATTTTATTTCCAGGAATTCCCCAATCATACAGATGGATTGGAATGGAATCACTAAGGCTGCGTTCACACTACACCACACAAAACGCACAGGGAAAAAATGCATGCGATTTTATGCATCTGCAGTAGCGTTTCTGTGCTTTTTTGTGGGTTTTTATGCCTTTCCCCCCCTTCCCGTTAACTGTAGCTGTAGCAGTGTGTTAAAAAAAATGTGGATATTATTATTCTTTTTTTCAACACATGAGTTACTGCAATTGCAATAAAATTAGTCTAGTGTGAACGAAGCCTAAGGGCTAATATTGAATGGTGTGTATCAGTTACAAGCATGTGGCCAACCTAATATTTTGATTGACAGTGACAATAAAATTAAGAAGGAGATTTTTATAAGAGGCTTATCAAAGTGATATCACCAAAGTAATAAAGTAATAATATATAATGTATATATATATATATATATATATATATATATATATATATATTCTTACTACCAACCTGCACACGGGCAAATGTTATCTCTTTCATTCTTTCATTTAATATTGTCCTGAGAATATTGTAGCTTTAACATTATTTAGGATCCTGTGCACTTTTCAAAATGATGGGGATTACTCTGACCAGTCAGTTCTATGGAAGCATAATGGCAGTGAGAAAAATGTCTCCCTACAATAAAAAAACCATGACCTGTGGCTCTTTCTTTTACAATGAAATAGGACTCAGCAGGGGGTAAAGTTAAGTAAAATATAACTGCAAAGTTAATGTGTCTATGTGTCTAGATGTTATGGCACACTGAATTAGCCCACTGCATGCCACAGATGAAATGAATTACCAGGGTTATTGTTGTGACATCTCCTAGATACCTTCTGTCTGCTCTTGCATTTCATGGTAGGGTCTTGAATACAGATGATATACATATTCTAAGTACGTTTATTCCTGTCCCTACTTCTGGGCATTGTAATCAATCCAATTCACCAGTGAAATGTGGGCAGTCTCGGTTTGCCCTCACAGTAGTAACATAGTAATTGAGGTTGAATAAAGACATACATCCATCAAGTCCAACCTAACCCTACGTCACAATATTGATTTCATTTTCAATAAAACTAGTTTAGTGCCCCATGGTCAAGAGAACCGAACATTTGTCTTGTTCTCCTACTTTGGTATTATTTTATAAACACTTTCCAAAAGAAAGTAGTGGAAAAACATTAAAGTAGCTTAAGTTGTTAAAGTGTTAAAAAAAAAAAGTTGAACGTGGTTCTAAGATCTATCTTTGTTTGGAATTCCAGTTGTTTCTTACTGTGATAGGTGTTGTAGCCCCAGGAACTATCTTAATAGTTAAAAATGTTTTCCATGAAAGACTTCTGAACTACTAAAAAGGGTCAGCAAAAAGAAAATAATCTCTACAGATTTACTAAAAAATAATTTGTTTTTAAGCCCCTGGGGATCTTTGATTGATACCTGTTGTGCATTTGCAGAAAACACCAGACGGGTTTGCAATTCACAGAGGTATAAAACATTTATGGGGCTATTTACTGAGAGTGGTAATAGCTCTCCCCTGCACCCCCTGTGGTTATTCAATATCAAGATTGATCCTCTCTGGAACGAGCCATTGTGTCTTACCTGATACGTGAGCTTCAGGCCAGCTATGTGGCTAGGGTTGAAATTGTCACAATAAGTTGGTGCAATAGAAATACTGACTCAAACTGTGGTTGACTGTTTTGAAACCCACACAGCCACTGCCAATCCCACCAAAGCTTGGTAAATTGGTTAGCGTGACTTTAAGATGAGCTTGACTGGATCTGTTATAATCAAGAGGACCACAACCCCACGTTAGAGCTGGACTGTGAAAGATTACAGGGAAGACTACAAGGAAATGTCCCATTTGAAAAAAAAAAATTAGAAAATATGAATTTCAGGAAACTGATTCAGAGCCACTGCCCAGAAATACATAGTACACACATGTGCCATTGGTACCAAGGGAAAACAATTATTTATTTCAAAGATTTAATCCCTAAATCCTCTGCAGAAGACATTATATTGGGGTTAGTAGAGGTGTCCATGTGATGGATGCAATATCGAACACGTGGCTGCAAAATAGCTCCCAGGTTACCTGTAACTGTGCTGGAAATCATAAATACGGTCACAGTTCCAGAAAATTAGAATTTGTTTCAGCAAATGAATTAGAAAAAACCCAGTTAATGCTGAATTATTTTATTTTCTACAAAGCTGCCTTATTATGGTCCTAAATTGCTTTGTTTTCTGTGAAGGCGCTACTATGATATATTACAAACAAATCACTCCAAAAATAATGTATTGAATTCTATAGTATGAAAATGCTCACATACCTTCTGACTGTCTGTGTACCATTTTTCATGGGCAGGAGTTACCAATGTTAAGGTGTATACATATAATTGAATGTGTGAAATTATAGGCTTGTGTCAGGATAAGGAGTGTACTACCTCATCCATCAAGCTTGTGCTTTACAGAATCGCAAGTTTCACTCTACAGGCGTACGGTTTCCTCTGACTGTCAGCCAAGAATATGGTCTGAAAGATATACAGACTGATAGCTCTATGGAATTACTGAAAGGCATACTGGCTAATTATCTAATTGATCAATAGAATGACTGATTGATAGGCATAATGATTGATAAAAACATATAAATCAGGAGGAGACAGGTATTCTATTTTTATTTCCTTACATACAATGACAATAAATCTGAGCATCCCTTTCAGACACCTAGAGCAATTTTCCACTTATCATTATATTACTGTAAGCACTACAAATGTCCTTGTTTGACAACAGGGAGCTTCCAGTTAAAATCCCTCATAAATCCCTGGGAGTTTTTTTCCCAGTGATCTTGCCTTCTTACACTGTACCTGTTGTAGATCCTGTTTCCTCTTTAATGAGCACATTTGGCTGTGTTGTGGTGTGCAAAGGGAACCTTGGTTACTACTGACATAAATGTGCATTTTTATTAATGCTGTGAGTTGTGGTGAAATCCCAAGTCACCGTTTATAGAAATTACCCTCTATAGCTGAATCCTTTGTGGACTTCCTCCACCCGACATCCTATATATATTGTGAATCCAAGTAAAAATCTAATGTATGTTTAATGCATCCCAGTGTTTGTTATCCAACTAACAGCTGTTTAATGATAGTTTTACTTATAGTAGAATATTGTTAAATTCAGCCTGGAAATCCTGTCTGGCTGAATGACAGTAATGTTCTAGAACAATGATGGTTTGAATATAGTCTCATCTTTGTTCTTTGAGAAATGGAAACAGTAATCTGTTCTACAGGGAAATGTTTTCATTTTTGTATTATAGTTATTATCCATCTCCAATTAAATAGTATGTTAGACAAGGGTTGCCCTGAGTTGACCTACCTTCCTCTCCAGTGTCTGATCCTTTATTTCTATGTGTTGCTCCCTTGCAGTTTATCAGAGGGATTCATCCTTTCTGCGGTCCTGATGCTTTTCCTGCTCTGTACAAATTTCCCACTTGTGCCCCCTTTCCTAGTGGATTTCTCAGTAGATCTTTCTGTACACCTGGTTCCAATGTCCCAGCTGTGCCTATGACACAGACTGTACAGCTGGATGGGATACTGAACTGCCTCACTTCAACATTGTCTCATCTCTAAAGTTGCTCCAGTCAGTTCAAGCCAAGCCACTCCCTGAACTTACTGATCCACTCCCATCCCTCCCATTCAGCAGTTTGCCTCTGTCATTCACTGAGAATTGAGCTTGGCCCTGTACTATACTGTTTATCACAATTCTATCAAATCACAGGATTTGTAAAACCGTGTGCCAGGGAACATTGGTGTGCCATGATATCGGCAACAAAGTTTTGGTAGTGGATATATTTTGGCTTAATTCTCATTTTTATCATGTCTCACTCAGTTTTGTTCCCACTAGAAGAGTTTTATTGCATTTCTATGCATTTGCGGTAATAAATGTGTTTAAAAAAAAAAAAAGCTAGTACCGGTAACAATATTTTGTATAGGAATGCCATAATACTGGACAACAAATTTATATAAGAATGCTATAATACTGAACATAGATTGTATATATGAATGGAATGACATAATACTGGGCATACATTTTGTATATTAATGGAATGCCATAATACTGGACATAGATATTTTATAGGAATGCCATAATACTGGACATAGATATTTTATGGGAATGACATAATACTGGACATAGATATTTTATGGGAATGACATAATACTGGACATAGATATTTTATAGGAATGACATAATACTGGACATAGTATTTTATAGGAATGCATAATACGGACATATATATTTTGGGAATGACATAATACTGGACATAGATATTTTATGGGAATGCCATAATACTGGACATAGATATTTTATGGGAATGCCATAATACTGGACATAGATATTTTATGGGAATGCCATAATACTGGACATAGATATTTTATGGGAATGACATAATACTGGACATAGATATTTTATGGGAATGACATAATACTGGACATAGATTATTTTATAGGAATGACAATACTGGATATAGATTTTGTATAGGAATGACATAACACTGGATATAGATTTTGTATAGGAATTACATAATACTGAAAATAGATTTTGTATAGGAATGACATAATACTGGAAATAGATTTTGTATATGAATGGAATGGCATTATATTAGATATACATTTCGTATATGAATGGAATTACAAAGTACTGGATATAGATTTTTTTTATAGGTGTGGCATCATACTGGACTTAGATTGTTTTTTTTATAGGAATGACATAATACTGGACATAGGTTTTGTATTTGAATGAAATTACGTAATGCTAGACATAGATTTTGTATAGCAATGAAATTACAAAACACTAGATAGATATTTTATATAGGAATGCCATCATACTGGACATAGATTTTGAATCGGAATGGCATAATAGTGGACATGGATTATGTATAGGAGTGACATGATTCTGGAAATAGATTTTGTATTTGAATGAAATTACATAATACAAGACATAGGGGCATATTTATAAAGGATTGTCTTTTTCGCCAAATAATTAGCGCAGCACATCGCAGCAAAAATAGCGCCATTTGGGGCTTCGTTTCGCCTTATTTATAAAAAAGCGAAAAAAACACACTTCGCGAGCTGAAAAAGGCGAACGGGCGCGATAAAGAGCGAAAAGTTTCGCTGCGAAAACTTAACGCATCTAAGAAGACTGCATTGTGAAAACCATTCGAAACCAGAAAAGCCCACTAGAAAATGATGTCAAGTTCAAAATGGCCACCTCACATTTACCAAGAAGTCAGCCATGTCTTATTTAGTCAATCTTAGAATTTCTCAATTGGAATACAATTTTCTTTTGCACTGCACATTCGCCTTTCTAATGTGCGTTCGCCTTTCCAAGGCATATTCCATTATAATGTGCGTTCGCCTTTCTAATGTCGCTTTTCCAAGGCATATTACATTCTAATGTGCGATCACCCTTCTAATGCGCGTTCGCTTTTTCAAGGCATATTACCCATTAGAATGCCTTTTCGCTCAAACAATGACTTTTCACCACCTTCAGGGTCGCGCTAATCTTTCGCTCTATTTAACGCAAAAACCACCTTTCGCTCTTTTATAAATCGCGTTATGCCTTTTTGCTCCTTTTTCGCTAAAATTACCATTGCGAAGTTAGGCGAAAAGGGTTTAGCGATAGCTCGCGGAAACGGTTTCGCCATTCGTTAACGCTACCTTTATAAATAGCGTTAACTGTCTTTTTGGCGAAAACCCATGCGAAAAGCGAATGCGAAAACATTTCGCTACTTTTCGCTCTTTTATAAATATGCCCCATAGATTTTGTATAGGAATGACATAATACTAGACATAGATTTTGTATAGGAATGACATACTGTAATACTAGACATAGATTTTGTATAGGAATGACAATACTAGACAGATTTTGTATAGGAATGACAATACTAGACAGATTTTGTATAGGAATGACAATACTAGACAGATTTTGTATAGGAATAACAATACTAGACAGATTTTGTATAGGAATGACATACAGACAGATTTTGTATAGGAATGACAATACTAGACAGATTTTGTATAGGAATGACAATACTAGACAGATTTTGTATAGGAATGACAATACTAGACAGATTTTGTATAGGAATGACAATACTAGACAGATTTTGTATAGGAATGACAATACTAGACAGATTTTGTATAGGAATGCCATAATTCTGGACATAGATTTAGTATATGAGTGGCATTGTACTGGACATAGATTTTGTATAGGCATGCTATATAATATTGGACATAGGTATTATATAAGAATGCCGTAATACTGTGCACACTGCATTTCCATGCATTGGATTTTGAAAACAAACTGTTTGCTGCAGTCTTTGGGGAAGATGAAAAAATCTAACATAAAATATGCAGTTTGTATGTATTTTTTGCCATTTAACTCAAAAATGCACTAAAATGCACTGCATACAATCGCACTACAACGTGAATAAAATCGCAAAAGCACTGCAGGAACATGTTAAATCACACTGGGATTTCGCTCTGTAGCATGAACTTAGCCTAAACACATAGCATTGGAATATAGTCAGTATAATATAATAATAATATAATAATGACTATGGTCAGGAAGTGAACTATGATAGTGAGGGAAGAATGGGCAGTGAGCGGACCATGGGGGGGCGCTATGGATAATGGGGAACTATAGGAATACCCGTCAACACCACAATCACTTTCAACTGGAATGAGAACAAGTCTGCAGTATAAATAAATTCTTTATTTGGTGCAATATAAATCATAGTACTCCTACAGTATTTGTCAACTTTAAAAATCTGTATATTGCCATCTAGGCAGCCCCAGGCCCTACATCAGCAGGTAATAAATATGTCAGTAGTAGATCTACAATAAATCAGACAGGTACGGTATGTTCTAACAGCAGAAAGGGGTTTTATAACGCAGTTCTATATAATTACTGCTTTCATTTGTGTAGAGCAAAATATATTATTTCTTTTCTCGATTTTGAATTTTAACTACATAATAAAACTAGCTAGTATGTATTGCCCATTGGCAGCTTTACGCTCTTATGTGATTTCTAATTTGAATTACATTTAAAAAGTATTCATGCTATCAAAGTCCAGGCAGTCATCTAGGCAGCTGCCTAGGACCCGGTAAATATCAGGGGCCCCGCTTTAGTACCACAGCCATGCAAATGTACAAGGAAGCCCCAAATATCAGCTCTACCTGGGGCCCAATTTGATCTCAATCCATCTCTGGTAGTGGGGAACTGCAAATCTACCCTTCCTTAGATTGATTTACTGAAACTGCTCCCTTCAGTTTACTGACCCTCTCCCCTCCTTCCTTTCTGTCATCTCTCTCCTCCTTTCCCCTTTGTCACCCTCTTTCTGCCCTACACCTCCCTATTCCTGTGTTATTCTCTTTTCAAAATCCCATTAATTCACATTTTCTGTATTTTAAATGAAGAAAATCAAAAAAAATCTTATATTTTTTAAATGTAAACTTCAATCCCTGCCTGCCTCAATGGAGCTAACCAAAGTAGCCCAGATTTCTCACTCCCCAGCAATACAATTTAAACCTATGATGGATATTCCTACCCCTTGCTGGGTAATATAAGGATATAAGAAGTCTCAGAGGATGGGACTATCCCATCATTTAAAAGCACAGATAATGCATTGTGTTTTTGTGCATATGTTCGTCTGTACTATACTTTTTTAGCTGGATCAAACAAACACACACAAACTTTAACATGTTTTACCCAGGCACACTTTAACAAACTTTCATATGAGAGATTATCACACTCACATACAATGTGCACATACAGCAAGAATACAACAGAATATTTAGACAGAGAGAGACATAGAGACACAGGTAAAATGCTTGGCACAGAAACTTGTTGATACTGTACTGGTAAAATGGTAGGCAAACAGACTTTGATAAAATAGTTGGCATTGCCCTTCACTGATAAAATGTTTTGCACCCAGACAATGGTTAAAGGGCATGTCCACCCCCAAATCTAACTTTGTGGGTAAGGTAGGTAACCCCTACCCACTCCTAACCACCACAATATTTCATAGAAAAAAATCACATTTCTACTTACACTGCCTTATCTCTTGCGGCGATCCGATCCGAGGGGGCCAGACCTCAGCCACTTCTGACATTGGCTGAGAGGCAGCCAATCACAGATGCAGCTGATGTCATGTGAAACGCCATGGTAGAGAAGGCTCTGTAAGTAGGGATCTGGTTCTTTTTTAAGGAAACATCCAGATGGTGGGAGGGGGTGGGAGGGGAGTTCTGCACATGCCCCAGACCTTGACGAGGATGAGATTCAGCATGGATCAGAAGCCTCACAGACAGATTGGACTCCTCAGTTTCCTGGAATTTGAAAATGCATATCTTTGGAACAATAAGGAGCAGAGATGTAAGGTAAGGTCCATGTAAGGTAAGGACATGCCCTTCAAATGTTTGGCAACCTGGCACTGGTAAAATGGTTGGCAGTGGCACCCACCCAGACACTGATAAAATGCTCGGCAAACTTAGCACAGGTACTTACCACATGCTGAACTTAGACGAATAGACTACTACCATGGGATACACAAGTCTGCCAGTTCTCACGCTATTAGCGCAAGGATTATCTGAGCATAGTACTTATCTGGGGGTAGTACTTATCTGGGGATAGTACTTATCTGGGGGTATTACTTATCTGGGGGTATTACTTATCTGGGGGTAGTACTTATCTGAGGATAGTACTTATCTGGGGGTAGTACTTATCTGGGGATAGTACTTATCTGGGGGTAGTACTTATCTGGGGGTATTACTTATCTGGGGTTAGTACTTATCTGAGGATAGTACTTATCTGGGGGTAGTACTTATCTGGCGATAGTACTTATCTGGGGGTAGTACTTATCTGAGAATAGTACTTATCGGGGGATAGTACTTATCTGGGGGAAGTACTTATCTGGGGGTAGTACTTATCTGGGGGTAGTACTTATCTGGGGATAGTACTTATTTGAGGATAGTACTTTACTGGGGGTAGTACTTATCTGAGGACAGTACTTATCTGGGGGTAGAACATATCTGAGGATAGTACTTATCTGGGGATAGTACTTATCTGGGGGTAGTACTTATCTGGGTGTAGTACTTATCTGGGGGTATATCTGTTGTATTCAGTTAGATCAACTGGACTTGAGGTTTAACTCTTGAAGATGTTTTGCTAGTCTTTCTCAATTCAGACTGGCTTTCTCAATTCAAAATGACTTGTAAAAGCATCTGTTGGCAATTAGGTACCCTGGGAACTTGGGAAGTCCCAATTAGCATATAACAGCCAGGTGTTAGGGAGCTTCTGAATGCAAGGCGTGATTGCATTGTGGCTAAGAGGTGTTATAGGAACCAGGGTAAGGTGTACCTACATCTTAAGGAAAACGACATACCTTTGAAGATTGTCAACATATTGGCAAAGGAACATGACTGGTTCAAGAGAGGTGTCAAGGAGGTCATTTATGTCAAAATAAATAAACCAAGCCTGAATTGAAGTGGGGGGTGGGGTTGACACCAACTGTCTGCCATGCACAATGCTGTTTTGACACCTTACACTGAGTAGTTTTGATAACGACTCTTAGCCATAATGCAATCACACTTTGCATTAAGAAGGTCCCTAACACCTGGGTGCGATATGCTAATTGGGACTTCCAAGGGTACAAATTCTTGAACAAGTTATTCTGAATTGAGAAAGCCAGTTGAATGACTAGCGAAATATTTTCAAGAACTAAATTTTAAGTCCAATTGATCTAACTGAAGACAACAGATATACCATGACTGGGATGAATGAGAACCTTTTACAAGCTTATCTGGGGTAGTAATTATCTTCTGGTAGTACTTATCTTGGGGTAGTACTTATCTTGGGGTAGTACTTACCTGGGGTAGTACTAATTGAGGAGCAGTACTAATCTGGGACTAGTACTTATTTGGTGTAGTCCTTATCTGGGGGTAGTCCTTATCTGGGGGTAGTACTAATCTAGGAGTAGTACTCATCTGGGGGTAGTACTTATCTGGGGGTAGTCCTTATCTGGGGTAGTACTTTGTACCCACCTATCTATGCTATTTAGCGGTTAAATTTTATATACGTCTGTGGAGCAATAGTTGTTATAGATAATTTAATGTATGAGCTGGAGATTCAATGCTGTGCAAGCAAGCCCAAAATCTTTCCAGCTCTCACCAGACGTTGTATCCCGGGGTCTGGTGAGAGCTGGAAAGATTTTGGGCTTGCTTGCCCGAGTGACCGGAAAAGATTGGGAACGTCCTGCGTGAGCTATCCAGACGATTGCAATATATCTGGTTTGGAAGGACGCCGGCATATTGGCCTACCAATCAGCCTGCGTATTTGGATCCCAAGTTGCTCTTCGAGCCACGGGCTTGCTTATGGTAAATTCCGGGTGACCAGTCTGACGAGGCCGTTTATCATCCAGTCATTACAGGAACGATGGTGTAGTATAACTATAACTATACTTACCTCCAGCCCCTCCATTCCTGGTTTTATATGATTTGGTGTGCGCACACCTTCTGGACTTCAGTGATCTCTGTATCCATGTACTGATTTTTTCACACTCGCTGCAGGGAGTGACTATTTATTGGAAACAGACATTTGCTTAGCCCTCAATATCTGGGGTCTCTACTCATGGCTACTATATATTTTTATCCCTGTTTTTAGTATTTATATGTGGGATATCCAAAGTGTTATATATGCTTTTGTTTTTTATGTAGTTTGTTACAGTGTACATTACACCTACTGTGGCTGGCCAGCTATATATTGATTTATAGAGGTGTTATTTTACATATGTGATATTTAGGATATTAAATATTGTAATATTATCTAGCTATTGTGTTTAGCTTTTTTCTTCTGTGTGTATCACAAGCAGAGTACTATCTCTTCTTACTTACATGATAGCATTTAGGTGATTTGGAGCTGGTTAAACTGATGATGTAATTGTAGCCACTCTAGATGTCTCTGGATTCAAGCTTGCTATAGATTGTTACATCAGAGTAAATTATATTCAAATAGTCAAATTGATTTTTTTGTAGGTTTATTGAAAATTTACTTTAGGTATGATAATACGTATTACCTTCAACGCCGTGGCACGGTGATGGGATCGAATGCTGCTCCATCATATGCCGATTTATTTATGATTTGGCTGGAGGAGGAAAACATTTTTCGTCATATATCCTTCACCCACCACTGTGTTCCTTCTATGGTGGGTCTAAATCAATAAAATCGCTTTGCTATTCGGAATTCCAGTATTAGTAATATGGTGAATAAAACACTGAGGAAGCATTGGAACATTCTTCAGCGTTCCTATCCAGATTTTAGGGATTTGAATTATTTCCTCTATTGTCAAACAGGAGAGGACATACACTATATAATTGGTTGGTTTCAGCTGATCAGGGCACACTCTCCAACCATGAATGTTCACTGACTGGCATGAAAAAACAGGGATGTTTCCCTATTTATCTTGAGTACAATGTAGAAATGTAATTAAAGGCGACCATTACTTAGATACTAAAACAGGGTATAAGGTTAAATGTAAGGAATATTATACCTGTAATTCCTCTTTTGTTGTGTATATAATATTGTGCCCCTGCTCGTTGGTCTATGTTGGGGAGACAAATCAACTAGGGAAAAAACGTATCTCCCAACATAGATCCACGATTTGCAGGGGTAATACTACTCTGCCAGTTTCAAGACACTTAATTGAACATGGTCACTCACCATGAGTCGGAGTAACACTTCATGGTTATAGATGGAGTTAAACCTTTGAGATGGGGGGGGGGGGTAATTAGGGAATTATTGTTAAGAAAGAAAGAAGTGAAATGGATCCACAAAATGAAATCACTGTCTCCCTCCAGTCTCAATAAAGACTATGATTTATTTGTATTTACCTGATTTCTGTGATGTCTTCTATCCACCTCCTATTTAAAGGGATGAATGTTTCTATTATATACTAGTACTTCCTGTGATTTACCTGTGAATGATTTACCTACGCAAAAAGTTCAAATAGTTGTATGTTTGTGCTAGTAAATTATTGTCTTTCAACCTTAGCCTGATGAAGAAGTGAGGATGAATTTCGAAACGTTGCATTTTTGGGTTTGATTGTATACCAATATGTATTACCTGTAATACAAGCAATTTATACCTGCATCGAAGTGCTGTGTCAAGTCTTCTTTTTTCTATTTAATTGGGATTCAGATACAGGCGTGATCCTGTGGACACATGCACTCATCATCAACCAAAGTTTTGGTGAACCTAAGATAAGTGTGTGCTGTACAAATAACATTGTGTTTGTATACGTCTGTGTGCATGTTTGGATGATTGATATGCCATTTTTTCAAATGCTGCTATTATGCATTTTGTACACTATTTATTAGGCTTATATGGGGGGAGGGGGTGTATTTTTAATATCTTGTTGTTTATATATTCTTGTGCACTTTGATTGCTTTATTGGCTATCCAAGTTTATGACATAATAAAGGATATGTTTTAACTAAAATAAGGAGTGCCCTGCTTATCTACTTGCTGTTTTCTTCTCCTTTTGAAGTGGTAGGAGCACCCCTTTAATAAATATACACAGTAAGTGCCACTGCCAGGCTTTCCATGTGTTTTATGGAACAAGTAGAAGTTAAAGTGAGTTCACAGAGAATAAAGGAAGGTCACAGTGGAAACTAGTGGAGTCTCCCATGCTGAGAAGGTTGCCGAGGCAAGTACCGAAATTAACTCAAAGTTAGTTTGTTTGGGTTTCATTTTCCTTTCATAAAAACTATAAATATGTCCCAAAGTCTTTCTTAGTTGATCCGTGAACTGTATAATATAGCCCTTCTCATTGGTCTTAGTACCATATAATATAATTTATAGAAGAGAATAAATAATACCTATAATTAATGTGAAAGAAAGAATAACCAATATTTAATTTGAAACTGAAATTTTATTCAGAATATTATTGGCTTTTCAAAATGTTTTTTTAATGGTGACGAAACATTAAATAGGCCCGACCCAGTAATTACATAAATAACAGGGACTGTTGATCCTGCAACTGCAGCCAATGTTGCTACCGGAGGGGAAAATTCCTTCCTAACCTCTTAACGGCAATCAGATATCATCCCTGGATCAACAAAGCTAACACTACTGGCTGATTCGTACCTACAACTCAGCACCAATTAAATATAAAACAACTTTGCAGCATCAATGCTGCAAAGTTGTTTTATAATTAATTAGGGCTGAGGTAAATTATTTAGAGGTATGTAGTAGGCACCATTCATTTATATACCACCACATTTATGGGAGTATGCTGGGAGTTGTGGGTAAGCTAGCTGTAGATGCTGCTGGTACATTCAATTTGGGCTTTTTGAGTCCCTAAAGAGCAATACTTTGTTAAAAATGAAGTACAGAAACATGTTGATGTATGACCCTTAAAGGGCATATCCACCCCCAAAACTACAATTTAACCCCATACTGGTCCCACTCTATAGTGCTAAAAAATCCTTACCTTACATTAGAGATGGGAAAAACTCACTAGTTTCATCCCGTTTTCGGATTCCCGGATCTCGGGATTGCCTCTCAGCCAATCACAGACACGGCTGCGGCCAAGCCCCCAATTCAATTCCATTCCCAGAAGTTGCATTGGAGGCTGAGGCCGTGGGATCACAGGCTGGTAAGTAAGGTTCCTCTCTATTTTTTTAGAAACAGACCATGCAGTTTGGGTAAGTAGGAATGGAACTGCATTATAGAAAAATATCAATTTTAGGGTGAACATACCCTTTAATGGCAAAGTTAGTACTATACACTATTTTATTCTTACCTACAACTCCCAGCATGCGCCAACAAATGTGGTATATGATTAAATAGTACCTACTACTTACATCTAAATAAATATCAGAGTGCACATTAAAACGGTGCAGGAATTCCGACATTAAATAAGGCACAGTGACAGACCAGAGATGCATTAACCAGCAGAAGGAAGAATACATAGGTTAGACCTAACCTATGTATGCTAGTATGGGTTGGCAGCCCTCATACCAGGCAAATACAGCATTTCACAGCGGTGCTGAGCAGTAAACAAGGATTTGAGGTCACTGATATTATATATTAAATCAGTGATATTAGAAGAATTTTTTGGGAGAGTAACTTCCTCTTCCACCTGGAAGAGATTTATTTTACTTGTATTTCCTCAACCTAATCAAAGCCAACACATCCTCTTTCCGTTCCATAGTGTTACCTCAATGTGTTAATTTCTCATCACAGATGAAGTGACTGTAAAGTTTAAATTCCTGATGGACTGGATTATATTTGTTCACGCCCCCTTCAGCAATTTAGTGAGCTGGTTATGAGCTTAAGCATTCTCAAAGCGGGCAGCTAGGAGATAAATATTCAGCTATTGGCTGTGGTGTCAACTGTCAAATCCATGACTTAACATTTCTTTCTTTTAGGTACAGAGTCTGCAACACATTTGTTAAAAGTCAGTTATAAACATTATCTATAAATACTGTGCATCATTTAGAACCCCTGGTGTGGTCCCTGTATTTTAGAGGTTACCTCTTTAATTGTATTTGATCTTTAAGATGATTGTGAAAATAAAAACAAAATGTAAGGCTCAGGCCAGCTGGAGGTGTTATTGTGCCACAAATGGAACTGCTGTTGTTATGGCCAATAATGTGTAAAAATAATGAGCATTATGGGGGAGATGCACTGTGTGGTGCTGTGGGCTAAAATGGAGTTAAACTCACGCATGGGTTTACAGTTTCCAGTTTACAGGAGCCTGCGCAGTTTTATAAAAACGCCACTGACACTGCATTGTAGCGTGAAACCGCCTTTTAAACGGAGGTCTTCCGTTCCGTTCGCCTTTCCTTTCCGGTTCCTGCAATTACTGTGTTTAATACATTGCGAGAACCCAAAACGAAGAGGAGTACAGTATTGCATCTACCCTAAAATCTACTACAGTCTTTATTGACATGTTGCACATTCACCAATAAAGATAACTGATATTGGAAAGTAAAAGGCAATAGGAAACTATTAGGAAAACGTTAAGAATTGCTTTTGTAGGTTCTGTAAGGCAGGGGCAATAACATTTGTTTGCAAGAACTGCATTTACAGCCATTAAATCCATCAACAACAGAAAGGTATTAAAGGAGAACTAAACTTAATTTTTAAAAATTAAGCTTTTCTCCACAGAACACCTATACATTGTAAAATTATTCTCTAGTAAGTTGCATTTAGTACATGTAAGTAAAAGATTCTGTAACACAGAAGGCTTCCATGTTGTTGCCAGTACAACTCATAGCCCATGATGGCTTCAAAAAGCCACACCCCCTGACCCCAGTATTCGCTGTCTCTATGCAGGGTTTCTAGCTTCTGTTTCTAGTGAAAGATAACATTTCTAAATGTACCTGTATTCATTGTTAAGTTGCTGGTGGAGCACCATGTAAATGCCATGATTTTAGGAACGCAAAGCCCAATAAGTCACTAGTTCAAATCCTCTAGTTTACTTATGGAACAATACAACATAATCTACTGCCTGAGTTTATTGCTTTAGTTTGTTTGTTTCCATCATGTTTCTAGAAAAATATAAAGTCTCTACATATGTACAAACTTTATATATAGCAGCTCTGATTGCTGACAGCTATCCTGGAGCAATACAAAATAGTCAACTGTACAATAGTCAACCGTACTTTTTCTGCATGTGCATTATTGGTGCATTGCTAAATTACTGGTTTTGGGAAAAAAACAGACCATAAGGACAGAGGTTCTTTTCCCCAGGCCTGATTTTTTTGTTTCTATTATGTTCCTATCAAAAGATAAAGATTCTACATGTACTGATCTCCCACTTAGTATCCTTTGTGGGATAGAGGTAGAAAAGCTTTATTTTTAGCAAGACACAGCATAGAAGGTTCTGTTTCCCACACATACTTTTATTTTCTACTGAAATGTTAAAATTCTTATATCCATGTTAGCAAAGAAATAAACTGCAAAGATTACTTTTCCTTTTTTTTGTATGAAAAGCAAATAAATTTATAATTTATTAAGGACAAGAGCATTTGTTCTGTGTTTACAAACAACTGCACTGAAATACGTGTTCTGTGTCAGTGGGAGGGATGATCTCTGGCTGCACCTTCCTGTGAAATATCTGGACTTGAAGTTTAGTTCTTGAAGACGTTTCGCTAGTCATCCGACTGGCTTTCTCAATTCAGAAAGATTTGTACAAGAATCTTTGGCAATTATGTACCCTGGAAAATCCCAATTAGCATATCACAGCCAGGTGTTAAGGGTGTGATTGGATACTGGCTAAGAGGTGTTATAGGAATGCCCAGAGTAAGGTGTCAAAACAGCATTGTACATGGCAGACAGTTGGTGTCGAACCCCCCCACCTCTATTTAGGCTTGGTTTCTTTATTTTCACATAAATGGCCTCCTTAACACCTCTCTTAAACCAGTCACGTTCCTTTGCCAATATGTTAACATTACAATCTTCAAAGGTATGTCCTTTATCCTTAAGATGCAGGTAGACGGCCTGACCCGAGTCCTGACCCGGGGAATTGGCTCTTCTGTGCTGGGCCATACGTTGATGCAGTTGCTGTTTGGTCTCCCCCCATACAAATCAGAGCATTCTTCACTGCACTGCACTGCGTATATGATGTCGCTTTTCTTTTATTTCGAATACAACAGATATACCATGACCTGGATGAATGAGAACCTTCACAAGCATACCTCCTGTGAAATGTACTGCGTATACTTAGCTGGGTGTTCCCAGCTAAGGTGAATTATGGAGGATGACCCCACAGGTTAATTTCATAAATCACCCAGCATCCACAACATCTTTCTATTGAAGCAATGTTTTCTGGAGACTTTAGTTCCCCTTTAAATAAGAGCAATTTATTTGGTGCACAAGTCCCTCTTCCTCAATGGAATTTTTTCAATGAAGCCAATCAACCAAACGACCAATATCCATACCATACACTTACAGATGGCCAACCAAAAACATAAATCAAACAATTCCCGATAGTCTATGGTTGGCCTTAAGAGCTGTTAAGAAAATAAATTGATGTAGATTAAGACACGGATAGGACATGGAAAGAGTTGGAAATTCTGGTAACATGTGCTCCATACCAAACCTTTATTTAAAAACTGCTATCCTTGTATAAGCAGATATGTGCCATTTAGGAGAATTTTCTTAAAAATATTTAGCTTTTTCACAACCGTAACGTTACCTGGAAAAATGAACAATTGTCACAATCTACAGGCTGAACAAGCACCAAACTGTAATTGGTAAAATCACCAGAAATTTTCAGCTTAATAAAGTCAGTGTCACATAAATAACAGAAAATAGCTGGTAAAACATTTAAGCAAGGCGCACTCCATGATATTCCACCACGTCTTATCGTTCTGATCCAGACAGAAAAATAATCATGGCCACTTAGTACTGCTGATACGTTGGATTGGTCGGCCTAAAAAAATATCTGCTTGTTTGTACACAGCCTTAAAACTATGCAAAAGAACAGAGGCTGCTAACATCATCAACTTGCTGTATTTCTATAATATTATACAGTATGTTTTCAATAGATGATCTGTCTTTATACAAATCAATATCACCAGCTAGAATACTTGTGTATTAGTTTAATTTAATGTAAGTTTAATTTAACAGTTTTCTGCACGCAATCCCAATAGCTATTTTAACATTTTATTGCATACATTAAGAACCAGATATTTAGTAAGTTCTCTTCTGTTCTAGCAAAGGTATCTGCCTCCTCCCCTGCTCAATGAGCTTTCTATAAGTTTGGGCATGTGCAGTGCAGACAGCAGGGGAAACAGCAGTCAGTCATTGGTTGTGCTGTCAGCAGTCACAGCCTTTATTGACTGCATGGAAGGAGGAGCCAGCTCACTCAGGCAGAATGGAGGCAATAATTACCCTTACATATTTGGTTAATAATACATCTAATTATTTGGTGAATATATCAGTTAGGGTTAGGAAACTGATATGTGACCAGTTTTTTTTGTGAAACAGGTGAACATGCCCTTTAATACATTTTAGGTTCATATTTGGCAAATGTCCTGCCTGAGAATGAGCAAGTCAATTACTTACAAGAACAGATAAGGGATGGGAAGCATGTGAGTGTCTGGCAAAAAGACAATCCATTTTGGTGATAGTCTCCTAGCATAGCATCCCTATTGTAAGTAGTGATTTTGGCTCTTGTAGTAACATATGCTTTTTGCCTCACAATAACAGATTTTAACCTAACCCTTCTGTGCTAGAGAGATTTCCAGAAAACCTCAGCATATATGTTGCAAGCCAAATATATTCAGTTTGTTGACCTATGTACAGCTGTTTTGAACAAAGCTCCCAGAATTCTCTGACAGTTAGCGATACTGTAAATTGCAGTGTGTAAAATAGATGTATGACCACTAGTTTTACTTTCCTGTTGTAAAATTGTCTGGAGTCCATAGAGTTAAATACTTTGAGTTAATGCATTTAGCACAGCTCTAATAATTAGGGACATCATTCTGACATCATTATGTAACCCATTGATTCAGTTGCAGTCAAACTCTGTCATAGGTGTGGCTGTACACGGGTCTGACTGTTCCAGCCTTAATGAGATCATTTAAGGGATTTTTCATTATATGCTTTTCTGTTCCTTAATTACTGCAGTTGTTTTGGTGCTTAGGGGACATGACTATATTGCACTAAAGTGAGTAGCCTAGCATACCAGCACAAAAACAGGTTATATTCAAATGGTGTTAATTTCAGAATTAAGCAGAAAGTCTTGCAAGTGACCATGATGGAAGTTTTTGTATTTCCCGTATTGGAAAAATGTTGCAAACCTTATATAGTATAGTATTTGAGGTTGAATAAAGACATACGTCCATCCAGTCCAACCCATCTAGCAATATCCTCATTTCCTGCCTAACTGTTGATCCAGAGGAAGGCAAAAAAAACCCACCAAATTTATGAAGGGGGAAAAGAATTCCTTCCTTGAAATTTCCCTGGATCAACTCTAATTTATGTATCAATAACAGTAACTTGCAACATTCCTTGTTTGCAGAAACTCATCCAGCTTTTTTTTTAAGCTGACCAATAATCCTGCCATAACAACGTCCACTGGAAGACAGTTCCATAGCCTTACCGTTCTCACAGTGAAAAACCCTTTCCGAACTTGCAGCATAAAACTTTTTTCTTCAAGTCTTATGGGATGTCAGTGTGTCCTCTGACATGCTCTATTGGTGAACAATGCCCCAGATAGTTTATTGTATGGCCCGTTAATGTATTTATACACAGTAATCATATCCCTACGCAAGCGCCTTTTCTCCAGCGCACATAATTGTAACTTTTTCAGTCTCTCTTCATATTCAAGCTCCCCCAATCCCCTTATTAATTAAGTTGCCCTTCTCTGAACCCTTTTCATTTCCAAGATGTCCTTTTTGTACACAGGATTCCAAAATTGCACTGCATATTCCAAATGAGGCCTTACCAATGCTTTGTAAAGAGGGAGAATAATATTTCCCCCCCTTGAATCCATACCTCTCTTTATACAAGACAATACCATGCTGGCTCTGGCGGTTGCCACCTGGCACTGCTTGCTTCCTTTAAGTTTGTTATCCGCCAAAACTCCAAGATCCCTTTCCAACAGGGATTCACTTAACACAGAGCCATTTATAGTATAAGCGGCACAAGGATTTTTAAGTCCAAAATGCATCACCTTACATTTCTCAACATTGAATCTCATCTGCCACTTAGCAGCCCAATGTGACAATCTATCTAGATCCCCCTGCAATGATTGCACATCCTCTTAAGTTTTTAATGGTCAACAAAGTTTTGTGTCGTCAGCAAACACAGAAACCTTGCTGACAATACCCACTTCCAAATCATTAATAAATAGATTAAATAGAAGCGACCCCAACACAGAGCCCTGTGACACCCCACTTAGCACTTTAGTCCATAATGATGAAGCCCCATTTACAACTACTATCTGCATCCTATTAATTAACCAATTTTCTATCCATGTACAAATGTGAGTCTCCATACCAACAGACCTCAGCTTATACATTAGTCGCCTATGGGGGACTGTATCAAAAGCCTTAGCAAAATCCAAGTATACTACATCTACTGCTATGCCAGAGTCTAAATTTCTACTTACTTCCTCATAAAAGCCAAGTAAGTTTTTTTTTATTTTTTAACATTAATGTTTATTTGTTTTTAGTTTCAAGTAAATAAATACATACATACATGTATAATTGTACATTCCTATACATTTCGTATCTATCAATCTTAATAAATTAATGGGGAGGGGGGGTATGTGGGTAGGGAATGGGGGACAAAAGGGTTATCCATTTCGTGTGTTTCTCAACAATTATTGAGCTGTTTCAAACATTGGGTATATTTTGCTTCTTCTTGTTTTTCTTTTCTTCCTTCTTTTTCTTTTAGCAGTGTCTTCTTATTTTTCGGGTTTGGTTGTTAACTAAGGGGCATATTTATAAAAGAGCGAAAAGTAGCGAAATGTCTTCGCATTCGCTTTTCGCATGGGTTTTCACCAAAAAGACAGTTAACGCTATTTATAAAGGTCGCGTTAACGAATGGCGAAACCGTTTCCGCGAGCTATCGCTAAAACCTTTTTCGCCTTACTTCGCAATGGTAATTTTAGCGAAAAAGGAGCAAAAAGGCATAACGCGATTTATAAAAGAGCGAAAGGTGGTTTTTGCGTTAAAAAAGAGCGAAAGATTAGCCGACCCTGAAGGTGGTGAAAAGTCATTGTTTGAGCAAAAGGCATTCTAATGGTAATTTCCTTGAAAAAGCGAAAGCCGCATTAAAGGGCGATCGCGCATTAGAGTGTAATATGCCTTGGAAAAGTGACATTAGAAAGGCGATCGCGCATTAGAATGTAATATGCCTTGGAAAAGCGAACGCGCATTAGAAAGGCGAACGCGCATTAGAAAGGCGAACGCACATTATAATGGAATATGCCTTGGAAAAGCGAACGCACATTAGAAAGTCGAACGCGCATTAGAAAGGCCGCTAAACCCTTTTCGCCTTACTTCGCAATGGTAATTTTAGCGAAAAAGGAGCAAAAAGGCATAACGCGATTTATAAAAGAGCGAAAGGTGGTTTTTGCGTTAAAAAGATCGAAAGATTAGCGCGACCCTGAAGGTGGTGAAAAGTCATTGTTTGAGCGAAAAGGCATTCTAATGGGTAATATGCCTTGAAAAAGCGAACGCGCATTAGAAGGGCGATCACGCATTAGAGTGTAATATGCCTTGGAAAAGTGACATTAGAAAGGCGATCGCGCATTAGAATGTAATATGCCTTGGAAAAGCAAACGCGCATTAGAAAGGCGAACGCGCATTAGAAAGGCGAACGCACATTATAATGGAATATGCCTTGGAAAAGCGAACGCGCATTAGAAAGGCGAATGTGCAGTGCAAAAGAAAATTGTATTCCAATTGAGAAATTCTAAGAAGATTGACTAAATAAGACATGGCTGACTTCTTGGTAAATGTGAGGTGGCCATTTTGAACTTGACATCATTTTCTAGTGGGCTTTTCTGGTTTCGAATGGTTTTCACAATGCAGTCTTCTTAGAAGTTTTCGCTGCGATACTTTTCGCTCTTTATCGCGCCCGTTCGCCTTTTTCAGCCGCGAAGTGTGTTTTTTTCGCTTTTTTATAAATAAGGCGAAACAAAGCCCCAAAATGGAGCTATTTTCGCTGCGATGTGCTGCGCTAATTATTTGGCGAAAAAGACAATCCTTTATAAATATGCCCCTAAGTCATTGATAGAGGATCCGTATACCACCATTCCCATTTTTTATAGAATCCTTCAAAGTTGTTTTGTGAGATGTAAAACATTTTTTCGTAATGCATGTTTTTAGATAGTATAATTTGTGTTTCTTTTACTGTAGGTACTTTGGATGTTTTCCATTTTTGGACTATTGGTGATTTTACTGCGGTGAGTATATGAAATATTATTGTTTTTTGGTTATGTGGTAGTTCTGTTATTCCTATATTAAGTAATTCTAGTTGGGGTGTTAGCGTAAAGTTTATTTTGAATATGTTTGAAATCATATTTTGAATTTTGTTCAATTTTTTTTTATTTTGGGGCAGTTCCACCATATGTGGAAGAGTGTTCCTGTGTTTTTGCATAGTCTCCAGCATTCTGGGGATGTGTCTTGATACCATTTTGCTTTGAGGTATGGTGTTATGTGCATTCGGTATAGTATTTTTCTGTTGGTTTCCCAGAAAAGCCAAGCAAGTTAGTTTGACAAGATCTATTTCTACTAAGTCCATGCTGGTTACTACTTATAATGTCAGTCCTTGAAACATACTCTAGAACATGTTCCCTTATTAAACTTTCCAGAATCTTCCCCACCACTGAAGTTAAACTTACAGGCCTGTAAATAAGAAACAATGGCCTAGATAAAACTGAACTTAGCTCCTCAAGTACCCGAGGATGTATTTTAACCGGTCCAGGAGATTTATTAATATTAACCTTATTTAGTTCTTTCTGTACCATATCCTCGGTTAACCGAAGTGCACTTGAATCTTTTATACCATTATTGCTACTATACATTATTGCTACTATACTCTGTACTATACTATGATATCTGTACTTGGATCTTCTATAGTGTATACAGAGGGAAAAAAATATTCAAGACATTTGCTTTATCGCCATCCTCTGTAACTAACTTATCCCCATTAATTAATGGTGCCACATTTTCAGTCCTCATCTTCTTACTATATGAAAGGATGATTTGGATTTTTTTGGCTAATGCTCCTAGACAAAATAGGCATTGAACCTTTGTTTTTATGTTCCAATTGATACAGTTGATAGGTTAGTCTGTGTACACTTTTTTATCCAATGTCTGGACTATAATGAACTTTGGTTATCTGTATAACAGTAATTTCATTTTTATCCTTAGGTGTCCAATTATCTCACAGGTGCCTTTGTATTATATGTAATGTATAGATTTGTAGCTGTGTGTTTTAGATTTATTTTATTTCCATGTTTTTTGATACTTAAAGGGCATGTCCACCCCCAAAACTAAAATTTAACCCCTTACTGGCCACATCAAGTAGTTTAAAACAATCCTTACCTTACATTCCTGCTCAAAATAGTTCCCCTGCTGTGCCCCTCCAAAGTCCAGGAAACTGCTGTGTAGGAGCAGTGTGTGACTCATGCTGTGCCTGAGACTTCCTCAACCTCATCAAGGTTGAGGCATGCTCAGTGCAGCCCTCCCTGCCTCTCAGCCAATCACGGACGCGGCTGCCGGTCCCACCCCCTGCTTGCAATTCCATGCAAGCAGAGGGCCTGAACACTGCGGCGGAGGAGAGAGGGCAGGTAAGTAAGAATCGGGGGACTTTCTAACAATTATATTAATGCGGTTGGGGCTGGGGGAGCATGCCCTACCACATATCAAAAGTTAAATTTCGGGGTGGACATGCCCTTTAATAAAAAAGTTTTAATTATCATTAGGGTGAGTGAAGGGGCTATGGCCCCACCACCCTTTTTAACTTATATTGGGCCAAATGGTGGTTGAGTGCCACAGGACAGTTGTCCTGTGTCTAAGTAGGGCCCTTTTCTGTCCTTTGATGTTTATATATATTGATCCCCTTTTTCCCTATTAAGCACCAACTGGCATCAGTGTATACCACCCCCTGTCTTTTATACTGGCGATATTTATCGTATTAACCAGATTTCCCACTAGGCCACCTAGATCGTTGCCTAGGGAGGCACAGCAACAAGGGGGTGCCATGACAATGTTTAGGCAGCTCCTGCATCCCCTTATCAAAAGCACAGCAGAGCTGTTTTGTAAGTGTTTCCAGCGTTAGAAAGATCCACGATCTCCAGGGGTAGCAGGTGCTTCTCCTTTTCACAGAGTTGCCCCTGCCCCTAGATTAATCTGGCACATAAAAGTGTGCCAGTGAATGGCATCGGCGTTCTGATGTGACGTGCGTGATGCTGTCATTTTGTAAGTGGCACCTCTTCTTTGGTAACCAGCAGGTCTAGAAGGGGGGGTGTAAGGGGTTTGGAGCAGCTTTGCTTGAGCAGAATTGCAAGCTGGATAGGTGGTCAGTCTGCAAAACCTTCCAGCTTCTTGTATGAGGGGTGTCAGAAACGGCTATATAATGTAAAGGGGGCCAATAACTGCTGTACAATACTGTATAAAGTGTAGGGGGCCAGAAGTTGCTGCATAATGTATAGAGGGTCAATAACTGCTACATAAAATATAGGGAGGCAGTAACTCTTATAAACTCTGTATAAAATAGTATAGTATTAGAGGTTGAATAAAGACATACGTCCATCCAGTCCAACCTACTCAGCAATACCCACATTTCCTGCCTAACTGTTGATCCAGAGAAGGCAAAAAACAAACAAAAACCATTATGAATTGGAATAAATTCCTTCCTGTCTCCAAGAGGCAATTGGGAATATCCCATGGTCGACTCCAACTTAATAGATCAATACCAGTAACATGCAACATTCTTGGTTTTTAGAAACTCATCGTTTTTTGCTCAAAGTTCATTCCTGGCTCCACTTGCATTGATTGAAGAACTGGAGGTAAGGCATAGCTCCTTATCCTCCCGGTCTTCAATCAGTACATTACAGGAAAAGTTCACTTTGGTAGTGAACTATTCCTTTAAGACCAAAATTTAGTGTTGTGGCTGTTACCAACTCTGTCTCTTTGTTTTTATTTTACAGATGGTAGTGGTAGAGATATTTATCAAAAGAATGACATTTCAAAATTCTCTGAAAATTTCAAAGAAAACCTGTACAAGAAAATGTTAGTTTTATTACTATAATGGATTTTAAGCAATTATGAAGAAAGGTATTGTTTAATACTGAGACCACATGATTCATGAATATAAATATGCATCCCAGTGTACAGTGGCTGCTAGTCACTGGTAGCTTTGAGTATACATGATATGATAGATTCACTTCTTCCCATTGATTTAGAAAATCTGTGGTCTGACTACATTGATGATTTCTAGGTTGACAGAGGAGAGTGTAGTTTGTTTTATTTATAGTTATGGACAATGAATCAGTAAGAGCCATCAGACACAGAGATGGCTTAACATCAAATGGGAACCTGGGCAGAATACGTACCACAGGTCACAATGCTGAGCACCTATACTGTAAGCTCTGTGGACCAGGGACCTCTTTACTCATACTATATGGTTTGCATTGTTACTATATCTGTATACTCATTTTTGTATTTATTACTGATTTGTTTTTGGATTGTTTCCTCCCTTATATAAGTCTTTGGTATAGCATTATTGTACAGGGTTTCCTGTACAAGTTATTTAAACATACTGTAGATACATTGTTAGAGAATTGACTAATAAAGAAGCTGGTTTTTGTTTATGATATAAGGAATAGAATCTGGGTTTGGAAGTTTAAGTATTGAGAAAAAATAAATGGAGAACACTGAAATTTTGTGCTCCAGCAAAGAGACATATGTAAAGTTCCATGGAAACCCAGGGGTTTCGGTTAAAAGCAGAGAGACCCTACATTGACATGAGCCTCCATTTAAGACATTGCCATGATCTTGTTGGTAGGCAGAGCAGCATGGCACCTATAATTGTAGAAGGCATAAGAATAACATTGTATAACAATTCAGCTGTGGGGCATTTATGAGCATTGAATTATTAATGGTGGACCGAAGAATCCCCTTTTTGGTACAAATGAGGGCTGTAAGAAGATTCTAATCAATGAAAAATGACAGGGACATGTGTTAAGAATGCCTGCAGCAAGGCTTGGTCAGATATATTGCAGTTCAGATACCATCAGTTTGCTGTCAGAACAGACTCGACTTTAGTAGAGTAGACAAGTAACTGCTTTCTATTACACAAAGTAGCTGTTAAAGCTGTAAATAGACAATGGACACATTTTGAAAGTGGTTTGGTAAATAATTAGACCCCTTTGAGCACCCATTTTGTTTCTCTAGAGGAAAGTCAGAGCTAAAATAATATCCGCACATTCCCATTGGGATATGAACCTAAAAGTTAACCAACTGCAAAATCATTTGACTTCAGCTCATAATATACAGTATGTTACAAAAACACCCAGAGTGTAATTCAGGAAGCAAGTGCTATTCATTGATAAAATAATCTGTTGAACCAAATCTCCCACAAGGCCTTGCGTTTCCATTGTGTATTGCATTACAGAGTATTGTGATTATAATAGGCACAATTCCAAAAGGAGCGTACAACAAATAGTTTTTTTTATTGTTAAATCAAACCAGGACCATAGAAATATAATGATCCTGTGTACCGTTTCCAAGGAAAGAAAAAAAAATTACTCTCCAGCGCCACATCTGTCACAAGAACAAGAAAAGTACCACCTGTGTCTGCGTCTCTATTATACATGAGAAAACAGATGGAAAAGGGGGATTTAAGAGCCATGGAATACGATAAAATTTAATGGTGCTTTAATAAGTTTTATTATCAAACACCCCAAACAATACCCATTAGGGTTAGATAAACAGAATCATGTCTGACAGGATTATTATTTACTACGACAAAATCTAGAGGTTGCAGACTTCACCATTTCCATAAGAATTATGGGAGTAGCCTGTTTTGTGTAATAATACGGCTGCATGTTCCATGGGTGTGACACGGAGAAAAACCTCCCCTTGGTGTTCCCCTCTCATGGAAAGAGCAATTAAATTCCTACTTCACATGTGCTCCGGCCAAGGGCAGAGCTGGGGCTGGCTGCTTCTCTGTTTGTTTTGGCTGAAATGTTAAACAATGACTCATTTGAATATTGTTGATTTGCTGTATTGTTTTCATTGCTTGGCCCCAGAGCCCACTGGGGCCCTTCCACAGCATGTAGCAAAGATGCACATTTTCTATACAATAAGGTTTTAGTTATTACAGATCCAGAGCAGGCAGTTTCATTGTCAGATACATATTGTCTGCTTCACAGCTGCTTGCACTGAAACTGTCCTGTAAGCATTTATTATAGTGTGATGCAATAAGCAAACCGTTATACTGACGTGATACTGACACCCCATGCATAGCACGTACTGATACATACATTGATTTATATTCAACCACTGATACATTTGCTGATATGAGAAGTAGTTACTGATGGACTGGTACATATTATGACAAATGGAGCAGTTGCTGCTACACCTGATGATAAATGAACAGATTCATATCAGTTCCATATACAACCAGACATACATGTACTTCTACAGGAGACAGTAATTAGCTTCCCTACGTCAGTGACAGTGAAGGGTACAATGGCCGATTTTAGGTTCACAGGAGAACTGCAGACACAATCACATGCCCAACAAGTAAACCCTAAAGTACAACTTTATATCACTGCCTATTCCGGGATGTCCACGTGTGCTCCGACATGCTCTCTACATGCTCAGTGCCCCAGATAGTTAATTGTATGGCCTGTTAATGTATTTATACACAGTGTTTCTCCACAATGCAGCTGATTTCCTAGGTGAGAGTTGCAGCTATTTGCTCATTCTTGGACAGAATCAGTTCAACTTTATTTGTATGTTTATTCCCTTTAAGTTTTAAAAGTAACTATGGTAGATCATTTTCAGAAATACAGTTTCCAATATAGGGCAATTTAAATCGATTTCCCCAGATACTGTAGTTGCCTTCAGTGTTTAGCTGTCTAATCCTCTCACATGACATATAGGAGACTATAACTGAAAGGGGAACTAAAGTCATCAGACAACATTGTTCCAATACACAGAGCACATTTACAAAGATACAACACACTGTGTCTCACCTCTCATTCATAGAAGACATGTAACACGTAAAGGTGGCCATAGACCCAAGTTCCCAACAATGCTATCGGCGTATGATCGGATTGGGTGACAGAATTTTCCCCCTACTGGCCCAATAGGAAAAAATAGGAAAAAAATCAGAAACATGAATTACATTTGTATTAAATTGCAGTCTTCCATCTTTACATTTCATTAGAACATGTGTACATTATAGTGTAACATATGTTACTGTTCTGAATATTATCTAATCCCATATACCTTGTAGACTATCATACACTAACTGCTTACCTTATCCTATAAAGCACTATCCAACACAGCCCTTCCATATATCTCAGAGCTGATCCAGCGATACCGTCCCAGGCGCAACCTCCGCTCTGCAAATGATACCCTCCTCTCATCCACCCTGGTCACCTCATCCCATGCCCGCATTCAGGACTTTACTCGTGCTGCCCCTCTGCACTGGAACTCCCTTCCTCCATCTGTCCGTCACTCACCATCCCTTAACACCTTCAAATGTAACCTTAAAACCCACCTCTTTAGGCAAGCATATAACCTGGCCTAAACATTACTACCCAATTTGATCCAACCCGCCTTTCGCCCTCCACTGCCAATCTATTTACAGCCTACCGATTCCTGTCATCTTATGTCTCACCCTCATATCCTCTAGTCTGTAAGCTCTTTGGGCAGGATCCTCTTTCCAATTGTATCATGGTATTGCTGTAAGAAACTCATCACTCTGTTTACTTATATTATGTATTAACTGTGTATGTAATATGTATGACTTTATATAACATGTATTACCCTGTATGTAATGTATGACTATGTAATTGTAAAGGGCCACAGAAGATGTTGGCGCTATATAAATCAATAATAATAATAATAATAATAAAGGCCTCATACACACAGAACCATTGCTTTCTTATTTACACCTAATTGATATTGATCAAACTGAAGGTGATCGGGCTGCAACATTGGTGATTGGTGTCCAATGTACAGCCTTCAGTTGGTGTATGGCCAGGTTGACATCACAGATCAATCTGCATATGCCCAGTGCCATTTCTCAGCTATTTCTTACACATTTATATTTCTAAAACATGGATACAGAAGCCTTTCTGGGAATGACCTCACCAGACACCAGATTTTAACAACACAGAACAATTTATTAGATATAACATGTCTTTTTGTTTAGAATTGCATGCTAGCTGCTCACTTTGTGTTCTTTAAACCATTTAGATTGACGTTCATTAAGAAGGAACATTCAATTTGATGGTAATTAGAAGCAGTCACATTCAGGGGGCTTGCATCAAGTGGATGTCAATGGCAGTATAAAATATAAGGTCATATAAGGTTTTCCAACAGAGGTTCTGGCAGCACTAACTAGCTTTATTTTTATAGATTTCAAACTATAGAGCTCTAGGGAGCTGGTTTTACAGATAGTTATAGTGCTGAGCCCAGGTGTTTAAATCAACCACCAAAGAATCCAAATGACTGCCAAGGCTCTATCCAATTGCAAGATGTCTCAATTTTATCAGCTTCTAACTAGGAATCGTGGCATTTTTCATCTTTCCAAGGATTTCAAATATTGTAATTGTTTGGGTGGAATTTTGGTGGAAAATAGTAACATAGTAATTAAGACATACGTCCATCAAGTCCAACCTATTTACCCTCCTTTTCTTTTCTTTTTTTTTAACCCTACCTAACAGTTGATCCAGAGGAAGACAAAAAAAAAACAGCTAAAAAAAGTGTGTGTGTGTGTGTGTGGGGGGGGGGGAATTCCTTCCTGACAAACGTCAATCGGAAAGTATCCCTGAATCAACCGGATCTATATGTATTAATACCAGTAATTCTCAATATTATATAGTATCCCTGTACCAACCAGAACTACAGTATATGTATTAATACTAGTAATTCTCAATATTATATAGTATCCCTGTACCAACCAGAACTACAGTATATGTATTAATACCAGTAATTCTCAATATTATATAGTATCCCTGTGCCAACCAGAACTACAGTATATGTATTAATACCAGTAATTCTCAATATTATATAGTATCCCTGTACCAACCAGAACTACAGTATATGTATTAATACCAGTAAATCTCAATATTATATAGTATCCCTGTACCAACCAGAACTACAGTATATGTATTAATACCAGTAATTCCCAATAATATATAGTATCCCTGTACAAACCACAACTACAGTATATGTATTAATACCAGTAATTCCCAATATTATATAGTATCCCTGTACCAACCAGAACTACAGTATATGTATTAATACCAGTAATTCTCAATATTCTTTAGTTTTAGAAACTTATCTAGGCCTTTTTTTAAAGCTATTTAATGAACTTGCCATTACCACTTCTGCTGGAAGGCACATTCTTTGCTTTTTACAGTAAAACACTGGTCAGGTAAGCCACAATATGTCCAAAGACTTGATATTATGATACAGACAGCCCCTGTGTACATACCGTTAGGCAGAACACATTGTTATTTAGATATTTTGTGTTGAAAAAACACCATCAAATGCACTCCTTTCATGTAAAACCGAACACAAACTATTACAGGACATTGCGGGGGACAAAGGTGCATGTGACTGTTGAGGTTTGTACACACGCCCAATTTCAGAGCGAGCAACGACCCCCGAAGGCCGAGCACTACATGCGTTGAATGTCCATTTTGGTCGAGAATAATCCATGTGTATGCGTTCAGGCGGGGGGGTCGTTCGTTGATCCACCTGGCGGGGGGGTCTTGCTCGCTCTGAAATTGAGCGTGTGTATGATCCTTTAAAGTCTGAATAATTCCAGTACTATTAGGGCTGTGGTGCTGATTGTAAATACAAGTAGTCCTTGTTTCTAAGGGGGCTGTTTAGATAAGAAATACCTTGATCTAAATTACTAATTGAAACCAAGTTCAGGTTGAAACTCTGGTACATCCCTATTAGGTGGCCCTATGGTATCTGTCCATTTTCTCTTTTTGGCTGCTTTCACATCTTTGAAAGTTTAAACTCCTGTGTTTGGCCTAGGTACCCCATGCATGTCTGGTCTAAGGACAGATTCAAGCCCCATAGGGCATAACTCTCCTGGTCCTAGCTTCAGATAAGCTCCTTGCTGTAGTTTGCAGGTTTTCCAGGGCCACCTTTCCTCTATTAGTGGGCGCTAAATATTCATGCATGATGAGCCGCAAAGCCACTATTCAATAGCTTGCATCAACGTCTGCAAACAAGGGGTTAAAGCCATGCTCACTAATATTGAATAGGTTAGCCTGCTTTTAACCCATTATTACAGCGCTGTGGCTTCCCGGAATCGGGTAGAATGAGTTTTAAAGTTGTTTTCCAAACTTTTGGGTAAAATCTACCAGCAAACCAAAACTCTCCCTAGTTCCTCCATCACCAATGTTTCAGTCAAGATCCAGTTGGTCACATGCAGTTATGCAGCTCCTAAGAATTGTGAACATAATAAATTTGATTTCCTTGAATAACAGTTGTATTAATATCCCATGGCACTTGCATTATCTCAGCTGAAGCTGCAGGCTAACACAGCTCTGCATCTGACTCCCGAGAACTCAGCTGTGCTCAATGCCAATGAAACTAGTGGTTTTTCTGCAAATCAGTATTTAAAGGTGACAAAAAGGAGTTACTGGACCACATTTTACACTGGAGCCTGGAGCCTCTAATTTTACCCTGGGACTTACTGAATTTAATTTAAAAAAGCTGTACAACAGATTTAATGGGATAAGATGCACAATTATCCAGAGACAGAAATAACCCCACGCTTGCTCACTGTTGTGTATGGGCCCTAGCTTGTCCCAGCCTCTCCCTATACTTTGAAGAACTAAAAAACTTACAAAACAGTAACATAAAAAAATAAAGCAACCTTTATGCACAAAATAAAGATTTACTAAGATTTATATCAAAATCTATACAATTTACACAATGAATCCTCTTAAACTCATAATACTGTCCCCTGACAAACATTCAAAGACTGACTACTTACAGTATCTCACAAAAGGGAGTCCACCCCTCACATTTTTGTAAATATTTTATTATATCTTTTAATGAGACATTACTGAAGATATGACACGTTGATATCATGTTAATTAGTCAGTGTCAGTGTAGGAAAGACAGAGAGAGAAGCCAAAATCCGAATAGGACATCGTCAACTACAAGGGCATACCGTCTAGGTACGAAACTCCGGTTAGCAAGCACTTCTTTCAAAATAGACACCAGGCGTCTCAAATTAAATGGCAGGTTTTAGAAGTGGTCAAACCTAATATAAGAGAGGGTAACTATAAAAGGACTCTATTGAATAAGGAAGCACTGGATACACATGCATATGGATACACTTCCTAGATACGTTATGCCCAAAAGGTATGACAAGCCTAAATAGCTTTCTGTAACCCATAATGCAACCTTCTCTGGAGATATAACTAGCAGATAGATATTTTATGATATTTTAAATTTTATTATATTTATTCACTCGAGATTGTTAGCATTTGCACTTTGTTTGGTTTGATCAAAACGGCCTCACTCTGATACCCTGGCCTGTCACTCACATTGCCACATGGCCAGTAGGTGGGGTTAAGGGTATATATGTTTGTAACTCACTTTGCACTGGTTATACCTGAGGAAGGGACATTGTAGTCCCGAAAGGTTGTGTGCTGTTCACGATAAATCGTTAATTCTACAAATATAGTGTGCTACTCCGTTTGCATCTTTGTAATTAGTCAGTGTACAGATAGTATAACAGTGTAAATTCGCTGTCCCCTCAAAATAACTCAGTCGTTAATGTATAAACCACTGGCAACAAAAGTGAGTATTGTTATAATACATTATTAAGTGAAAAATGTTTTCTGCTTTAGTATATCACAGTACCATACATGTTGGTATTCTTGGTTCCCACAATGAACTGTAGCTCCCCAGTGCTGGCAGTACTCATGCAACCCAAAACCATCACACCACCACCATGCTTGACAGAAGGCAACATAAAAATTATGAATTGAGGTATGGCACTAGTGTAACCCTAAATGTCTAGGGGAGGTGCTGAACAGACCAAAACAACACAATCAGAATAATAATAAAGAAAAAAGGAGCACACTACTATTTAGAGTGAAAAAATATATACAATCCCTTTATTTAAATAGAATAATGCATATCCGGGGATAACAATGTGCAAGAAACAATTAAAAACAGTTCAAACATATACAGGGAGATAATAGTTCTTATCGTTTAAAATGGTGCTTATTTTGCCCCAACCAATCAGATCTCATTTAACATTTGCAAGATAACATCTGATTGGTTGGAGCAAAATTAGCACCATTTTAATGATAAGAACTTTTATTGAATCTCCCTTTATATGTACAGATAGCAGCATCATAATGAAAGCAGTATATATAAAGTACATAATATGGTACAGTGACCGAAAGTACCCAGATTATTATCCTATAGACAACAGGCAAGACACACTTGTCGTAGTACTCCTTAGGGAATCAAAATGGCCAGAATAGTCCCTGAACATCACCAACACAATAAGATTGATGGCCAGCTACCTATTCTTGCTGTGAACCATCTACCCATTTTATAATCAGACACTGGGGCTCATCCTATGCCATAGATGGCTGACAATGGCCATTTACCTCTAAGGCAAAAGAAAAAGATAAAATATTGTGCTTAAAAAATAAAACTATAATGGTTTGAAGTCTTATATGTATCTCTTCTGTTTTAGTTGGGTAATTGCTGCTAGTGCATGTATCTGAGACAGGGACATCTTTCTTCATGTCTTACAATTTTAAATTAAAATTAAGGGTAAAATATAAGTATGAATGAAATAACTAGTAGATAGCTGTAACTGTCACCTCTGAAATCAGCAGCATTATCAAGAAATCTGCATCTTTCTTTTTTTTTTTGAGAATCATCTATGCCATACTGTATATAGATTAGCTTTAATTCTCCTTTAAGCACTTTCATTATCAGGGTGCGGCATTCTCGTCTATTAGAAGTCAATGCCAGAAAAAGGGGAAAGAAACTGAAGCAATCCCCCTAGAAGCGCTCTTGCTCATTAATGCTTTTTCATGTATTTAACACTAAAGGGGCCATGCAACAATATTATTGGATAATCCCATGGTGTTCATATTGAAATTGGAAAATTCTCTGCTGGATTTTATCTGGACACACAATATTATTATTTTTAGCAATGCATGTATGGCCTGCTTTATTTAAGTATTTTATCTTATTTGTCCACTTATAGCAGAAATATGGATAAATGATTCACGTGACTGTGAAGGATACTACTTATTTAGACATGAAAAAGTTAATAAGAAAGGAGCAGGATTATGTATGTTAAACAAGAATTGAAGACAAATTTAAAAGATGAGATAGATGGGGGTATAGACGATAAGGAAGAAACAATATGGATGGAGCTGTGTACAGAATCGCAGGAAGGTGGGTAAAAATTTTTTTTCCATTGGTATTCACTATTCCTGGTCCTTATAGCAAGGACTGTAATAATATGAAGGGTATAAATGAGGAATATTAACTCTGGCTGACAGAGGATATGGTACAGAAATTATTAGACAAAGTTAATATCAATAAAGCCCCAAGACCAGATATAATACACCCTCGGATCCTAAAAAAGCTTAGTCCAGTTTTATAAAGACCACTGTTTCTTATCTTTTTAGATTCAATTTAGTTTGGTGATGTCCCGCATGATTGAAAAAAAGCAATGTAATACCAATATTCAAAAAAGGTAGTCGTTCCCAGCTTGGTAAATATAGACCTGCAAGCCTAACATCAGTGGTAGGGAAGGTGCTGGAAACTTTGTTACGGGATCATATCCTTGACTTTCTCTCCAGAACTGATGTTAGTAGTAATCAGCATGGATTTATTAGAAAGAGATCATGTCAGACAAATGTACTTGTTTTTTTATAAAAAAAGTAAGAATTTAGATTCAGGCATAGCAGTGGATGTATTATACTTGGATTTTGCTAAAGCTTTTGATACTGTGCCACATAGGCGACTAATGTATAAACTGAGGACTGTTGGCCTAGGAAAAAACATTTGTACATGGATAGAGAATTGGTTATTGGAAACAGAAAGTGATGGTCAATGGAGCTACATCTATGTGGGCTAAAGTTCTAAGCAGAGTGCCTCAGGGTTCTGTACTGGGGCCACTTCTGTTTAATCTGTTTATAAATGACTTAGAAGGGGGCATTGAGAGCAAGGTCTCTGTGTTTGCTGATGACACTAAGCTATGCAGAGCTTTGGAAACTTCAAATGATGTGCAATTGCTGCAAGCAGACCTAGATAGATTATCAAAATGGCAGAATGGCAGGTGAGATTCAATGTTGATAAATGTATGGTGATGCATTTGGGATTTAATAATCCCTGTGCCACCTACACCATAAATAACTCTGTGTTTAGTGAATCTCTAATGGAGAAAGATTTGGGGGTTCTGGTAGATAACAGACTTAGCTGTAGCAAACAATGCCAGACAGCAACGGCTAGAGCTAGCAAGATATTGTCTTGTATAAAGAGGGGAATAGATTTTAGAGAGAAAAATATTATTCTCCCTCTTTAAAAGGCACTGGTAAGGCTTAATTTGGAATATGCAGTGCAGATTTGGAATCCTATATACAAAAGGGACATCTTGGAAATGGAAGCAGTTCAGGGAAGGGCAACTAAAATAATTGTGTGGGGATATGATATATAAATATATTAATGGGCCATACAATGAACTCTCTGGTGCATTGTTCACTAATAGGTCATATCAGAGGACTCGTGGACATCTTTTAAGATTGGAAGAAAAGAAGTTTCATCTTCAGGTTAAGAAAGGTTTCTTTACAGTGAGAACGGTGAAACTGTGGAACTGTCTTCCAGCAGATGTAGTAATGGCAAGTTTGTTGAATGGCTTTAAAAGTGGGAGAGATAACTTTCTAAAACTAAATAATATTGAGAATTACTGGTATAAATACATATACTGTAGCTCTGGAGATACTTCCCGGTTGCTGTTTAGAGTCAGGAAGGAATCCACCACCCCCACCCCTTTTTTTAGCTGTTTTTTTTTTGCCTGTTAGGTAGGGTTAAAAAGGAGGGTGAAACGGTTAGACTTGATGGACTTATGTCTTTATTCAACCTCAATTACTATGTTACTTACTGAATTTTATGTATTGCAGTTTTGTACAGTGCTGAATCTCCATGTGTAAACTTATAAATAAAAATGTACATACATTCTTCCTAATCTTCTCCCTTAGTGAGTCATGAATAAAGATGAAGAAGACTAGTGAGTTTCATTCATTCCAAGAGCGATTCC
Source organism: Hymenochirus boettgeri (assembly GCA_019447015.1). Classification (NCBI taxonomy): domain Eukaryota; kingdom Metazoa; phylum Chordata; class Amphibia; order Anura; family Pipidae; genus Hymenochirus; species Hymenochirus boettgeri. Next base: position 261,497,613 of record CM033470.1, on the reverse strand, counting down.
GCAGAACCTATTGAATTTCCGAAAATCAAAATTTTCTATAGCATTTTCGTATTTTCAATAGACAGTTTGGATTTTTCAATAAAAATTTCTGATTTCCAATAGTTCTGCCAGAATACTGGCAATGTTAACTGCTGGAAGAAAACATAGTGTAAGCCCAGTAGCAGAGCTAGAGGGGGAAAGACAGGACATTTCCCTGTTTAATCCAGCACAGAAAGATAAAAAAGGAAAAAATCTGAAAAAATAATAGAAAGCAAAGGCTAGTTACGCTCATAATGCTAATGACACATAGGGCGTTAGCCATCATTTTGCCTGCTTGGACTATTCCATGAAAAAAATACTGCAATAAAAACATTAAAAGCTCCTTTAACCGACTGTTAATGGGGATCACTAGTGTAGTGTCATCCAAAATGTGCTGTCTGCAGTTAGAGGAGCAGCTGTTGGTACAGTATAGTAAGGCAGTTTGCACGCGAGTCGTTGCCTTGTCATCACTGGGAAAATTGCTGTAGATTAAACAACTTAAAACGCCCTGTGTGGTTATTTGCTCGTCTACAGAGTAGGGATGACCCTAATCTAACAGATTGGGTGATGTATGGCCTACTTACTATTGCTAGAGATTCCTTTATACAAATAAATGTATTATACGGCTCTTTCTAATGTTGTGGTTTATTGTGATTATAATTGGTTAAAAGTCCATTTATATTTATATATTTAATTAAATGTCCACATGTTCTTTTCTGATTAAATAGATTCTCCTCCTGGCTCTTTTGGGGTTTCTTGCTTAATAATGAATCACTTAATATATATTTTACGTGTTATTATTATGGTTACCTAGCAGAAATAAGGCCTTGCACCTTCACCGCCTCTTTGATATTTATACCATTAAACATTATGTTTAATCCCCATATTACTTACCATTAAGACCGTTGTCATACACTAGTTGTTGTGTAAGTGGCATTGTGGGACATTCATTTCAACTATTTGTGTCAAGAAAAACTTCTTGAACTCAAACTCTAACATTTTATACTTTAGAAAGATAATAAAGGAGAGATACAACTGTTTGCAATATTTGTCTACCATTTATTTGTTAGTTTTAATTCTATTAAACAATAAATACACTGAATTTTAAAAGGTAATAATGCTATTGTGACTTGTGATTCCTATTTTTTTTACACATTCCTTTCTTTACTTCCAGATATGTCACATGGAATGGATTTACTCTTTTCCTTCCATGTCAGTTTTGGCAACATTTGTCTGCCATATACAATGCTGTTTTAACACCTTACCCTGGGCAGTTTTTATAACACTTGGCTGTTATATGCTGATAGGGGCTGTCCAGGGTAATTATTGCCAACAGATTCTTGTACAAGTCATTCTGAATTGAGAAAGTCAGTAGGATGACTAGCGAAATTTCTTCAAGAACTAAACTTCTAGTCCAGTTGATGTAACAGAATATAACAGATAATCCATCACCAATTTAATATGCCCCATGTACAATATAGACACTTGATAACTTCATCAACTACCCCATTTAATAGGCCTCCCAGTCAAGAATAATTGTGTTTAGTGTTAAAATTAAAAGTGTTGTCATGGATAATGGATGGCCAGTGCAATTGGCCTTTGTCTACAAGCATGGCCAGCAAATTCCCAGTATTCCGGTATTTTACCAAACTGCAGATGTAGGACTTTTCATCTGATGAACATGTACATGTTAAAGATTCCGTTATCAGCAGAATAGATCTACAAAATTGTCACATCAAAAATGTTTTACCTCAAGCAGATTCTAAATACAGAAGTGGATCGGTTTTATTTTAAATTTATACACAGATAGCATCTGGACCAATCTGATTAAAAGGGTCAAACTAGCAACAGTGTCAGCCAATTGTACTTTCTTTTTATTAAGGCAGCCCATAAGGTCAAATATTAATGCTGTTCTAAGATATTATGGTTTTCAATATAAATTCCCTCTTACTTTCATGTGGCAGTTTAGGGAGGGGGGGGTCTAGTTTTTTTATGAATCAGAGCAGAAACCTTGATGGACTTGATGTTTATAACCCTCAGTATATAATCACAACAGTAAAGTGATCATACATAGTTATGACAACAAAATGATTGACAGGCTCTATAAAAAACCTTGACATGCCAATAACAAACTCTAATTACATGTAGCTGAAGGCCCTTTATGTTGGCAGATTTTTAAAGAGCCTAGAGCTGTGTGGAGAGATTAAGAAGCATATCTCAACAATTACATACTAGCCACCAAACTAAACACACATTTTAAAACAGAGCTTTTCTCTTTGTAGCGCCTCCTTAGTATGATTAAATACCAATATACATGTAGCAAATGATCGCACTATGGTGTATCTGCAACAACGTGCATTTAATGCTATTGTAATTGTTACCAATAACGTAAATCAGTAGTTTACAATGGAGTACCAATATAGCAATACCTCGGGTCCTTTAATACAACCATATTATACATTTTAAACAAGCCAAAGATGATGTCTCTAGCTTCTCTGATTCTTAAGTTATAGGCTTAAATTCTATTGTGGGGGTTTCTGCACTCATCCCAGCTTCAATTACAGGTGCCACCAGGTATGTAACTCCATCCATTACACCAATAGGTCGTATAACTATAAGTAACTCCCAGGCACACTGACTTCAAAACCGTAACTTTATTTTCAAGGTTTCGACAACACCCTGGTCGTCTTCATCCAGTGTTCCATACTCTCCCTTAGAGAATATGGAACACTGGCTTGAGGAAACTTCATGACCTGATGGAATCATTGGAGGAGTAGTGATGAAGGGAGTAACCACATATTCTATTAAAATAACACTGGTCTGTGACCGTTTCAGTCAGTGATTGAAGGGGGGAGTGAAAAGATGTGACTATCGCCTTGAATCTAAAGAGAAAGCTTTCCAAACCACATCAATATTTTTGACAGGGAAGATGGCAATAAAGGCTTTTCCTTTGAGAATTATAAGTGGCATAACGTGATTACAGAATATTTACCAGGAAATAAACACTTCTAAGAGATTTACACGTTTATCAGTCATGCTTCACATTCTGAGATTGTGAGGTAATGCACTAAAGGCATTTCCTAGAGGGCAGACAACAGTCTCTCAATAAATAAACTTTTTATTGAGTACTTTACATAGGATACTTGAAATGTATACTGATATTGGTTGGTGCAAAAAAACATTTATATTATTTTTAGATCTTATAATTAAGTTAAACTTAAATTAAATTTGATCACTTACTCTGATATTTAATAAACTGGGCTAATTAGCTTTTCATCAAGTGCAAACCTGTTCTCAAGTCCTGATTTAACCAGCCAGGTAAAGCTGATTGACTAATTTTAGAATTTTTCGTTGCTCTGTAGAAAGCACCGTGTCTAGATTTACCCAAGATTGGGAAGATTAATTGTGCCACACTAAAAACCTTTGGGCTACTTGGCCAGTGTATTTAAAACAGGCTAGTTTAGACATTGGCAGGGCGATTTACCCAGGAGCGCTGCCGGCGCGCAGTGCTCCTGCCCATTTACAACGGCGCGCTAACTGATTTACACTCAGTTAGCGTGATGTTAAGGCTTGCTTTGCGCCGGCTGTGCGAGATCCGGAACAATAACTTGTACAGCCGTCACAATCCTATTTACCAGAGGCTGCACAGTTCTTAAGACGTAAGTATTTAACGCCACTAATAGCTGGTGTTAAATACTTACGTCAGGGTGAGCAGTTGCGGCTCTGGGTAAATCTCCCTACAGGAATTCAAAGAAAAGGCAAAATTAGTAGAAGTTTCATTCAAAGACAAGTACTGACAATAACACCAAAACCCTCATCAGCCTATTTTCATCAGCCCATAAGAACCTACACCAATAATATCTAATAATAATAATAAATGCATATAAATGTAAGTTTGTTTTGTGTGCTAGGCATTCTACATATTGTATACATTTTTTTTTTAAATCTTTTTATTTTATACTTTTATACCTTTGCTATGCTTTGCTGTGCTCAATTTACATTTCAGGTTCTGTAATGTTTCTTCTTCTTCCCAGGAGTCAATTTTCATGGTTGATGGATGGTTCAAACATGCTCAGATGTCTACTGAGCTACTGAATCAACACAGTATCTGAGCCCATAACAGACAGTATTAGAGGTCCTGCATACAGGAAGTCAGTACTTTGGAAGCATTAATTTATGCACAGAGAAATCACTGGATGGGCAGATTATAGGGCAGAACAGTGGCTCGGTGTTTAGCACTTATACCTTGCAGTTCCTGGGTTCCAAATTTGAGTATGTATGTTCTACCTGTGCTTGCATGGGTTTGACACAATTCTAAGGACATAGGTCGTATGTGTGACATAAAGGGTTTAAGGGCCTGATGTAAATGTATCATTATAACTGTAAAGTGTCACAGAAGATATTTTGCTATATAACAATTTTGCTATAAAAATGAATCAAATGATAATATTAATTATTATTGTTAAGTGGGAAAATACTCCCCCTGTTTTGAAAGCATATGCATTTGTGCTGAACTTATTGTGCCACAAAACTTATTCAGGGAAATTCAATAAAAGTTCTTATCGTTTAAAATGGTGCTAATTTTGCCCCAACCAATCAAATCTTATTTAACATTTGAAAGCTAACATCTGATTGGTTGGGGCAAAACTAGCACCATTTTAAACAATAAGAACTTTAATTGAATAACCCAGATTAAATTCAGATTCCATCATACACTAAAGGTCAGTTATTATTATTATTATTATTTAGGATTTATATAGCGCCAACATCTTCCGTAGCGCTTTACAATTACATGTATACATTCACATCAGGCCCTGCCCCTAAGAGCTTACAATCTAAGCACATTTATTTGACACATACAACCTATCAGTATGTCTTTATGATTGTGGGGGAAAACGGAGTGCCCGGAGGAAACCCACGCAAGCACGGGGAGAACATACAAACTCCTTGAAGATGTGTCCAAGGGTGGAATGGAACTCAGGACTTCAGTGCTAACCAATGAGCCACCGTGCTGCCTATTGCAGAGATTTCGCACATACGATTACATGATTGCCCATTCTATACCCTATAGAGATATCATTCCCTGTATATTAAATAATGCAACAATACTTTTAAAGGCACGGTATCCCAATTTTACGATATTGTGCAGAATTTTATAACCATGTTTGTGTTTTATGGCCACAGTGTAAAATACTGGCCATGATGTAAAAAAAAACAACAACACACACACCCCAAAATCAGTACCGGAACCCCTGATGGAATAGTCTTAACTGCCTTGGATGGCTGATTTGTACCAACATTCACTCATTTCAAATGACAGCAAATTTTAGAAATGCTATTTCATCAATATCAGACATTTCAAGTGCACTTTGTATAGATAGTTCAATACAGTGTGGGACTGGGGTGTTGGAACCTGCAAGGAAATATAAGACCAGGGGACACAATGGAATTATTGTAAAGCCCACTTAATATTTCATCTTTCCTCTTCCATCTCTCATTGACAAATCAGTGTGACTCTTCTTGAAGTCTTATAATTATTCATTTGCCATTACTTACTCTTCCGTTGCCTTGTATCTAAATGTTAACAATTTCCCGGTGCGTGGGTACACGGGTGACGGGTATCTTGGTGGACCAAGTTTACCCTGGTTCAATAATAATATTAAAATGACTTATAGCAGAGATGGGTAAATCCCATTTTCGGTTGCTGCAGTTAATGGATTTATTATAGTTACAGGGTTATTCAATAAAAGTTCTTATCGTTTAAAATGGTACAAATTTTGCCCCAACTGATTAAATCTTATTTAACATTTGAAAGCTTACATCTGATTGGTTGGGGCAAAATTAGCACCATTTTAAATGATAAGAACTTTTATTGAATAACCCTGTTAATGTCTAAAGAAAGACATTTTTAATCATAAGTTATAATGTACAGCGCTGCGTACCCAAGTGGCGCTTTATAAATAAAATTATACATACAAGTAATATAAATATTTCTAAACATTTGACACATATTTTCTCTATCACAGATCACTATACAAGTTCCTTAAATACTGAAATGTAATGTTTTGGGAATAGTCAGGTTTGACCAATAAGGTTGTACTATTCTAGCAAATCAGAAAGGGGGATTTCTCAGAAAGCAATATTGCTACTAAAAGTCCTTTAAATCCAAAGGACAGTACATTGAAACTGAATTAGGTTCTGCAAGGTCATACCTTTAAGGTGAAGTAGCTATTAAAATGGCATATAAATGATAAAGCAAGGAAAGATGGCTGTCACCCAAACACGTGTTTCTATTTCATCCAATGCATCACAGACTGTTTCATTGCTGAACACCTGTCAGTTGAAATGCAGAGATAACATGCAGTTAAAAGAATCCATGTTGTTGGTTGACACAACCCCAGGTCTGTATATGTGTGCTCACAAGTCACAACTACTAATATATCCTAGGACTTAGGAACATAATCCACATGTACATATATTTTCTCCAGTACATTAACTGCCAAAATTCCTGACAGTTTCAGTCCTGCTTTTTCTGTCTGAACTCGCAGGGAGACAGCCTGAGAATTCCCCCATGGCTCTGTACTCACAGAGGGTTAAATGTTTGGAACCACTGAAAGAATGTCAAACTACTGTCAGTGGAGGATGGGAGGGCCCATCATAGAACATAATGCATGAACCTTTCATATCCCTTCAGTGCCACCTTTTCGTAATTAGGTTCCAAGATGGAAACACCAGTTATATATAAATAAATACAAAGTTACATTGGTGTGGTATGGGAAAGTGTGGCAGTTACAGACAGAAACAGACACTGGAACTACTAAGAGTATTTTCTAGAAGTACAATATACAGAGTCTCATTACCTAAATAGTGAAGTGAAGTGCAGTGAAGAAACCCCACTCTGACCCCACATGTAAAAGATTCCAGATAATGTTGGGATGGATATAAATGGAAAGGGATCACCTTACAGGTTCAGTACAAAATAGCATAAATTAACCTCAGTATGGACTGTCCTTGGCATGATCAGAGCACACAAGGAGAACTTAATAAACGCCAATAACCGACCATCTCTATATCATAGAGCAAACCCTCCATGGTAGTTTATTAGCTAGTAATTTCTCAATGGATGATTTGTTGATACTTTCTCTTGGTGAATATTGTTCTTTGGGATGTGTTACTTTCTTATTCTTCAAATAATGAATAATATTAAGGGCTTTGCCAGACATCATTATCCATTTATTTGTAAGGAACAGATGCAATTTTACTTGTATAACTGTTTGCATACTGATATACTGTCTCTTTATTTTTATAACATCCCTTCCTAAGGCATAATCAGAGTTCAGCTGTCCATGGATTGACCTGCTGGCCAGGGGCGTCTCTAGGGTTTTGCCACCTGAGCCAAACTTTTGAATGCTGCCCTTATGTACCACTAGGCGCCATAGTGCATCACCGCAAACCACTGTTAGGTGGGTGTGGTTAAACATTTGGTCTTTTTAAACTGCACATCACAGCGGTATTTCTACAATTCCTCAAAAAGACATTTATCCATACTATAATTCCATTTTTCGTTTAAAATAATTAAAGTGAGCTCTGCCTGCCGCCTCTCTGATGTTTATCAGGGGTGCTGCACCTGAGCATTTTGCTCACATTGCCTCATTAGAGAGACAGCCCTGCTGCTAGCCAATGTATACAGATCAACACATCAAGATCGAAAATCAAAATACATGGACATGTTGTAGTCAAAATAAACTTTTGGAACATTAAGTATTACAATGATTTTAGAATAATCTGACCTGTATAAAGCTGTTTGATAATGGGGCATTTCATATAGAGTAATTAATACTGGGGAATTGATCTAGACTTGTAAACACACCATAAACACCATAAACATTGTCAAATGGAAAAGCTGACAAATGTCCAACAATGACCACTTCAGCCGACAGCTTCCATCATTGCCGTTGGTAATTGGCCCATGACAGACAATATTCTGTGTGTACAAAGCTAATGACTATAACTTTGTTCACCTTGTTAGAAACAGACAGGCAAAATGGGAAATTTCCATTCATATAATAATAAATTATTTTTCACTTACGAGCAAAAGGCTTTAGTTAAACATTCCTATTTGTGCCCTTCCTCTTCCAAATGCAAGGGGGTTGTGAAAGCGCAATCAAATCTATTTAGCAAGGCAGTTGATCTGCTGGTTTGAATATATCCCAGCAACACAAATTTTTATGTCTCAACTTAAATTTCTTTGTGTAATTAAACCATAAATCAGGGAATTTTCAAATCTTTGTATTTTTCTTTCCTTAAATAGGAACACTTTTATAGGCTTTGGGCAGAGCGTCTGAGTGCAATTTTAACTTTTGTCCTGGTGCATGTGGGTCAGTTTTGACTCTATTGTTTTGACCTGCAGTGTACCGACTAGTCAACCCAGACTACAGACTTGCTCAACAAATCCCATTGGATGTAGGGGCCAAAAAGGACCAACAGCGATGCAGAGATAACATTTCTGTCAAGTCAGTATTGGCTCCCTTTACTTTAAAAGACATGTCCACCCTTAAAACAACCACCCTTAAAACAAAAAAATGGTCACATGCCTGCTGGCCCCTCCATGCAGTCAATCAAGGCTGTTACTGCTAACATCACAAGGAATACTTGACTGCTGATTCCCCTGCTGCCTCCTCTGCATATGCTCAAGCTTGTTAAAAGCTCATTGAGCAGAGGGAGGGAAAATAGTTTTTTGTTTTAAGGGTGAACATGCCCTTTAAGTAGACTACTCCCTTTACTTTAATAGACTGCTCCTTTTACTTTTAGTAGACTTTTCTCCCTTTAAGTAGAGGGAGCCAAATGAACCCCATACAGCGTATAAGGCAATGTTTGGGGCCATGAATGCGGTTACCACCACATGTTCGAATCTGACTGCACACATGCAATCATAATTGCACATGTGTGGCCAATTTAAGTGATCCAGAGTGCTGACTGATCCTCACTTTATTCATTGTCATTCTTCATCAATGTTTCATCCTTTTTGACGGACTATGTCCAGAATAATTACCCTCCTAAATCCCTCTAATGGAATCCTAAAATATTTCCACACCTCATAAATGTATATAAAGTATATAAGGCTTACTCAATAAGCTGTTTATTTGGCAAATCCTTTTTACTGTTCTACTACAATTAAAGAATATTTAATAATATCTGATTGGTGATTGTTGTTCTATATCCATTTTTTCACTATTCCATGTTAAGTGATTTCTAAAAAAAACATGATCACTAAAATAATTTTCTTCCTTAGATATGACCACACCAGAGCGCGGAAGTAACCCCTTCTATTAGTATATATATATATATTATTTGTAGAACTTTAAATGCTCGGCCCACTACGACATGTAGCTCTGGGTAAATCCCCTAGCAGGTTTTACCCACTGAATGACTTTAACAGCAATCTGCTGGCATTAAAAAGTCACGCAGCAACCATGATATTATATTGTTTGCACAGATGCATAACCTGCAGCCTTTGTAACCCTTTATGGCTGGGTTAGTAGGACTTTTATATGGGCGTATATGTGCTATTCGTAAATTACCCTGAATGTCTTCTGGCTTGGCACGATGTGGAGAAAAAAAATCATTTTCTACAGAATTTTGGCAGCAAAATTAACTTTAACCTCTTTGAAATTGTTTCAGTTTTGGTTTACACGGTTATTTCAACCTGCTTTTATTTAACGTGTGATTTGCCCTTTTGTAATTAAAATGATTCCTTTATATATGTGTTTATGTATGAACTACATACACAAAATGAAATTTTATCAAAACACACACCCTACAGCACCTGGGCATGCAAGGATCCTCTTGTATACATCAATATATATATTATCTATCTATCTATCTATCTATCTATCGATCGATCGATCTATCTATCTATCTATCTATCTATCTATCTATCTATCATCTCTCTATCTATCATCTATCTATCTATCTCAGGGGTGCCCCTACCATGAAGCAAGCTGAAACATTTGCTCAGGGCACACCTGTGGTAAACTTAAAAGGTGGCAATTAAAAAAATCCTGCTCCCCAATACCACATTTCAGCACCAGTCCACCAATTAGTGTTGAGTCAGCCCTCCAGTTCACCAGTCAGTGTTCGTCAGCCCACCATACCCACCTCCACAAGTCACACCTATGTTCCCTGATGAAGCCATGCTTCATGTGCCAACCCCGTCTGCCAATAGGTGGCATTTAAAAGTTGTTTCAGGTGTCAAAAACCCTAGGAACACCCCTACATGTGTGTGTGTGTGTGTGTATATGTCTGTCTGCATGCATGTGGGCATGTATGTGTGTGTCTGTCTGCATGCATGTGGGCATGTATGTGTGTATGTCAGTCTGCATCCATATGTGTATGTCTGTCTGCATGCATGTGTTTATGTCTGTCATGCTGTAGCACTTCTATTTATATAATTTATTTATTTATGTGCTGAACTATCTATGTATTTATCCTCCTTGTATGACTTTATAGACTTAATTGTATTTTATTACTGTCCAGGTCTTCACCCCAAAGTGGCACTTTATAAATAAACTATACATACATGCATACATGATGACATCAACGAGACCCGTTTCACTCACATGCGCTCCCTCAGTGATATACATCCGAATCCATTCCTTTTTATGTTCACCTTAATTAGCTTTATTGACAATCTTGAATAGCATAACTTTATTGACAAGAGGCAGACCCACATAACAGAAGAAGTCAAGCCTCAATCCAGTAATTCCAGTATATTGAGAATAGGTTACATAATGTTCCTTTCTATTATAGCGTAACTAATTACATGATTATTCAATTCTAAAGGAGACTCTTAATAAATAGACCTTTCTTTTTATCAGCTATATATTCCTAAAAAGCAAAAAGAATACACCATTATTTATAAAAAAAAGGTGCCAACTCCATTTGAGCATTTAATCCATAAGGCTTTATACTATGACATATAAACATTAATCTCTGTTCAATTTTTAAAAGATAACAACACTTTTTTTGGTTCTCCTATTTCTAGTCTAATTTGTTTGAAGTATTTTTTTTTTTATAGTTTACTATTAGCTCCATGGGAACAATCCCTTAATACCATGTTCCAGTGGTTCATAAAGTCCTCATCGGTTTTTAAAGTAGGTTTTTTTTCGATAATCTTTTGTTAGATGTAGTTTTCTAGGGATGCTACGTCTGACCAATTTGGTTTCTTTATTCAAAAATTTTCCTAACTTGTTAGATACATGTAATATATCAAAATCATCTTGACTATAAACAGAGCTTGTATCAAAAGCTTGATTCATCCATTGTAAATGTATTTGAGTATCACTATAAGATTATGTATTTAGATTTTCCATTATTAATATTACAATGGCAATTGTCCAGTCTTAACAATTTATAAATTCTATAGATCAGTTGCAAAATTAATCCAACTGTGTGTACAGGTCCTAGGATAATAAGGAGCAATAATGTCTTCTACGTACAATACAAAACACATGATAAAGCCTCAATTAGGGCCTTTAATTTAACTTTTATATCTTAGATTTAATCCATAAGTATGTCTGACCAATAATATGTGTAGCTTATATAAACATGAACTACTCTACTGTAGGCTTTAATGTGTGGACCTTGTTCATGTAGAGGATACAAAGTTTTATATGTAATTTTTAATTATTTCAATATTTGTATGTTTGTCCATATTTTTGCTTCCCTCTAATCTATATCTTTAATTTTAAGTAACTTTGTAATCTATCTTTAACGTAATTTATTTATCAATTTTCTAATGCAGGGGGGGCTATGTTTTTAGCAAGAAAAGCCCCCAGTATACAATCTATAAATGCCAAAATTAGCTAATGAAAAGGAACATATTCTTCTTTTTTGTATATGTACTATAATTTGTCCATGTCAATTAATATACAGTATGTAGGAAGAACAACAAGGTCAATACATGAGAGAAATGGAGGAGAGTTCATAAGAGGATGAAGGCTATGGTACTCTCTACCTGCACATTACTAAGAAAGTCCACAACAAATTCTTAAAGGGATCATCAGTGATGATCCTAGAACAAGTAATGTGAGAAATTATCAAAAGGAATACTGTTGGGATATTGAAGAGCATGTATCGAGGTCGTTATGGAATACACTAACTCCAACACAGTCGGTGTTACTAAGGGGAGGTACCTCTGAAGATGGAGTAGTCCGAAAGGCATAGGGATTTGCACTGACACTGATACATACATGTGTAATCTGTTTCAACTTGTGTCTAAATAAGACGAAGAACGTTTATCTAACTGAAAACCTTTTCAATTGCATTCCTAGACTGCTAGTGAGATGAAGAGCAGTAAGAAAAATATTTACGTTTTTTAAATTGTGTTCCAATTTAAAAAATGATCTTATCCAATCAAATGGCATGATATTATCAGAAAGACAGGACACTAGTCTCTCCAATATTCATTTTATTGTTGTATTATCACTTCAGACACCCATTGTAGGACATGTTTACTATCTGTTGCATATTACCAGATTGATACTTTATAGAAACTGAAGAAACTATACCATAGGGTGGATTGTAGGGTCTTGTTCTGTGTTTTTTTTAAAGGGCAACTGTTGTCTCCAAACAAGTTGAGTTTAAATGAAAGGCCAGTTTCCTACCCTTAAAACGAGCCATCAACCACCTCTCTACGTGCTCCACAGCACAAGATATATAGAAATTACTGACCAGAAAGTTAATGGGTGGGAGGCTGACATGTGCCATTCCTAAGGCTGCTCCTCCACCTCGCCGCCGGCGCGCACAGTCCCAGACCTCAGTGACAGGACAGGAGACAGGAAGTCCCTCCCCCTCCCTGCTGTGTGAAGATCCCCACAGAGAAGGTAAGGGAATCTACAGCCCTTCTCTCTCACTATGTGCTCCCAAAGCACCCGTGAGTGAGTGTATAAGAGACGTGTGCCATTAACAAGCTAGGGAATCCGTGAAAGTTCCAAATTGTCTATGAATTTACAGTCAATTTTTGATTGATTGAATTCAGCTGTGTCACAGACCTAATCAGCTCTGATTACTCTAGATTGCAATTAGATGTGTCACAGGTCCAGGTTTTAAAACTCACAGACACAAAAGCATCAGGGCATCTCTAGGGCATGAGAAGATCAGGGGCACTTTCGGCACTCAATGTGTCACGCCCCCTTCCTCTGCCCCAATTAAGCCACACCCACTAGGTCATTAATAGAGATAGACAGATAGCCAGAGAGACAAACATAGACAAACTGAGAGATAGATCCACATCCAGAAAGTGATAAATAGATAGACAGAAAAATAGACAGATAGAAATAAGGGATAGACAGAGATACACAAATGACTGACACAGAGGCACATTATTCCATTATACTGGTAGCAAACTGGCATTTTATTTACATACTATAGCAAACTGGAAATATTATATACTGGTAGTAAACTGGCATTTTCAGTATATTCTGGTAGCAGATTGGCAATTGCATTATATCCTGTTTGCAAACTGGACATTCCATTCTATACTGGTAGCTAAATTGACAATTCCATAATATACTGGTAGCAAATGGGAATTTTATCATACACTGGTAGCAACCTGGGAATTATATTAAATACAGATAGCAAACTGGGAATTTTCATTATATACTGGTAGCAACTAAAGATGGCCGAAACTCAATAGTTTTGTTCCATTTTCGGATTCCCGAATCTCTGGAAAATCCTGAAGATTCGAAAATCCAAAAACGGAACGAATTTTCGCATGTATGGGGCTATTTTCGATAATTTTCAAAAATAGATTTGAACATTCGAAAATCCTCGAAAATACGATCGGAGATCACTTTCGAGTTTCCAAACATATTTTCGAAGGTTTCTAAAATTATCGAAAATAGTTACGTACGTTCAAAAATATGTTCCGAGGTCCCGAAATCGGATTCCGAATTCAGACGGATCATTCGGATTTCGGAACCAAGGGGTTCCGTGTCGGATCCGGGTCTGCGTCAGACCCAGATCCCATCTCTAGTAGCAACCTGAAAATGTAATAATATACTGGTAGCAAACTGTGAATTTCATTAAATGCTGTTAGCAACCTGGGACATTAAATACTGGTGGGATCACAACTCTCTGATACCCAGGAATAATCAGGGATAAATTGGGAATCACATCACAGACAGTGGTCATTGGTCCCTGGGAAAGGAAAGGAATGTTTTAGAAACAGATTTCTTTCTAGGGAATGAGCAGGGCTCTTTCTAGGCATAGGTAACATAGGCTAATTGCCAGGGTGTCTGCCTCATTGCCCCAGTTTATTAGTTCAGATGGCTGCTTTGATGCATTATGGCTCACAGAGCAGTACAGGTTGATGTACAGCAACCAATTGCTGGCAGGGGGTTGTCTCTGTCTGATTGTCTTCTAATCGAATGGGCAGGATCTAGAAAAAGAAAGCAACTAACTGTAAGTGAAGAAGGGGAAAATGTGTATTACTATTAGAGATGTCTGAACTTCGCAAAATCCGGTCCGCTCAAGAACCCCCGAATTTTCGAAAATACGTATTTTCGAAAATACGAGTAATCCTCGTAATTTCGAAAATTTCCGAAAATACGTATTTTCTAAAATACGAGAAATCCTCTTAATTTCGAAAATTTTCGAAATTACGAGATTTCTCACATCTTCGAAAATACGAGAAATCCGCGGTTCGGAAGTTCGGAAGGCGGAAAATCCGGAAAAATCCGGGTTCGGATCCGCGAACCGGCCATCCCTAATTACTATGTGTGTGAGAGACTGTGTTAGTGTGTCTGTATGAAAGAATGTCTGTGCACACCCCTCAACTGTACCGGTTTCTCCAGACAAACCCATTTTAAAAGGTTTGCCCTGGGTCCTGGTAATCCCTGTAAAGTCCAGTGATGGACGGGACATGGTCAATTTGACATTTAAGGTGTGATGGGCATTCTTGGGCAGAGTCAATTATATCCTCATTAGGCTCTGGGAGAAAGATAGATAGATAGATAGATAGATAGATGATAGATAGACAGACAGATAGCTAGATAGATAGATAAATAGATGTAAGATAGATAGATAGATAGAGAGATAGATAGATAGATGATAGACAGACAGACAGACAGACAGACAGACAGATAGATAGATAGATAGATAGATAGATAGATAGATGTAGGATAGATAGATAGATAGATAGATAGATAGATAGTTGATAAATGGCACGTCCGGAAGGCGCCAAGGGCACCTCACTTTTCTGCTCCCACACTTGCAGACAGTAAAATAGAAAGGGTCGGTTTAGACCCGAAACATGTCGCATTAAAATTATCAGCAGATAATATCTGTGTGGACGCCTCCTCACTATATAAATCAGATAGATAGATAGATAGATAGATAGATAGATAGATAGATAGATAGATAGAGAGATAGATGACACATGCAGACAGGCATACACACATGCAAGCAGACAGACACATGCATGCAGACAGACACACACATGCATGCAGACAGACAGATACACATGCATGCAAACAGAAATACACACATGCATGCAGACAGACATACACGCATGCAGACAGACATACACACATACATGCCCACATGCATGCAGACAGACATACACACATGCATGCAGACAGACATGCATACATACATGGATGCAGGCAGACAGACATACACACACATACATGCACACATGCAGACAGACATACACACACATGCATGCAGACAGACATACACACATGCATGCAGACAGACATGCACACATACATGCAGACAGACATACACACATGCATGCAGACAGACAGACATGCACACATGCATGCTGACAGACATACATGCATGCAGTTGCAGAATGTACAAGGTTTTTTCAATGAACCTCGAAAATAATCTTGAGTGTTCATATCTGTTGTATTCAATTAGATCAACTGGACTTGAAATGTAGTTCTTGAAGACGTTTCGCTAGTCATCCCACTGGCTTTCTCAATTCAGAATGACTTGTACAAGAATCTGTGGCAATTATGTACCCTGGAAAATCCCAATTAACATATCACAGCCAGGTGTTAAGGGTGTGATTAGATAGTGGCTAAGAGGTGTTATAGGAACGCCCAGAGTAAGGTGTTAAAACAGCATTGTACATGGCAGACAGTTGGTGTCGAACCCCCCCACCTCTATTTAGGCTTGGTTTCTTTATTTTCACATAAATGGCCTCCTTAACACCTCTCTTGAACCAGTCACGTTCCTTTGCCAATATGTTAACATTACAATCTTCAAAGGTGTGTCCTTTATCCTTAAGATGCAGATACACGGCTGAGTCCTGACCCGAGGAATTGGCTCTTCTGTGCTGGGCCATACGTTGATGCAGTTGCTGTTTGGTCTCCCCCACATACAAATCAGAGCATTCTTCACTGCACTGCACTGCGTATATGATGTCGCTTTTCTTGTGTTTGGGTATTGGGTCTTTCGGATGTACCAATTGCTGCCTCAGTGTGTTGTTTGGTGATCAGAACCCTGCAACACAGAGCTGAGAACATCCCCACTAGCACACATGCGAAGGCTAAAGAAATGAAACATCTCAGAGGAGCCCTTAAAACTTGTGGATATCCAGACTGGGCCTTTGTCAAAAGAAGTAGAAGGAAAGAAAACAACACGAATACCAACAGTAAAGGGGAAAAGCAAGACAGGAGAAAGAACATGGTCATCCCATATGTAGCAGGGGTCTCCGAGAAATTAAGAAGAATTTTCAAAAAACACCGTATCCCTGTCTGCTTTAAACCAAACAACACACTGAGGCAGCAATTGGTACATCCGAAAGACCCAATACCCAAACACAAGAAAAGCGACATCATATACGCAGTGCAGTGCAGTGAAGAATGCTCTGATTTGTATGTGGGGGAGACCAAACAGCAACTGCATCAACGTATGGCCCAGCACAGAAGAGCCAATTCCTCGGGTCAGGACTCAGCCGTGTACCTGCATCTTAAGGACAAAGGACACACCTTTGAAGATTGTAATGTTAACAGATTGGCATAGGAACGTGACTGGTTCAAGAGAGGTGTTAAGGAGGCCATTTATGCAGAGGTACAAAACAACAAACTGGCTTTCTTGGACTGCTTGGTAGAAGTTAAGGAAAATGGTAAACTGGAAGTAGAGGTTCAGAAAACCAACACACACAGATCAGTATTTGATGTTTGACTCCCACCACCCTTTAGATCACAAGCTGGGGGTCATCAGAACCCTGAACACAGAGCCGAGAACATCCCCACTAGACAGAGGCGAAGGCTAAAGAATGAAACATCTCAGAGGAGCCCTTAAAACTTGTGGATATCCAGACTGGGCCTTTGTCAAAAGAAGTAGAAGGAAAGAAAAGAACACGAATACCAACAGTGAAGGGGGAAAAGCAAGACAGGAGGAAGAACATGGTCATC
Organism: Hymenochirus boettgeri; assembly: GCA_019447015.1. Taxonomy (NCBI): domain Eukaryota; kingdom Metazoa; phylum Chordata; class Amphibia; order Anura; family Pipidae; genus Hymenochirus; species Hymenochirus boettgeri. Next base: position 261,480,166 of record CM033470.1, on the reverse strand, counting down.
CCATATGTAGCAGGGGTCTCCGAGAAATTAAGAAGAATTTTCAAAAAACATCGTATCCCTGTCTGCTTTAAACCGAACAACAACTGAGGCAGCAATTGGTACATCCGAAAGACCCAATACCAAAACACAAGAAAAGCGACATCATATATGCAGTGCAGTGCAGTGAAGAATGCTCTGATTTGTATGTGGGGGAGACCAAACAGCAACTGCATCAACGTATGGCCCAGCACAGAAGAGCCAATTCCTCGGGTCAGGACTCAGCCGTGTATCTGCATCTTAAGGATAAAGGACATACCTTTGAAGATTGTAATGTTAACATACTGGCGAAGGAACGTGATGGTTCAAGAGAGGTGTTAAGGAGGCCATTTATGTGAAAATAAAGAAACCAAGCCTAAATAGAGGTGGGGGGGTTCGACACCAACTGTCTGCCATGTACAATGCTGTTTTAACACCTTACTCTGGGCGTTCCTATAACACCTCTAGCCACTATCTAATCACACCCTTAACACCTGGCTGTGATATGTTAATTGGGATTTTCCAGGGTACATAATTGCCACAGATCTTGTACAAGTCATTCTGAATTGAGAAAGCCAGTGGGATGACTAGCGAAAAGTCTTCAAGAACTACATTTCAAGTCAGTTGATCTAATTGAATACAACAGATATGAACACTCAAGATTATTTCGAGGTTCATTGAAAAAACCTTGTACATTCTGCAAATGCCGCATGTATGTCTGTCAGCATGCATGTGTGCATGTCTGTCTGTCTGCATGCATGTGTGTATGTCTGTCTGCATGTATGTGTGCATGTCTGTCTGCATGCATGTGTGTATGTTGTCTGCATGCAGTGGTGTGTATGTCTGTCTGCATGTGTGCATGTATGTGTGTGTATGTCTGTCTGCCTGCATCCATGTATGTAGCATGTCTGTCTGCATGCATGTGTGTATGTCTGTCTGCATGCATGTGGGCATGTAGTGGTATGTCTGTCTGCATGCGTGTATGTCTGTCTGCATGCATGTGTATTTTGTTGCATGCATGTGTATCTGTCTGTCTGCATGCATGTGTGTGTCTGTCTGCATGCATGTGTCTGTTGCTGCATGTGTGTATGCTGTCTGATGTGTCATCTATCTCTTATCTATCTATCTATCTATCTATCTATCTATCTATCTATCTATCTATCTGATTTATATAGTGAGGAGGCGTCCACACAGATATTATCTGCTGATAATTTAATGCGACATGTTTCGGTCTAAACCGACCCTTTCTATTTTACTGTCTGCAAGTGTGGGAGCAAGAAAAGTGAGGTGCCCTTGGCGCCTTCCGGACGTGCCATTTATCAAATATCTATCTATCTATCTATCTATCTACTCATCCACATCTATCTATCTATCTATCTACTATCTATCTCTGTCTGTTCGTCGTCTGTCTGTATCATCTATCTATCTCCATCTATCTATCTATCTTACATCTATTTATCATCATTAGTATTTTGTTATCTATCTATCTATCTATCATCTATCTATCTATCTATCTATCTACTATCTATCTATTATCTTTCTCCAGAGCCTAATGAGGATATAATTGACTCTGCCCAAGAATGCCCATCACACTTAAATGTCAAATTGACCATGCCCGTCCATCACTGACTTTACAGGGATTACCAGGACCCGGGCAAACCTTTTTAAATGGGTTTGTCGGAGAAACCGGTACAGTTGAGGGGGGTGGCACAGACATTCTTTCATACAGACACACTAACACAGTCTCTCACACATAGTAATTAGGGATGGCCGGTTCGCGGATCCGAACCGGATTTTTCCGGATTTCCGCCTTCCGAACTTCCGAACCGCGGATTTCTCGTATTTTCAAGATGTGAGAAATCTCGTAATTTCGAAAATTTTCGAAATTAAGAGGATTTCTCGTATTTTAGAAAATACGTATTTTCGGAAATTTTCGAAATTACGAGGATTACTCGTATTTTCGAAAATACGTATTTTCGAAAATTCGGGGGTTCTTGAGCGGACCGGATTTTGCGAAGTTCAGACATCTCTAATAGTAATACACATTTTCCCCTTCTTCACTTACAGTTAGTTGCTTTCTTTTTCTAGATCCTGCCCATTCGATTAGAAGACAATCAGACAGAGACAACCCCCTGCCCGCAATTGGTTGCTGTACATCACCTGTACTGCTCTGTGAGCCATAATGCATCAAAGCAGCCATTGAACTAATAAAATGGGGCAATGAGGGGCAGCAGACACCCTGGCAATTAGCCTATGTTACCTATGCCTAGAAAGAGCCCTGCTCATTCCCTAGAAAGAAATCTGTTTCTAAAACATTCCTTTCCTTTCCCAGGGACCAATGACCACTGTCTGTGATGGATGTATCCCAATTTCCCTGATTATTCCTGGGTATCAGAGAGTTGTGATCCCACCAGTATTTAATGTCCCAGGTTGTAACAGCATTTAATGAAATTCACAGTTTGCTCCAGTATATTATTAAATTTTCAGGTTGCACTAGAGATGGGATCTGGGTCTGACGCAGACCCGGATCCGACACGGAACCCCTTGGTTCCGAAATCCGAATGATCCGTCTGAATTCGGAATCCGATTTCGGGACCTCGAAAATATTTTTGAACGTACGTAACTATTTTCGATAATTTAGAAACCTTCGAAAATATGTTTGGAAACTCGAAAGTGATCTCCGATCGTATTTTCGAGGATTTTCGAATGTTCAAATCTATTTTTGAAAATTATCGAAAATAGCCCCATACATGCGAAAATTCGTTCCGTTTTTGGATTTCGAATCTTCAGGATTTCCAGAGATTCGGGAATCCGAAAATGGAACAAAACTATTGAGTTTCGGCCATCTTAGTTGCTACCAGTATATAATGAAAATTCCCAGTTTGCTATCTGTATTTAATATAATTCCCAGGTTGCTACCAGTGTATGATAAAATCCATTTGCTACCAGTATATTATGGAATTGTCAATTTTACCAGTATAGAATGGAATGTCCAGTTTGCAAACAGGATATAATGCAATTGCCAATCTGCTACCAGAATATACTGAAAATGCCAGTTTACTACCAGTATATATATTTCCAGTTTGCTATAGTAGTAAATAAAATGCCAGTTTGCTACCAGTTAATGGAAAAAATGTGCCTCTGTGTCAGTCATTTGTGTATCTCTGTCTATCCCTTATTTCTATCTGTCTATTTTCTGTCACTTTTATCACTTTCTGGATGTGGATCTATCTCTCAGTTTGTCTATGTTTGTCTCTCTGGCTATCTGTCTATCTATATAATGACCTAGTGGGGTGTGGCTTAATTGGGGCAGAGGAAGGGGGCGTGACACATTGAGTGCCGAAAGTGCCCCTGATCTTCCATGCCTAGAGATGCCCTGTGCTTTTGTGTCTGTGAGTTTTAAAACCTGGACCGTGACACATCTAATTGCAATCTAGAGTAATCAGAGCTGATTAGGTCTGTGACACAGCTGAATTCAATCAATCAAAAATTGACTGTAAATTCATAGACAATTTGGAACTTTCACGGATTCCCTAGCTTGTAATGGCACACGTCTCTTATACATCACTCACGGGTGCTTTGGGAGCACATAGTGAGAGAAAGGGCTTGATTCCCTTACCTTCTCTGTGGGGATCTTCACACAGCAGGGAGGGGGGGGCTTCCTGTCTCCTGTCCGTCACTGAGGTCTGGGACTGTGCGCGCGGGGCGAGGTGGAGGAGCAGCTTAGGAATGGCACAGTCAGCCTCCCACCCATTAACTTTCTGGTCAGTAATTTCTATATATCTTGTGCTGTGAGCACGTAGAGAGGTGGTTGATGGCTCGTTTTAAGGGTAGGAACTGGTTTCATTTAAACTCAACTTGTTTGGAGACAACAGTGCCCTTTAAAAAAAACACAGAACAAGACCCTACAACCACCCTATGGTATAGTTTCTTCAGTTTCATAAGTATCATCATGGTAATATGCAACAGATAGTAAACATGTCCTACAATGGGTGTCTGAAGTGATAATAACAAAAAATGAATATTGGAGAGACTAGTGTCCTGTCTTTCTGATAATATCATGCCATTTGATTGGATAGATCATTTTTTAAATTGGAACACAATTTAAAAAACGTAAATATTTTTCTTACTGCTCTTCATCTCACTAGCAGTCTAGGAATGCAATTGAAAAGGTTTTCAGTTAGATAAACGTTTTCGTCTTATTTAGACACAAGTTGAAACAGATTACACATGTATGTATCAGTGTCAGTGCAAATCCCTATGCCTTTCGGACTACATCCATCTTCAGAGGTACCTCCCTTAGTAAACACGACTGTGTTGGAGTTAGTGTATTCCATACGACCTCGATACATGCTCTTCAATATCCCAACAGTATTCCTTGATAATTTCTCACATTACTTGTTCTAGGATCATCACTGATGATCCCTTTAAGAATTGTTGTGGACTTCTTAGTAATGTGCAGGTAGAGAGTACCATAGCCTTATCCTCTTATGAACTCTCCTCTATTTCTCTCATGTATTGACCTTGTTGTTCTTCCTACATACTGTATATTAATTGACAGGACAAATTATAGTACATATACAAAAAAGAAGAATATGTTCCTTTTCATTAGCTAATTTTGGCATTTATAGATTGTATACTGGGGGCTTTTCTTGCTAAAACATAGCCCCCCCTGCATTAGAAAATTGATAAAAAATTACGTTAAGAGAGATTACAAAGTTACTTAAAATTAAAGATATAGATTAGAGGGAAGCAAAAATATGGACAAACATACAAATATTGAAATAATTAAAAAATTAAATATAAAACTTTGTATCCTCTACATGAACAAGGTCCACACATTAAAGCCTACAGTAGAGTAGTTCATGTTATATAAGCTACACATATTATTGGTCAGACATAATTATGGATTAAATCTAAGATATAAAAGTTAAATTAAAGGCCCTAATTGAGGCTTTATATGTGTTTTGTATTGTACGTAGAAGACATTATTGCTCCTTATTATCCTAGGACCTGTACACACAGTTGGATTAATTTTGCAACTGATCTATAGATTTATAAATTGTTAAGAATGGACAATTGCCATTGTAATATTAATAATGGAACAATCTAAATACATAATCTTATAGTGATACTCAAATACATTTACAATGGATGAATCAAGCTTTTGATACAAGCTCTGTTTATAGTCAAGATGATTTGATATATACATGTATCTAACAAGTTAGGAAAATTTTGAATAAAGAAACCAAATTGGTCAGACGTAGCATCCTAGAAAATACACATCTAACAAAAGATTATCGAAAAAAACCTACTTTAAAAACCGATGAGGACTTTATGAACCACTGGAAAATGGTATTAGGGATTGTCCCATGAGCTAATAGTAACATAAAAAAAAAAAATACTTCAAACAAATTAGACTAGAAATAGGAGAACCAAAAAGTTTGTTATCTTTTAAAAATTGAACAGAGATTAATGTTTATATGTCATAGTATAAAGCCTTATGGTTAAAGTGTCAAATGGAGTTGGCACCTTTTTTTTATAAATAATGGTGTATTCTTTTTGCTTTTTAGGAATATATAGCTGATAAAAAGTCTATTTTTAAGAGTCTCCTTTAGAATGAATAATCATGTAATTAGTTACGCTATAATAGAAAGGAACATTATGTAACTATTCTCAATATACTGGAATTACTGGATTGAGGCTTGACTTCTTCTGTTATGTGGGTCTGCCTCTTGTCAATAAGTTATGCTATTCAAGATTGTCAATAAAGCTAATTAAGGTGAACATAAAAAGGAATGGATTCGGATGTATATCACTGAGGGAGCGCATGTGAGTGAAACGGGTCTCGTTGATGTCATCATGTATGCATGTATGTATAGTTTATTTATAAAGTGCCACTTTGGTGAAGACCTGGACAGTAATAAAATACAATTAAGTCTATAAAGTCATACAAGGAGGATAAATACATAGTAGATTCAGCACATAAATAAATAAAATATATAATAGAAGTGCACAGCATGACAGACATAAACACATGCATGCAGACAGACAATACACATATGGATGCAGACTGACATACACACATATGCCCCCATGCATGCAGACAGACACACACATACATGCCCACACATGCAGACAGACATATACACACACACACACACATGTAGGGGTGTTCTAGGGTTTGACACCTGAAACAACTTTTAAATGCCACTATTGGCAGACGGGGTTGGCCCATGAAGCATGGCTTCATCAGGGAACATAGGTGTGACTTGTGGAGGTGGGTATGGTGGGCTGACGAACACTGACTGGTGAACTGGAGGGCTGACTCAACACTTATTGGTGGACTGGTGCTGAAATGTGGTATTGGGGAGCAGGTTTTTTTAATTGCCACCTTTAAGTTTACCACAGGTGTGCCCTGAGCAAATGTTTCAGCTTGCTATGGTAGGGGCACCTAGATAGATGATAGATAGGAGATGATAGATAGATAGATAGATAGATAGATAGATCGATCGATCGATAGATAGATAGATAGATAGATAGATAATATTATATTGATGTATACAAGAGGATCCTTGCATGCCCAGGTGCTGTAGGGTTGTGTGTTTGATAAAATTTCATTTTGTGTATGTAGTTCATACATAAACACATATATAAAGGAATCATTTTAATTACAAAAGGGCAAATCACACGTTAATAAAAAGCAGGTTGAAAAAACCGTGTAACCAAAACCGAAACAATTCAAAGAGGTTAAAGTTAATTTTGCTGCCAAAAATTCTGTACCGATGTACCGGAGTCTTGATCAGACATCTTCTTTCTCTTCTTTTGAGCTCCTCAGAGATTTGCAGAAAACCCTAATCCGTTTCTGATTGGTCAATTTTTCAATGCTTGGTTTACATGGTTTACATTAACCAATCAGATTTCGGAAAATCTGATTAGTTAATGTAAACCAAGCATTGAAAAACTGACCAATCAGAACGGATTAGAGTTTTCTACAAACCATATAAAGGTGCAAACCTCTGTGGAGCTCAGAAGTCACGCAGTAGATGGCAGAAGAAAAAAAGACGTCGGATCAAGATGTCTGATAAGACGGTGGTAACATCGGCGTGTGTGCTACGTCCAGTTTTTATGCTGTCCCCGCGCATGGACGCGTTCCTCATACCATCTCCCAGGTCCCGAGGCCTGTAAGGTAAGGTTACCCTGCTTATATGGAGTAAAGTTCATTCGGAATTTCCAAACTATTACCCCCCATGACTTTAATGGGTCTGTTTTCGGACTTTAGAACTTTTTTAAAAGTTCGAAAACGGACCTGAACTTTTAAAAGTTCGGCCATCTCTAATAAAGACATACATCCATCTAGTCCAACCTTTATACCACCCATAATGCCTGTCTACATAGTAACATAGTATTGGAGGTTGTATAAAGAACTACGTCCATCTAGTCCAACCTTTATACCCTACCCATAATGTCTGTCTAACAGTCAATAGTAACATAGTATTGGAGGATGTATAAAGACATACATACATTAGTTCAACCTTTATACCCTAACCATAATGTCTGCTAACAGTTACATAGTAACATAGATTTGAGGGTGTATAAAAACACACATCCATCTAGTTCAACCTTTATACCCTATCCATATGTCTGTGTAACAGTTACAAAGTAACATAATCTGTTGTATTCAATTAGATAACTGGACTTGAAATATAGTTCTTGAAGACGTTTCGCTAGGTCTCCGACTGGCTTTCTCAATTCAGAATGAATTGGACAAGAATCTGTGGCCATTATGTACCCTGGAAAATCCCAATTAGATATCACAGCCAGGTGTTAAGGGTGTGATTAGATAGTGGCTAAGAGGTGTTATAGGAACGCCCAGAGTAAGGTGTTAAAACAGCATTGTACATGGCAGACAGTTGGTGTCGAACCCCCCCACCTCTATTTAGGCTTGGTTTCTTTATTTTCACATAAATGGCCTCCTTAACACCTCTCTTGAACCAGTCAGTTCCTTCGCCAGTATGTTAACATTACAATCTTCAAAGGTATGTCCTTATCCTTAAGATGGCAGAACACGGCTGAGTCCTGACCCGAGGAATTGCGTCTTCTGTGCTGGGCCATACGTTGATGCAGTTGCTGTTGGTCTCCCCCACAACAAATCAGAGCATTCTTCACTGCACTGCACTGCATATATGATGTCGCTTTTCTTGTGTTTTGGTATTGGGTCTTTTGGAGTACCAATTGCTGCCTCAGTGTGTTGTTCGGTTTAAAGCAGACAGGGATACGATGTTTTTTGAAAATTCTTCTTAATTTCGGAGACCCCCTACATATGGGATGACCATGTTCTTCCTCCTGTCTTGCTTTCCCCTTCACTGTTGGTATTCGTGTTCTTTTCTTTCCTTTTACTTCTTTTGACAAAGGCCCAGTCTGGATATCCACAAGTTTTAAGGGCTCCTCTGAGATGTTTCATTTCTTTAGCTTCGCCTCTGTGCTAGTGGGGATGTTCTCGGCTCTGTGTTGCAGGGTTCTGATGACCCCAGCTTGTGATCTAAAGGGTGGTGGAGTCAAACATCAAATACTGATCTGTGTGTTGTTGTTTTCTGTAAACCTCTACTTCCGTTTACCATTTTCCTTAACTTCTACCAAGCAGTCCAAGAAAGCCAGTTTGTTGTTTGTACCTCTTCCCTTGTGAATTTAATTTTTTGGTCACCGCATTAATGTGTTCTGTGAAAGCTTGTACTTCCTCTGGTGGATTTTAACCACAGTGTCATCACTATCTGAACCAGTGTGCTGGTGCTGCTTTAAAGGTATTAAGCGCCGTGTGTTTCTACAGTACACAGGTTGGCCACAAAAGGTGAAACTGGAGATCCCATAGCACATCCATGTTTTTGCTTATAGAACTTAGCCCTGTATTTGAAATAGGTGGTATTCAGGACAAAGTCCAACAAGGAACACACCTGTTCTGGGTTGAGATCAGTTCTGCTGGTAAGAGTGCTGTCTTTGCCCAGCCGTTTTCTCAACTGTCTGCCATGTACAATGCTGTTTTAACACCTTACTCTGGGCGTTCCTATAACACCTCTTAGCCACTATCCAATCACACACCCTTAACACCTGGCTGTGATATGCATTGGGATTTTCCAGGGTACATAATTGCCACAGATTCTTGTACAAGTCATTTGAATTGAGAAAGCCAGTCGGATGACTAGCGAAACGTCTTCAGATACAGTATATTTCAAGTCCGTTGATCTAATTGAATACAACAGATATACCATGACCATGATGGATGAGAACCTCACAAGACATAGTAAATAGTTTTTGAGGTTGTATAAAGACATATGTCCATCTAGTTCAACCTGTATAACCTACCCATAATGTCGGTCTACTAGTTACATAGTAACATAGTTTTGGAGGTTGAATAAAGACAAACGTCATCTAGTCCAGCATTTACACCCTACTTTTAAACTCTATCTAACCACTAATCCAGAGGAAGGCAAAAAAAACACTGAAAAGGAAAAAATATATATCTTTCCTGACTTCAATTGGAAATTGGAAATGAATGCTTGATCAACCGAACAATACTAAATATATGTATTAATACCAGTAATTCTCAATTATATAGTAACCATATCCTACAGACCTACACATAGTATGATACCAACCAGAACTACAGTATATGTATAATACCATTAAATTCTCAATGTTATTAGTATCCCTGTACCATCCAGAACTGAAAGTATTGTATTATACCAGTAATTCTCAATGTTATATAGTATCCCTGTACCAACCAGAACTGCAGTATATATGTATTAATACCAGTAATTCTCAATATTATATAGTATCCCTGTACCAACCAGAACTACAGTATATGTATTAATACCAGTAATTCTCAATATTAAATCGTATCCGTACAACCAGAACTACAGTATATGTATTATTACCAGTAATTCTCAATATTATATAATATCCCCGTACCAACCAGAATTACATTATAGTTATTATTACCAGTAATCTCAATTATATAATATCCCCGTACCAACCAGACTACAGTTAATGTATTAATACCAGTAATTTTCAATATTATATGGTATCCCCGTACCAACCAGAATTACAGTATATGTATTTGAATACCAGTAATTTCAATTTATATAGTATTAAAGTACCAACCAGAACTACAGTATATGTATTAATACCAGTAATTCTCAATATTAAATCGTATCCCCGTACCAACCAGAACTACAGTATATGTATTATTACCAGTAATTCTCAATATTATATAATATCCCCGTACCAACCAGAATTACATTATATGTATTATTACCAGTAATTCTCAATATTATATAATATCCCCGTACCAACCAGAACTACAGTATATGTATTAATACCAGTAATTCTCAATATTATATGGTATCCCCGTACCAACCAGAATTACAGTATATGTATTAATACCAGTAATTCTCAATATTATATAGTATCCCTGTACCAACCAGATCTAAAGTATATGTATTAATACCAGTAATTCTCAATATTATATAGTATCCCCGTACCAACCAGAACTACAGTATATGTATTAATACCAGTAATTCTCAATATTATATGGTATCCCCGTACCAACCAGAACTACAGTATATGTATTAATACCAGTAATTCTCAATATTATATAGTATCCCTGTACCAACCAGGACTACAGTATATGTATTAATACCAGTAATTCTCAATGTTATATAGTATCCCTGTACCATCCAGAACTACAGTATATGTATTAATACCAGTAATTCTCAATGTTATATAGTATCCCTGTACCAACCAGAACTGCAGTATATGTATTAATACCAGTAATTCTCAATATTATATAGTATCCCCTGTACCAACCAGAACTACAGTATATGTATTAATACCAGTAATTCTCAATATTTAATAGAGTATCCCTGTACCAAACCAGAAACTACAGTATATGTATTAATACCAGTAATTCTCAATATTATATGGTATCCCCGTACCAACCAGAATTACAGTATATGTATTAATACCAGTAATTCTCAATATTATATAGTATCCCTGTACCAACCAGATCTACAGTATATGTATTAATACCAGTAATTCTCAATATTATATAGTAGCCCTGTACCAACCAGAACTACAGTATATGTATTAATACCAGTAATTCTCAATATTATATAGTATCCCTGTACCAACCAGGACTACAGTATATGCATTAATACCAGTAATTCTCAATATTTTTTAGTTTTAGAAACCTATCTAGGCCATTTTTAAAGCTATTTAATGAACTTGCCATTACCACATCTGCTGGAAGACAGTACCCCAGTTTCACCATTCTCACTGTAAAGAAACCTTTCTTAACCTGAAGATGAAACTTCTTTTCTTCTAATCTCAAAGGGCATCTCCACCCCCAAAGATGAAAAAATATACATTGTAGGCGACCCCAACCCTAAATGCCAACTTTAAATCTTCTAGAACATCCTCCTTACCCACCTTCGTTCCCTCGGTCACGGCCTCTTCTGCTACTTCCGGCCCTGCAGGAAAAGATAAGGAGCAGAAGAGAAATGCAGAAATCTTTTAACACTTCATCTTGTGGCCAACAGTGGGGCAAATTTTAGTTAGGGGGGTGGACATGCTCTTTAAAGGATGTCCACAAGTCCTCTAATATGACCTATTGGTGAACAATGCAGTGAGAGTTTATTATATATTTAAATTATATTTATTTTAAGTGATCATATCCCTAGGTAAATGTCGCTTCTCCAAAGTAAACAGCCCTAACTTGTCTCATCTGCCTGCATAGTCAAGCCCCTTCATTACCCTTATTAATTTATTTGCCCTTCTCTGAACTCCGTCCATTTCCATGATGTCCCTTTTGTATATGGGATTTTAAAAATGAGGCCTTACCAGTGCCTTGTAAAGAGGGAGAATAATTTGTTTTGCCTTTAATCTTTTCCCCTCTTTAAACAAGACAATATCTTGCTAGCTGTAGCTGTTGCAGTCTGGCATTGCTTGCTAGATGCTACAACTTAGTCTAATATCTACTAGAACCTCCACATTTTTTTTTCAAAAGAGATATAGCGCAGAGACATTCATGCGGTTTTGATTGTTAAAACCCAAATGCATTACCTTAAATTTATCAACATTAACAGGCCTATGTAATAAAACTTCTTATTCTTAAAAATGGTGCTTCCCAACCAATCAGATGTTAGCTTTCAAATGGTAGCTAACATCTGACTGGTTTGGGCAAAATTAGCACCATTTTTAACAATAACAAGTTTTAATACATAGGCCTGTTAATCTCATCTGCCACTTTGCTGACTTGACAATCTATATAGGTCTGCTTGACCCAGAAGCTTAGTTTCCAAAGCTCTGCATAGTTTAGTGTCATCAGCAAACATAGAGACCTTGCTCTCAATACCCACAATAAATTATTAACAGAGTAAAAAGAAGTGACCCCAGTACAGAAACCTTAGTCACTCCATTTAGAAGTGGCACAGTATCAAAAGCTTTAGCAAATTCCAAGTATACCACACCCACTGCTATGCCAGAATCTAAATTCTCACCTCTTCATAAAAACCATGTACATTTTTTGACACAATCCATTCCTCATAAATCCATGCTGACTACTACTTTTGAGGTAAATTCTGGAGACAAAGTCCAGTACATGATCCCGTAACAAAGTTTCCAGTATCTTCCCTACCACTGATGTTAGACTTACAGGCTTATAGTTACTAGGCTGTGACTACCTTAGGGATTTAAAAAAAAAGTACAATATCAATTAAAGTGTAACTGTGGTCTCCAATATTTCCAAACAATTTAGGGTTATTATATAAAAAGCCTTCCATCGTACCTTTAAAATGAACCCTAAATCACATCTCTAGATGCTGGAAAGGTTCAGCAATATTACTTCCTTCTTAACACTACCTACTGCCTGCCAATTGTTTTTTCCCTCCTCTCTGTAAAACAGGTAATTCCTGTATTCCCCAACATTAAAGGGTAACTGTGGTCCAAAAATGACTTTAGGTAAATTGACAGTAATTGCTTTCCTGGGGATTTTTGCAATTTACTTTCATTATTTATTTTACATAGTTTGTGTGATATGGTAGCAGCATCACCAGACTCTCTGCACTTCCTGCTTCCTGCACTGAAATCATGTGTCACAGTGTCTTCACTGTGTCTTCCCCTACTCGTGGGCCACCATGGCCCCTCCCCTTGCAGCCCCCTTGGGCCTTTCCCTTGCAGCCTCCTGTGGCCTCTCCCACTCATGTGCTCTTTTGCCCCACCCACTCATGGGTCATGTGATCCCTCCCACTTGTTGGCCACTTGGCCCCTTCTCTTGCAGCCCCTTGAGCCTTTCCCTTGCAGCCTTCTGTGGCCCTCCCACTCGTGGGCCCCGTGGACCCACCTACCCATGGTCCCTTCCCACTTGCAGGTCCAGTGGCCCCTCCCACTCGTGGGTCCAGTGGCCCCTCCCTTTGTGGGCTCCCCATTGCCCCTCATACCAATAGCCCCCCCTTACAGAAAACTGTTAAGCTTTTTTAGCCAAGAAAGAATCTGCAGTTTTAAACTTTGTCTGATTCTTTCTCTGCTGAAATGGCTGCTTTTACACAGTCTTCTGTAGGGGGTAGGAAGGTATTGGTCTGAAGTGCAAGTGGGGGAGGGGTCACAGGGCCCACAAATGGGCGGGGCCACAGAGTCTGTGAGTGGGAGAGGCCACAGGGGGCAGTAAGGGAAGGGGCCAGATTGGGGGGGCAAGTGGGAAGGGCCAGCAAGTGGGAGGCATTTAAAAAAGCAGTGCTGTGGGCTGTGCTGTTCTCCCCACCCCCCTCCTACCCTTCAGTCATGCACTGAGCATGTGCCAATCACAAATTATAGGAGGAAGTAGTATTTCTGACCGCAGATTCAGAAACCTCCCACCCCCAAACTTTCTGATCAGTAATTTCTTCATATTTTGGGCTGTGCAGCATATAAAGAGGTTGTTTGATGGCTTGTTTTAAAGGTAGGAACCTGGCCTTTCATTTAAAATAAACTTGTTTGGAGACCACAGTTCCCCTTTAAGTCTTAATTGAGCAGGTTTCTTCCCTGAGGAAGAGCAGAGGTCAGGTAATGTAACTCAACCAACTGGAAGCAGGAAATTTTAACATTTGCCACAATATAATTTCTTACAGGTTGCAACCAGAGATGTGATCCAGGGCTCATTTTCATGGAAAGACTGCAAGCTTTTATTTAACCCTAACTTGTTTGGAGACAACAGTTGTCCTTTAAGAAGACAAAAAAATTTGAATTTAGTAATATACATTGGGATTACTAAAAAAAAGACCATTTTATACCTTTACAATTAGTCCAGTGCAACTGTTTAAAAGGGAAAAATTAATCCTGATGATTGTTGGGCCCAAATTAACCCTTTAGTTATATATCTAATTTCCTATCCATAGTTATGGTTCTGGTTCCAGAGAAGGGAGAGATGAAATCAGTTGATCCCCACCCTACTCAACCTTACTCACCAAACAACTTGTCACTAGTTGTTTGAAAAAGTAATAGATAATTTTGGCAATATTACAAAAAAAAATGACAGTTTGTGTTTATGTGATTGTATCAGATACTGCCCCAAGGCACGAGTATAGAAATAGAAAAACTAGGGTTGGGTTACCGTGGGAAGATTATTAATGAAGTTTGTTAGATTTTGAATGTTAAATTGATTGTAGCTTTATTAGTTTTCTTAATAGATTATCTTTCGGGAGCTTCCTCCCTTCTTCATATGTTTACATTATTTGGCAACTAACAAACTTACAATATACAAGAACCCATAATGCCATTGGGGGTGAGGATAGCAATATAAACAGTAAAAGATAAGGGATGGATAAATGGAATGTGAAAGAGGGGAGAGAATAATTAGTTAGGGGAGAGAGAGTGGTTATAAAAGTTTCTGATAATGATTTAAATGGCTCAAGTCAATGTTGAGTCCAGTTTGTCTTGTGTTGAACAGAATTTTCATTCTGAGTTCAAAGGTTTTTCTTTCTTGGGTATTTTAAAATTTCCTTTCAAAACCAAGACATTTAAATCTCCAGCTGTGGGCCCTGCCAGGCTGAAATAGTGGCCAACAGGCGAACAATTGTTCTCCTTTCTGTGTTGTTTTATACTATTCCTACGTGAGTTTATTCTTTTTTTTTTTTTTTTAAGGCTGTGATGTCTTACCAATGTAACATCCCTTATCACATTTGTTACACTGTATGACCTACACAACATTTCTGGATGAGCAGCAGTAGGATCCTGTGATGTTATAAGTCCCCATAGCATGTGCAACACTTTGTGATTGGTTGATGTGATCACATAGTTTACAATGGTTTCCTTTGCATGGTTTAGTGCCCTTGTTGATATTGTTGTCCATGTGAAGTTTCCTATTAACCAGTTTGTGTTTGAGGTTGGTTGGTTGTCTGAAATCCAGAATAGGGGACTCTGGGAAGATTTCTTTAAAAGTCTCATCCTCTGCTATGATCGCTGTAGTTCTTTAATGACTTTCTGTATATCTTCTAGTACTGGATTGTATGTGGTTACTATTAGGGATGGCCGGTTCGCGGATCCGAACCCAGATCCGCCGCGGATTTATCCCCTTCGCGAACGGCGGATTTTTCCGGATTTTCCGCCTTCCGAACTTCCGATTCGCGGATTTTTCATATTTTCGAAAATACGAGTAATCCTCGTAATTTCGAAAATTTTCGAAAATATGCAAAAACCCGTAATTTCGAAATTTTTCGAAAATACGAAAAATCTAGTAATTTTAAGGGAATTTTTCATTTTAATGGGTCCGCTCGCGGATTTTCAAATTTTTTCGAAAATTCGCGGATCCTCGAGCAGACCGGATTTTGCGAAGTTCGGACATCTCTAGTTACTATTTGTATACGAGTATTAGATTTTTTCTCTTTCTACTGCAACAGTTTTTCTCTATGGGTTTTTAATGCCACAGTGATGCTGGTGTTTATGGCCTTGTCCTTGTAATCTTTTTGTTTAAATGATTCTGCCAAAACTTTAAGGTGCTTTTCTCTGTCTTCTGGGTCAGAGCATATACAGTGGTATCTTGTAGCCTGGCTGTGTATGATGGCTCGTCTGGTATGTCGGGGGGGAAAACTGCTGTTGTGAAGATAGCTACACCTGTCAGTAGGTTTTCTGTACACGGATGTGTGCAGTTTTCCATTTTGATAGACACTGTGCACACAGTTCCTTGAATACACCATTTTTAGTTTGATTGAAGGGTGGAATGCGTTAAACTGGGAATGAAAATGTTTAAGGTTGCCATGAATAGAAACCTCTTTTCCAAGTCAGCCATGAATAGGTTGGCATATTGTGGTGCCATTTGACTTCCCATAGTGGCCGCCATGGTCTGTAGATAAATATCATTATTAAACGTGAAGTAATTGTGTGTGAGGATAAATTGGATGAGCTTTGTCATACTTTCACACTTTCATCATTGTGTTTAGGTTGTGACAAGGATAATAAAAACTGTGACATGCATCAATCCCATCTTTATGGGGTATGTTGCTGTACAAAGCTTCTACATCCATAGTAGTAGTGTTTTTATATGTTGAAGTTTGTTTAGAAAATCTGTAGTATCCTGAAGGAAGCTAATGGTATACTTGACCAGTGGTTTTAGAACATTTTCTACTAGGCCTGGTATGTTTTCAGTTAGAGGGTTCATGCCTCTATGATTGGGTCTGTCTGGGTTTCCTGGTTTGTGTATTTTTGGCAGCATTTCTGGATTGTCTGTAAATGCACTGTTAAGTTCTGAATGTTGATGTCTCGGTAAAGTCTTAATAAGATCCTTCAGTTAGATTTTGAATGAAGATTGTCTTGGCAAGATGGGATTGTAGACTGGGCTTCTGGAACTAGTTAGGTAGATCTGCATATCACATGTATATGAATTATACTTAAAAGCAAATGAGATAACATCTTCAAAGTAAAGGCTTAACATCAAAGTTGAATAGGAAGGCTTTTCACTTTTAAACTTAAAATTGTAACTAAAACCCTTATGTTTTTACTGTTTGCACTAGCACAGATAATAGGATATTATATGGGGCCCAGGACTGTGCATTGATCATCTTTTTCTATGTTTGTTCTAATGTTTTGTCCAGATCAGTAGCACTTCCACTTCCCACAGCCCCCCTTTTGTGTATGTAATGTAGCAAAGTAGCTCTGCAGAAATATGGGCCAAGCTTCCATGTGGTAGTAGCATCCCCAACATGGCCCTTTAATTTAATACTAAGCATTGGATAGGATATCCCAGGATGATAAG
Organism: Hymenochirus boettgeri; assembly: GCA_019447015.1. Classification (NCBI taxonomy): domain Eukaryota; kingdom Metazoa; phylum Chordata; class Amphibia; order Anura; family Pipidae; genus Hymenochirus; species Hymenochirus boettgeri. The sequence goes on along the minus strand of CM033470.1, from coordinate 261,462,873 downwards.
GACGTATTGATGATGCTATTTCTGGTTTATATAATGCGTTTACATTTGAAAAAGGTCAAAATCATGTTATTGGAAGGGGCTATACTTACATATATCAGAAATCTGTAATAGAGCTATTTAACTTAAAAGTTATTAATCTAAAATTTAAAAATGTTGGCCTGTGGGACCATCAGTTGATGAACAATGGACAAAGTCAGGCCAGAGGGCAGAGTCTGATCAAACCAGAGGTGGAGCCATGAAAACCTTATTATAAACTAAATTCATACCTTTAAACGAGGTAAAATAGTCAATCAAACAATTGCACTCATCAGTAATTTTCTGTTCCATGATTTTCTTGCCCATTCCAAAATCCCGCAGTGTTGCGATTGTAAATCTTCTCATTGCCTTCCAATTTTCACCATTAGATAATATAAGACCTTAAAATAAATATAATATTTCTGGTTATACTGATCACCGAATATCAAAAAGCAATTAAATACAGTAAACCAATAAAAACTGGCCAACATTTAACTGATACATAATGTAAACTCATTCAATAAAAACGGGAAATGGTTCAAAGAAAAGCACAGTAAAGACTCGTACACACGTAAGATTTTCCGTAGACCTCCGAGCCCCGACCAACTCCCGATCACGACAAACACCCGCGACGGCCATTCTAGCCGATAGTCACGTGTTCAATCGGGGCTCTGAGGTCTGCGGAGAATCATAAGCACACAGCAATCTTACCTCCTGACCAACCTTTCGGCTCTTCCCAAAGGTCGGCCAGGAGAAAGGACATGTCGGTTACAGCAATAGTGGCCACAGTTGACAGTTTACTGCGACTGATCACGTGGTCCATAGAGGACGGCACGATTGGACATGGTTTTCCACCATGTCTGATCGTCCTTTCTTCCGATTTGGACATACGGTCAGTCTTTGTCTCGATTGACCGATACACTGAACTATGGGTTAATCGGACCAAATTATTAGTGTTGGTGCATGGTGTGTACCAGCCTTTATGTGTGTACAAATCTTAAATGATCAGGAGAAAATGTTAAAGATGGAAACTGAAAAACTAACCAGATATTTGTATCAGTATCATTTGTAGGAAAAAGGCACAAAAAGAAGATTCTTACCATATCTATTATCCACCTTCAGAAACATGGGGGTTTCTGCCCTTGCTCCAAACTCCTCTGCATGGTTCACAAGAGCATCTTTTACAGTTTCATAACCAGCCAATACTACAATTCTCTTCATTCCCAGCTGAACACTGAACACAGAGCCATATATTTTTGAGAGCTGTAATAAACAATAATTAACAGCACACAATGACATTTTCTAATTTTGTAGCAAATCTGTCTGGAAGGGAAATCAGAAACTTTTCTCTTTTAAAAATACAATGGGAAGAAATACATTCAGCCACATTGTGTTTACCACTTGCGACAATTAAATGCCAGCAGTGTGTCTGGTGGTAAATAGTGATAAAGTAGTGAGTTCCGTTCAGACATCAGTATCACGGAAATTATTGAAGAATTGGAATTTTTAACAATTTCGGTCGCAGTTTTCAAGTATTTGATAGGGTTTTCAAAAATCATTTTTGAATTTTAAAAGGAATGTTCTATTTTCTAATTGAATTTCATAAAAATTTTAAATTTTTGGTTTTAGGATGAAAAGTTACAAGTTTTCGAAAAATCTGTCGGATCAGCGGATTTTCGAAACTGGCAGTTCCAAATTTAAACCTTATTCACTAGGGGTAAAGGGGTAATTGGCCAATATAGAATATTAAATAAATTTATGACAATTGCATGGGTGACTTTCCAAAGGCCCCGCAGACCGACAAATCCCGTCTAAGTGGCTCTAATGTTTGGTAAATTGGTTAGAGCAAATTTAAGACCATATTTAACACTTGTAGTGCTCTTCATCTCCTGTCAATGAGTACAGAAAACTCCCAAAGCAAATGTTAACAGGTTGTTTTTTGTTGTTCTTCAAGATGAACAGACAAAACTAGTCAGTTAGCTTTTACATAACCACAAGACATGTTTCAGGCCCATTGTCCATTTTTACCTGTTTTACAAGTGCTGTAAAGTGTTCAGCCTGAAGTAAAATTTGGCCTTAAGGTCAGTCATTCAGTTGAAAAGTTTGTTCAATTACAGTGAAGTTTGAGGAGAAATTCTGGAATCTTGGCTGACCTGTCACCAGTAGTAATTAGCCGTTTCTGTCTGGTGCCTGATGCTTTTCTACTGATGAGAAGTTTCTGTCAGCAGTTATTAGCTCCTTTTACTTTAAAGAAGGACTGTGGTCCAAAAATGACTTTAGGTAAATTGATAGGAATTGCTCTCCTGAGAGTTTTTGCAATATATTTCCATTGTTTATTTTGCATAGTTTTGAAGATATTTACATTTTTGTGTGTAATATGGCAGCAGCATCACCAGGTCCCCTGCACTTCCTGCTTCCTGCTCTGAAATCTGTCAGTCAATCTGCCCTGTGTCTCCTCTCCTTTGCAGCCCCCCTGGTCCCTCCCACTCATGGACCCCATGGTCCCTCCAGATGCAGGCCCCCCTTGGCCCATTCCCTTACAGCCCCATGTGGCCCCGCCCACTCGCGGGTGCCGTGGTCCCGTCCACTCGTGGGTGCCTAAGCCCTGCCCACTTGCAGGTGCCTAAGCCCCACCTGCTCACAGGTGCTGTGGGGCACTCTGACACCGCCCCTACCCCCTGAAAACTCTGGGGAAACAGCCTTTTCAGGCAGAGTGAGAACATAGTGAGAGAGAAGGGCTGTAGATTCCCTTACCTTCTCTGCAGCTGCAGGTCCTTCACACAGCAGAGAGGGGGAGGGACTTCCTGTCTCCCTCACACACTGAGGGAGTCTGAGGCTGTGCTCGCCGGCGGCACTGTGCAGGAGAAGTCTTAGGAATGTCACTTCAGCCTCCCACCCATTAACTTTCTGGTCAGTCATTTCTTTATATCTTGGGCTGTGGAGCACATATAGAGGTGGTTGATGGCTCGTTTTAAAGGTAGGAAACTGGCCTTTCATTTTGTTCTCTTGTATGTAGACCACAGTTCCCCTTTAAGCAGTTATAGTCATCCTGTGTTTGGTCTCTGATTCCTCTACGCCCAATAGGAGGTTAGTCATGGCCGTGGAGGCGGTTACTACTGCACGTTGCCGACAGATTCAAATAAAATCTGTCTGCACAAATGCGATTTACTTAAGTACCAATGAATTAAATACATGCCTATTTTGCTACAATGAAACATGCTTCACATGTAAATAGTGATCAACCTTTCAACCAATAATTAAAGCAGTTGATTGGATTCCAGTTTTAAAAGGGTTGCATATAAATGGATTACTATCACTTTAAAATGAAGCATGAACAAAATTCTACTCCTGGGATGATTACAAACTGGTTCATCTGTGCACCAACCTATACATTAGTGGTCTAGGAATTACCCTGCAGACTATAGAAAGTTGCATACCCTCCCACATGAATAGGTATATTCTACTGGCATTTCCAGATATTTTTGCATTTATCAGCAGCTTGAAATGAAGATATTGACGGCTGAGATTTATTTATTCATTTTTATTTTATTTTTTTACAAATTTGCATTTAATATGGAAACAGTTTAAATCTGATTTCAGCTTGTTTGGAATTCTCATCCCTTTCTTGGTTCTGTGTGTCCATCTAACATGTATTTTAGAGAGCTGGAAGGTTTCTAGTTAATCAGTTAAAGGGAGTCACTTACCTCTATATAGGTCTGGTGAGGCCTTTTCAGATTAATATTGAGTAAGTTCCCAATGAATGGCCAACCTCTAGGTCCAGGAGGAAAGTTTCTCAATGTGGTTTTATTCCATTGGATTAAAAGGTTCAGAATGTACAATCCAGTTAAAGCCAACACAATGTAAGTTGTTAAAGAATAAATGGAATCCATGGCTATCGGCAGACGATTTCTAAATATGAGAAGCTTGACTTGTGCAATAAATTTACATTTTTCTAAGTAAGTAGCTAACTACAAGCGTACAGCCAAAATACTATTTTAACAAAGGCAGAGAGCAGGGGCGGGGCCCAGTGATTCCAAGTAACACCACTGGCAGAGAAGTGCTCTGACGTCTACACTGATCTGTATTGTAGTCTTTTTGCAGTTTCTAACATGTAATTGGAATCTTAACAGGAAGGGGAGTGAGAAAGGTTCCCTCTGGTGGATTCAAAGTCACCAGCCCTTCAGATGAAAACAATCATTATGCACAACATCTGAAATGTGTAAATGTGGCCATGTCAGAACAATCAGGCCAAGGCCACACTACAAGGCGCCAAATTGCACACACAATCGCGAGCATTATCGCATGCCATTGTGTGTGCGATTCTCGTGCATTTGTGCGTGCGTTTTGCGCATGCGATTTTGTCATTTTCTGTTATGGAAACGCATGCCTAAACGCACCAAAAATGGTGAACGCATGCGTTACCAAAACGGAAATATATGCGCAATAGCATGTGCATCGAAAATTTCCATTCAAAAAAATCGCATGCGCAAAACGCGGGCGCAAATGCCTGAAAAACGTGCTAGTGGGCCTAGCCCTCAGGGAGATTTAATAATTCTAAAATATATGTAAAACCCACAAGTAATATCAGGCCAATGTGTATTTTACACACATTTCCATATGTTTTTGTAAACAGCACAGTGCAACCAATACAAAACCCCTTCGGTTAGGTTTAGTGCTACCTCGTAGAGTGAAACTTAAAGGGGTTTTGTATGGGGCCTTTAAAGCAGCAACCTGGAGCTTCTCACCTGTACACGATCCCATGATGCAATACCAGACATAATCTCGTTTACATCTGGTATTGTATTGCTGGATTGCGCAAAGGTTAGTAGCACAATGTCTGCTTATTGAATCTCCCTGAATGAAAATTTCAAAAAAAAAAATTCATATACTTGTTAAAAAAGCAGCAGAAATGTACATTCATCTTTCTCGTGTATGCCGGAAGTTGCATACAAGGGCTGGACCAGCAGCCAATCACAGATGTGGCTGCCAGCAATGCAGAGTGCTGTGGGAATGAAGCAATGTAAGTACATTTCTCCTGCTTTTTTAACAAAAAGGAGTTGGCGGTTTGGGGTGGACAGTATGTAAATGTTTTTAATGGTAGGGCACCAAGCAGCATGGATCTTTTCAGAGGGATGGAGGGAGAGGAAAGGGATCCTCTGCGCATGTCAGATTCCTCAGTGAGGAAAGGAAGAAGCAGGCACCGGATAACTCACAGACACCAATTACTCTTCACTTTTCTGAACTTTAAGCAGGCACTACAGGAGAACCATAAGAAGCTAATGAGTAAGGTAATGATTCTGCACTGCACAGTGGGGCCAGCACTGCGACTAATTTTAGTTTTGGGGTGGACATTCCATTTAAAGAAACACTAAATCACTTTTAGGCAATAAGTTCATAAATATAGTCTTGTGCATTGTTTAAAGGCAAACTCTTTATTCAATGGAAAATGCATTCTGATCAGCAAGATGTAAATCGATTTAATTGTCTACAATATTTTCTGAAATGGTATTTTGTAGTCTCAGTACTGGTTTTGCACATACTTACCAATTGCTCTAATTCTAGCAAGTCTTGTTTAAAGGGGAATTTTAGACTCAAGATTAAACTTGCAGAAAGTATTATACATGGCCTTGATAGAAAGATGAGCCCTCCCTCCCCCATTACCAAAACCACCCCACACCTAACCCCTTCTCCCTGCCTGAACCCTGTCCCAACTTTTATGTCTATGACCCCTTAAAGGGCATGTCCACCCCCAAAACGAAAATTTAAACCCATACTGACCCCACTCTGTAGTTTAGTAAAATCATTACCTTACATTTCTGCTCCAAATGGTTCTCCTGTTATGTCCCTCCAAAGTCCAGGAAACTGCAGTGTAGGATCTGTCCTGCTCCTGTGTCTGCCTCAACCTCGACAAGGTTTGAGGCATGTCCAGGAGAGTCCTCCCCCCCTCCCTCTCCCTCCCATTTTCTTCTCCCTCCCTCCCTCTAGCTTTAACCCCTTGGTCAAAATGTAGGTATTGGTCCTCTAGCCCCAACCGTATACCTGAGGAAGGGACAGGGCGTCCTGAAATGTTGTACGTGTGGTTATACCAATAAACTGTGAATTCACTTGAGAAGTGTGCTCCCCTACTTCTTTCTTTTGTTGGCTTCCAAAGGACCCCACCCATCCCCTGCTGTTAAACTGATAAAGGAGGGTGGGAGGGGATCCCTTCTAGTCCTGTCTTCTCTGCTGCTCTGTGTTCCCATCGCTGCTACCCTTCTTTTAAACCCTTTGTCCCCTTGGTCTGCCTATACAAACTTGCAACTTTGTTGCACCCCCCTATCATAGCCCTGCTACTTTTAAATTGACCTATCCTGGGGGAGGGGGGGACCCCTTCCTGTCGGCCATCATCCCTACAGTTTATGCCTGTATGTGCTTTATGGAGGCACACATTGATTTCTATTAAGAGAAGTCCACCCATTAGAATTATTTTGCATAATCACCTACCCATTTGACTAGATTTCCTGACTCTTTTGGACTCTGGGCACATGGAATATATATTCCTTTGCCTATCTGTTGTATTCAATTAGATCAACTGGACTTGAAATGTAGTTCTTGAAGACGTTTCGCTAGTCATCCGACGTCTTCAAGAACTACATTTCAAGTCCAGTTGATCTAATTGAATACAACAGATATACCATGACCTGGATGAATGAGAACCTTCACAAGCATTCCTTTGAACAATTAAAATATTCCATATTACTGCCAATTAAATCACACAGATTCTGTGGCAATATTTGTTGCTTCAAGATATAGTATGAGGAAATGTTGTCCATTCTCTGGCACAGGGTTAGTTTGCTTGTGCTGTGCAATGGTTTGAACCATGTTCCACCCTTGAACTCTGGCCAATGCCAGGGGGACCTAAAGGGGATCTCTGGGGGCATGGCTAAGACGCAGATGCAGTAGGACATGTTTGTGAGGAGCTCCCGGTCCGAAAACTTATCCGAGACTAATATACTTACCCCACCCAGCTAGAAATCATCTGCCGACTCCAACACCCACCCGTGACAAGATCCCTTGTGAATTTAATGTTTTGGTCCACCGCATTAATGTGTTCTGTAAAGCTTGTACTTCCTTCTGGTGGATTTTATTAAGGTATTAAGCGCCTGTGTTTCTACCCGTCCTCCATGTAAAGTTGGCCACAATAGGGAAACTGGAAGGTGGTATTCAGGCACAAGTCCAACAAGGAACACACCTGTTCTGGGTTGAGATCAGTTGTGCTGGTAAGAGTGCTGTCTTGGCCCAGCCGTTTTCTCACTATGTCAACAGCCTCCTTGGTGGGTATACAAGTGAAGAGAGATGTCACATCATAGGACACCATAGTTTCTTCTACACCGAGTACTATATCTTCAATCTTGTTGGTGAAATCCTGAGAGTTCTGGATGTGATGCTTAGAACTTCCCACCAAAGGTCCTAAGATGTTAGCTAGATATTTTGCCACCTTGTATGTTACCGAGTTGATGCTGCTGACTATAGGTCTTAGTGGGGCCCCTTCCTTATGTATCTTTGGGAGTCCATATATGCATGGATGTGCCTCACCAGGGTAGAGGCGATGATACATTGCTCGGTCAATGGCTTTATCCTTTTGAAGCTGTTGTAGTAAGTCTATGACTCTTTTCTTGTAACGGCTGGTGGGATCCCTTGTTAAAGCCTCATATGTGTTGTTATCGGCCAGGTGCATGGTCACCTTATCATGGTAGTCTGAGGTGTTGAGTACCACTGTGCATCTTCCCTTGTCTGCCGGTAGAATGGTGATACTGGAATCTTTCTTGAGGGATGTTAAGGCTCTTCTTTCCTGTGTAGTCAGGTTAGATGAAGGAGTTTTAGCACTGGCTAAGGCTGCAGATACCTTAAGGCGAAGTTGTTCTGCCTCACTCTGTGATACCTTATTACTGTGGATACAGGCTTCTGTGGCTGCTATAATATCCACCACAGGGATGGCTTTAGGGGTGATGGCAAAATTCAAGCCCTTACCAAGGACTTCCATTTCTGGCTGGGTCAGGGTCCTGTTAGACAAGTTTCTCAACCATTCCTCCTTGTTTGATGAAGTGACACTTCCCTCCTTTTGTATCCAAGGTAGTTGTTCTCCTTTGGGGCTGTTCTGGGATGACAGAATAGAGAACTTGTTCTGTTGCCTTTGTTTGCCCTTACAGTGCTGAGAAAGCTGTGCTTGTTTGGTGAACTCCATCACTCTTTCCCAGATGGACACAGGTAGCTGTGAGGCCAGGTTCTGTTCTAGTTGACTAATGTTGTGCATTAAAGCATCGACTGTAAAATGTGTCTGTCGTACCCGTTCACTTAGGAGCTGTAATTCTTCAATTCTTTTTTTTGCATTTGATAGGAAAAAGTGATCCGTATCGAGTATAGAATCTATCAAATTTTGATTGATGAAAATGTCAGTACATTGCACAAGTATCTTTTTTTTTATTTAAAATGAATCATATTTAAACCAAATGTAAAGAATTACATTAAAAAAGAATATTTTTTTAAAAAATGTTGCATCAAAAAAGTAAAAAGTATCAAATGTATTAAAATTGCATTTACAATGAAAAAAACAGCTCCTGTGTGGTTGTTTGTTCATTTTAATCAGTTGATATTTTTACCTGACAAGTCTATTGAAATTGATTGAAATCCATCACATATTGACCCATATATGGCTAGCTTCACACCTGGGATTTGTGCCATTCTTTGTTGCTAAAAGCTATTAAAAAATTGTGATTGCATGGTTTTATGGTTTTAAATGGCCCATCGAACGGTTATGCTGAAATATGAGCAGTAGAGATGGCTGAAACTGGTAACTTTCCTTCCGATTTACAGATCTCGGGGAAAAAAAGAAGATCTGAACATCCAAAAACAGATCGTACTTTTGAGGGTTCGGTACGCATTTCCAAAGATTACAGAATGTACAAGGTTTTTTCGATGACCCTCGAAAATAATCTTGAGCATTCAATAACCCTTGAAAATACAATCGGAAACTACTTTCAAGTTTACAATTGCATTTTCAAGGGTTATCGAACCATAAAAGCCCTCAAAAATGTGTTGCGAAGTCCCCAAATTTAAACGTTCTGCCCGGTTTCAGACAAATCAATCAGATTTCGGAGCGGAGGGGTATTGTGTTGGATCCCATCTCTAATTAGCTGTCTGTCTGGTAGGAAAATTGGCTGGTTTGTACACAGTCTAATGCAAAGAATATCTCAACTGCAATGCATTTTTGCCAATACACCTATATTATAAGTTAAACAGACTATTTGCAAGACATGATCAGCGATGTGGTGAGGTGGTTACTTGCCGACATACCCTTTCTTTTCCCATCTTCCCTAATGCTGATAAAACACACATGCTTCTGTACAGTACTTCTGTGGTTTGTGGTGCTGTTGCCTCAAAGATTCTAACCACATGCACACACTCACTTAAAGCTGAATGAACTTTATTGTGACATACATTTCGTAAATTTTGCTTCCCCTTATATAGCTATATCCATTGTAACAATGTTGATTAAACGTTAACAACTATCGTGCCTTAAAGGGTCACTATAGTCACTCAAACAACTTTACATTATCTGAAACTACAATTTGAGAGAAGTAAAATGGTGGTACTCGCATATTCATCTGTGCTTGTTTTGTCATTAAATGATTAATGTTTAGTAAGGGCTCCTAATTGCCCCCACCTTTCCTTACTCACTGCCTCCTTGAAGTGTCTGCGACACTTATAAGTTCTGCACAGCCTCACCATGAACACTGCTCTACTTACACATCTCCCCCTCCCTCCCCCCTGCCTTTTTTCCTCTGCTGTTTTTCTTAATTGTTGTAGAAAGTGTGCTGCCAGGCAGACAAAAATCCTAGTAAGGGCTAGGCCACACTGCTGCGCTTTTTTTGCGTTTGCGCATGCGTTTGCGCTTATTCGTATCATTGAAAATGGGGCAACGCACCGAAACCGTTTTCGGGTGCGTTTCGATTTGCGTTCCACATTTTAAATCGCAATTGCTTTCGTTTTTCAATAGTTAATGAAAAAACGCATGTGCAAACGCAACGAAATCGCACATGAAATCGCATGTAATTCCGTGTGCGTTTGCGTTGCTGTGTGGCTGTGCCCTAAGAGGTCAGACATAGGACACATATCATAATATCTGCTTCTGGAGTGACAGGTCTTTCCCTGTAAATGCTGTGATTTTAAATTATGATTTCTCAGAATCTACAGCTCAGATTTAAAATCTGAAAAATATTTTGAAGTAGTGGGATCTTGCTGTATCTAAAGCATTTTTTAAAAAAAATTTGATTTTTTTTAGAGTATAGATACCCTTTAAGGTGCCCATACACACGAAGGAATCTGATTGTTAGTTTGCCCGATGCGCAAATACACAGGAACAATCATTCCGTATAAACTTACACAGAACAACCATTCGTTGCCCACATACACCCCAACGAAGTGATCGACTCCTTATACAGGCAATAACGATCCAACAAAACATTCAGACTGATAGATTACGATGCCAATGGCGGTAGTCCATCCACATGCCTGATTTTTAGCAAATACCAGCGGATCTTCGACCGAGCAGCCGTTTCTAACACATTGTGCGTTTCGGGTCGGCACCTGCAATCACACATGTGTACGAACCTTTAGGGTTAAGTAACGTGTAAATTAGATGAAAGGTGCTCTGAACTGTTAGTTGATATTGTTATAAGAGAAAGAAAGGGGGCGATGCAATATTGGGCACAAAATGTATTATCGGGTTAGCGTGGGTTTTACACTGAGCTCGAGTTGCGTTGCCACTCTTAGTAAAGTTTTGCGCTACTATGTAGCCTGAAACTTTACGGCACTGAATAGGAGGCGTTAGCCGGCGCACTTACCTGGCAGAGATCCTGCGATGTACAAAATCTCCCACAGGGATTTTTGCACTGTGATAACTTGGGCAGGTGAGGTGCATTGGAAGAAAATATTGCATCGCCCTCGAAGGCTCCAATTCCTCTGGTCCCTGTGAAAATAACCTTATACTGAACATTGCCTTGCTGTCAGTGTCTATCATAGATTAACATTTTCTGGTTTACCTGACATTTTTTATCTATTTTTGCAGAAACAAGTTCACACATGTTTTTATATTGAGTGCAAAAATTTTGACTTTTAAATTTTTAAATTTAACATAATTACATAAAATAAAATGATACTGTATTAGTATGTTTTACTTTGTGTCCCCTTAAAATCTAATAAGCTATAAGTGAAGAGATGGAGCAGTTCTTTGAAGTACTTGGAAGGAATACCTGCCTCAAAATGCCTGACAAACATTTCTTCTCTCCCTTTTAGATCATTCCACCTAAACTGACATTAACCTCTCTGCCCCGGGGAGGTTTTCTCAAAGACTTAACAAAAATATTTTGTAGTGGATAGTTGGAGTATTACTTTAACCACAAACAGTGACTGAACTGTTCTAACTACCAGAAGTAATGCTAACTAATCTTTATTTATCAAAGCTTATCTGTTACAGATCTATAAGCTGACCTGAAAGTCAAACGCGAGCTTTGTAGATGACACAAAGCTGTGTAAAGTTATCAACCCAGTAGAAGTAGATTTCTAAACTTAATAGCGTGACTTGGATCAGTTTGGGAAAAGGGGAAGTTGCACGTGCGCTTCAGTGTGTTGGCAATGTTAGGTTGTGCATTTCAGATCGTTTTTCATCTTTGACAGATGGGAGTACACATGATCATTCTCCCTATATAAAGTATAGGGGAAAAGTTTGTGACTGCCATAGTCCCTATGAATCCTGACTCCCTATACATTATTACAGGGGTCCAACCGCGACAGAGGGAAATTTTTCCTATATCGCTAATGTGTGTATCCAGCTTAAAAAGCACACTTTACCTCTACATAAATAGGAGATACTATTCCTACCTCCTATTCTTACTTATAGTATGATAGAAAAAATAATCAGCCTTCTGTTTACATTATCAGCTAATTTCCTAGCTAGATTTTAAGATTGACATACGTACATACATGAAGCAAATTCAAGGCTAATTTCATTGGAGCAATTCACAAATTCACTACAATGATCTAACTCTGTAAAGTATAGTATTTAAGGTTGAATAAAGACATTACTCCATCCAGTCCAACCCATCTAGCAATATTCTCATTTCCTGTTGATCAAGAGGAAGGCAAAAAAATAACCACCAAATTTATGAAGGGGGAAAAAATTCCTTCCTGACTCCAAGTGGCAATCGGAAATTTCCCTGGACCAACTCTACTTTATGTATCAATACCAGTAACTTGCAACATTCCTTGTTTGCAGAAACTCATCCAGCTTTTTTTTGAAACTGACCAATGAACCTGCCATAACAACGTCCACTGGAAGACAGTTCCATAGCTTTACCGTTCTCACAGTGAAAAACCCTTTCCGAACTTGAAGCCTAAACCTTTTTTCTTCAAGTCTTAAGGGATGTGTCCTTTGACATGTTCTATTGGTGAACAATACCCCAGATAGTTTATTGTATGGCCCATTAATGTATTTGTACACAGTAATCATATCCCCACGCAAAATATCCAGTCTCTCTTCATATTCAAGCTCCCCCAATCCCCTTATTAATTTAGTTGCCCTTCTCTGAACCCTTTTCATTTCAAAGATGTCCTTTTTGTACACAAGAGCTTCTTTTTAATTACAGCTATTTGACATTTTATTATTATAGAAATATGAAATACCATAATGCAACCCTTCAGGAATAATAGACAGTTAACATAAGGGCAATGAGCTGTCATCTTGATATTTCCTAGTTGCTGTTCTTCCTACCAATAAATCATCATCCTTTCAACTCTTGTTGGCTCTCATTGGTGTCCGCGGCCAACAATCCCCCTTTAAACAGTTCTCATATACTGTAATGTTTGGTCAGTTCTTACAGAGACTGCTGGGAATTGCTGTGTGATTGAGAAACAATAATCTTGGCAAAGTTCCCACATATTGGTAGGATTCCTCGCAGTGCCTAGTCAGTGCATGCAGAAAGGCCTTCTATTCTGTGTTAAACTACCTACTGTCTCTCTCCTCACCATGAGTAATGTTACCAGTCTGCAGGAGTCTTGCAAGTTTTTGACAGCTGAGTTTGATAGTAGTTATGAGCACTGACTTGAAGTGAAAGTATGAGCAGATCCTTGTAAAAGGGGATAAAAGGGGAACTGTGGTCACTTAAACAAATGTTGTAAAAACATTAAAATTTGTTCCTCCTTATCTGTTACCTTGCCCATACCTGCCTTCCTTAACCTCCTACACTTATAGTGCTCACCTCAGCACCGTTTTTTCCAAATCTTTTTGTTTATTAGAATATGAGACTGGTGTTCTACAGAGATTTTCATGCATAATTGTCTGCTAATGAGAGGAGAGAACCATGTCCCTTTGGACACACACAATTTTTTGTCAGATTGGTCAGATGGCACGAAAAGAAGGGATTTTGTGGCTGGCCAACCAATGTCAGTTTCCCGTTTGTCCAGATCGGACTATCGGACATGTCGGTAAATCACAGCCTATGTCTCCTATGGGACTGCATGATCTGTTGTGACAAACTGTCAGCGATGGGCATTCATCCCGGTCAACTGCTTGTGAGTGGCAAAGGGTCAGTCATGATGAAAATCTTACGGTGTATACCCAGACTGATAGAATTACTGGATGAAAGATCACGTATCCCTGGCTTTTAGTATTGTATATGATTATCTTATCATAAATAGGTTTCAGAACCTCATTAATTATATGTGTTTGGTTTCAAGATGATAATATAATCTACCCCTGTAGTGGATTTCTATGGGAGGAACTGTAAGATTATAGCCTTCTAATCTTATATTTCCAGGAGGAGAAGGAAACCAGAAGCCACAAAGGGGTAGGTTATAATAAATAATGCACCCCAAACTGTAAATTAAAGGGATATTAGAAGTCACCTAGGAGTTCTGTGCCCTGCAGCCTCATTCTTTTATATGGCCACAGAATTCCTCTATGACTTCTAATATCCTTATAATTTACAGTTGGGGTGCATTAGCCGCTATATAATTACTGTAGGTCTTTAAAGGTTATGGGAATTCCTACAGATGATTATTTTTAATAAGTCAATTACACATAAGATTATTTTTGATTAATTTTTCTGTCATGTTTTTCATACCCTAATTTATCTGTATTCTCAAACTTCTTATTATCTAATCATTTGTCTTTATGAGTCTTTATTGTCATGTTTAAATTGATATGTACAATGGAAAGAGACTAGACTAAATACCTCATTTCACAGACTGGAGGAGCTCTGAGATCAGAAAAAAAATATTATGTCTGCAAACAGAAGACTATGTGAAACATCAAGCAATGGCCTCACTATCGGATTACAAATGTAGAGAATTTAAATTACCTTATTTCCTCAAACAATGACAATACAGAACTGAAGTGTAAAAATACCTTTGTTTTATTAGACCCCCCCATAGGTTTTCACTCAGACAGTATAGTATGTGATCATGCACAATCCTTAAACAAATATTACTAGGACATTGAAACAAACTAGTATGGAGCTCCCATATTTACAGCCATAATGAGAAGTAGTAAGGAATAAACAAAAATAGATTGAATGACAATTCAGCCCCAATCGGTCATTGCATATTTTGGACGATTAGGATGAATTATTTGCCATCATTTTGGACCCATTAAATTTGTAGGCAAAGTTGGTTGGTCCAAGTGATTAGAAATTTCCATAGATCATGGTTAATCCAATGGATTAATCCAATTGGTGATTCCACTTTAATCTCGAACTGACTGACTACCAATCCGTTTATTAATAGGTAGTCTTTTGGTCAGAAACATTGGGTCCTAATAGCCCTTTGTACCAGATCCTCTATTTCACAGTAATATCTATTCCTATAACTCTATAGGCGTTAGTGTAGTACAGACTAATGGCGGCCATAGACACAAAATCCGATCGTTTGATCTGCGGGTCGCACGATTGGAATGACCATTGGGCAAACATTTCTTAACTGGCAAATATATTTGGACAATCGTCAACCGATCATCCATACATGATACGGCAATCGTGTAAATAAGGGAAATATCTCTTTCAATTATATATATAGTAAGTTTCCAAATGGTCTGCAGCAGAGATCATGTTAGTTGTGTATCGCCAATAATCCTTTATTTACACAAGAGTTACAATAGAGCTGCACTCTGTCAATATATAAGGCAATATATGAATTTAAGCTGTGCTGACAATGATGTCCAAAGTTTTGGGGAAATTAATTCCTTTTCTTAAGTTTGAAAGTAGGTGATTTCATAATCTTTAAACAGGATAAGGGGAGTGCACTGCCTTAACATTCAGACCATGTGCATTATTATATATATATATTACTGTATATTATACAGGAGCTTATTAAACAGTGTAAGAACTGTATGAATTACATGAGGTGAACAGATAATTCCTAACTTATAAAAATAAATATGAATTGTAATCTCTGTCCATGTCCCCTGGTTCCAGGGAGCCTAATTTCTTTTCTAGGGTTCTCTTTGTTTTAACCTATTTTAAATGTCTGTCGCCCTGGAAGTTAGGTGGAATACCTTCCAGTACAATAAATCAGACGTCCTCTATTGTGTGATTTTTTTTTCTAACAGATCCCAATATAAAAGGATAAATAAAGGCTATCCCTTTGTTTTAATCTGCACACACAGCACTTAAAGTGTTTCCAATTCACGGGTGGTGCTGGTCCCAGGATTGACAATTATTCCATAACAAATGCAAAATTTGAAAACAGTTTAATAATACTCACCATTAGGAATACTCATATTTTGCACTAAAAAGGAGTAAGTTGCAGTTTTTAACTTGAAAATGCAAATAAAGGCTATGCCCCAAGACTAATGCTGTGTGTTTTGTCCACAGATTTCAACAGGCAATAAAAAAAAACAATACCCACAAAATTTGTAGAGATGGACTAGAACTCGAACCCAAGTTCGAGCTAAACTATTCGAGTTCGAACTATCCCAGACCCGGATTTTCTATATTTTCTGGACTTTCGGTAATTATCGAATGTTCGAACGTTCAAACGAGTAAAATGTCTATTATACAAATACAGGAGTAAATATCGAATTATCGAATCTGCGAATAAAATGTCTATTATACCAATACACGAGTAAATATCGAATATCAAATCAGTGAGTAAAATGTCTATTATACCAATACGTGAGTAAATATCGAATATCAAATCCGTGAGTAAAATGTCTATTATACCAATACGCGAATAAATATCGAATTATCGAATCTGCGAATAAAATGTCTATTATACCAATACGCGAATAAATATCGAATATCAAATCAGTGAGTAAAATGTCTATTATACCAATACGTGAGTAAATATCGAATATCAAATCCGTGAGTAAAATGTCTATTATACCAATACGCGAATAAATATCGAATTATCGAATCTGCGAATAAAATGTCTATTATACCAATACGCAAGTAAATATTGAATTCTCGAATCCGTGAGTCGTTCATGGGATAATTATCGAATGTTCGAACGCGAGAGCTCGAAAGTAGCGCGCGTGAGATTAAAATCAAGTTTTCGAAACTGGATATTTCGAACGTGTTCCCCAGACCAGGTCCCACATCTATTTACATTAGTTACCATTGATATTTTAATTGTATTTCATTTGAACTTTTCGAACTATTTGACTCCCATTGACTTTAATGGGTCCGTTTTCGAACTTTCCATATAGTTCAAAAGTTTGAAAACGGACCGAACTTTCAAAACTTCGGCCATCTCTAAAAATTTGTGCTAAAGCATAATTATTTCAAATACAGACAGGATAAATGCATTCAGACTAATAGGACGGCCATGGGACTCCCTCCTCCCTCGACGCAGCTCCCTGCAGTATTCACCCTTTTTAAAGGGTATGTCCACCCTAAATTCAAAATTTTAATATGTGATCCCCCACTGGGCTCCCAGCCCCAACCGCATTAATTTTATTTTTAGAAAGCCCCCCAAACTCTACTTACCTCCCCTCTTTCCTGCGCCGCGCTCCCGGCCCTCTGCTTGCGAGGAAATGCAAGCAGAGGGGCGGGACCGGCAGCCGCGTCTGTGATTGGCTGAGCGGCAGCCAATCACGGACGCGGCTGCTGGCAGCTCACTTCCACGTTGGAAAGCGGAGAGGTAAGTAACAGAATTGGGAGCTTTCTAAAAATAAAATTTATGCGGTTGGGGCTGGGGGACATGGGGGAAGGCTGACATAAAGGGGTTTTAAGCTAGGGGGAGGGATAGCAGAAAGGGAGGGAGAGGGAGGGAGAGGGAGGGGGAGGGGGAGGGAGGGGGAGGGAGGGGGGAGAAGAGCTGCAGTACGCATGGCAAAAATCTACCTGAGGCAAGGTAGGAGGCAGAGCCCTGCTAGCCTCCTGGTGAGCAGTTTTTGGCACTTTGGAGGGGGACTACAGGAGAACCCTATGGAGCTGGGATGTGAGGTAAGGATTAAACTACACTACATGGTGGGGCCAGTAGTTGGGGGGATTATAGTTTTGGGGGTGGACATGCCCTTTAAAGAGCTGATCGCGCGTATTAAGAAAACATACGCGCAATCAGCTCTATAAAACCATACCCTAACTTTCGGTTCAGTTACGGAAGTTCGGGTCCAGTTTTAAAGAGCTGATCGCGCATATGTTTTCTTCATACGCGCGATCAGCTCTTTAAAGAGGGTGAATACTGCAGGGATTTGGGCTTGTGGTGGGCCCTACTACCGTTTGGGCCCCCCCGCGGGTGTGGCGGGGGCAGTAGTTACGGCACTGTGCGTATGTATCTGTGTAGTGAAGCAATGCAGAAGATGTTGGCGCTATATAAATCCACAATAATAATATTGATGATCTGCATTTTTCAACACAGAAACACTAAAGCACTATACAGATGTTGATTTTTATTGTTATGTAAAGGGTATGTCCACCCTTCTTTTTAATTTTTAATATAGTGTAGGGCTTAGTCCCCCAGCCCCAACCGCTATATTTTTAATGTAAGAAACTTCCCCAAACATTACTTAACTTTCCTCTTACCTCCGCCGCACTGCCTGGCTCTCTGCTTTGCGTGAGATTGGCTGCCGCGTCTGAGATTGGCTGAGAGGCAGCAAATCAGGGACGCAGCTGCCGGTAGATCTGAAGGCGGAGGAAAGAGGGAAGGTAAGTTTCTTACATTACAAATATAGCGGTTGGGGCTGGGGGACTAAGCCCTACACTATATAAAAAGGGTTTGGAGCTAGGGGGTGGGAGTCCAAACGGGAGGGAGGGGGAGAATGGCTGCAGTGCGCATGCCAAACTTCTCCCGGAGGGGAGACAGGAGGCAGAGTCCTATATGGATTCTGCTATGCTCCTGGTGGCAGAATTTAGCTTCAGAGATATTCCTCTTATTTATGTTCCAATTGCTTTTTTTTTTTTTTTTTTTGCTTACCTATGAGGCCTGGTAATTCAGACCTTAATAAAATTCTGTTGGAATTTTTGGTGTGTATTTTACCCCATTATCCTTTCTCTTACCATTTAAAATTAAATTTTCTTGGCGCCGCAAAGTGAGAGGCGCCGGGTAGTGACATCATCCGGATGCGCAGAGGCTGTGGAGCGAGGATGCGGATCGCGCGGCCGCCGGACAGGTAGGAGAAACATTTACCGTACTTGCACAGGGACTTAAGTGGCGGCAAATACATACAAATAGAAGTAAAACCTTCTTATTTGTGCATACTGTATTTGCCACTTAAGATGTTTGAAAACTACAACTCCCACATGCTTTATTGGTCAAATTTAAGTGGCAAATACTTGCAAATAGGGGTAAATCCTCCTATATTTGTGCATACAGTATGCACAAATAAAGAAGGTTTTACTCTTATTTGTAAGTATTTGCAACTTAAGATGTTTGAAAACTACAACTCCCAGCATAAAGCATGCTGGGAGTTGTAGTTTCCAAACATCTTTGAGTGGGCAAATACTACCCCCTCAGTTTATACTCGAGTCAGTGTGGTTTTCCTCCTTTTTTATCTAAAACTAGGTACCTCGGTTTATACCCGGGACGGTTTATACTCGAGTATATAGGTACTAAAATTAAACAATACATTTGAGGGTTACCGATTAGAGAATTCGCTAATTATCAAATTTTCGATAATTATAGAAAATAAGTCTGTGACTTTGAAAAACCCGAACTAGTTTGTAGTTCATATAGTTTGAATATTTCAGTTCGAGTTTGTCCGAACTCATATAGCCCAAACTCTGGTTCAGGTCCATCACTATATGTTACATATCCCTGTCTACCTGTTTATTTTAGTTATTTATTTTGATGGACCAGAATTACATAACATTTTTTAAAAGTTGCCAAATATTATGCTCATTACTATCCATCTATAAATGATCTTATAGATAGATATATAACAATAAACAATATATCTTTAGCTGTAATTTAAAGGTGGTCAGGGTCCACCAAATAATTATTATAAATCAGTGATCAGATCCTGATATCCAGCAATAGGCTTTTAACTGCAATTTGCAAACAAACCTCATGGGAGAAAAGACTTTTGGGTAAGTTCTTTAGTAAATGCCTTGCCATCTAATGGGAAGTAACCCAGATGTGTCCTCTCCATGGTGACCCGGGGCCCGACCTGTGTCGCACGATGTGTACGAACAAGCATATCGCCCAATAATCGGCCCATGTATGGGCACTTTATCGGCCGAAACGGCTGCTTATTCGGTGATCCGCCCTGGCGGATTGGGCAAGGATCGCTGAAGGAACGACCGTTTTGGGCGATAAAGTGCTCGTACATGGGCCGATTATTGGGCGAAATGCTTGTTCGTACACATTGTGCGTCGCGGGTTGGGACATGTGGGACAATACGTTGACGTGTGGACATCAGACCCTCAGGACCCCAAGTGCCCCAGGAAGGAAATGATGCAGTTTTGCCATAAAAAAAGGAAAAGTTGGCAGCACTCACCTACCAATGAAGAATGTAAGTTACTATTCCACCTGCCAGGGTATCCCATATATTAATCTATAAAGCCAACAGTGCTCACAATAACCTTAGTAGTCTCATTGCCGTCTTAGTCATTTATCTTTTCCTCTTTTCTTTCAACCACCCTTCTTTTTCTTGTGTTGCTTTTATTCCATTGCCTCACTAGTGCCCTCATGCACAATGGCAGTGCTGTCACCTTCTTGACCTCACAGGAGCTGCCCTGTTGGGATTTGAATTTAATGTGTAAATCAATGGCCACAGATTCCAAAATAGGTTTTAAGAGGGAAAGAACCTAAAAGTCGATTTGTGTAGAAAGAAGCCAGTTAAAGAGATTGCAGCTAATCTGTTTCCAGCAGCAGTGAATGTGTGAGGGATCCTTCAGCTAAAGCTGTTAGATTTGGGGATTAGAGGGGAAATAAACCATCCTGAAAAAGACTCACTAATGTTTGAAACAAAGAGAATCCCATAAGCAGAGGCTTCTATCCAACACTTTAATCTCCTGCGGATTTCCTAGGGAGACTGCTCATTCCATGCACTTATAAAGCCAAGATTGTATTTTTGTCAGGTCCAGCCATCCAGAAAGAGCCTTAGCACTACACAAATGTTGTCATTCCTGCAACATGCTAATCTCATGAAAAATCAATGCAAAATGGGAAAAAAATGAACCCCTTGCTACAGCCTTGTAGGAAAATAAAATCCACATTGTGTCCTTGTATAAATGTATATATTTACCCCTGATGCTGGGTAATTCCATGTTTATATATACAAGTTAACACCTGTGTACAATGCAGTATCAAACAACAACTAGAATCTCTTGTCTCAAATAAATAAGAGGTTTGATGGTTGTATGGTCAATCGGTTGTACTGAGAGCTAAGGATGACTTTACCATTTGCTACTGTTTATAAAGCTTTGTGAGGGGCTAGCAAGAAATGTCTGAAAATCTGTTTAGAGAAGACTAGGCTAAGTTTATTGGCTACACAAAACAATCATAAACATTTTCATGTTTTTGTCCAGACCAGATGGGCATAGCCAGGCATGAAGAACAGGGTAACAAATTATATCCACATCTAAACATTTAACATTTAATATGATACCGTAATAGATAAATATATAAATATATGAGTACATATATCAACGTTTCTAATAGATGGACACACAAGAAAATAAACATTTGCAATATATGTATAATATAATATATAACCTCTTTATTTTAAGAGGTTATATATAAGAAAGGACATCCTATGTAATATGGATAATATAGATTTATGCTCAATAATCAAAACAAGATTATAGGAGCTAAAAATATAGATCGATATAACTACATACAGCCATTAGTCCAAAAAATCAGACAACTTAAAGTCTCTATTAAGACCTTGGGGGGCTTCTGTTTTCGGCATATATATCCACTTAGCTTCTAGTTTTAATAATTACTTGTGTCTGTCCCACCTTCTAATGCCACACTTGGCAATGTCGATAATTTGAAACATTATTTCACCATCTTGGTGGGATTCTATTATATGTTTAGAGATCGCAGAGTCTAAATTCAATTTTGGGTTAGCATTAATATGCTCTGCTATCCTTTGAGACGCTCATCTAATAGTCTTGCCCACATATTGTAGTCCACAGTAACATGTTGCTAAATACACCACAAATTTGGTTTTACATTAGTGAAGCATGTGATATCATATTCTTTATCGGAAGACCCAGGAGTGCTCATTATTTTGTATATAAACTGCAAGTGTTTTTTTTTTTCATATAAGGAGGTATTCATAGGTCTTAGTTAAAAATATATCTTTTATTTATTTATGTGCAATAAATCCCCCTCTACGTGCTTGAACTACATAGGCCATCATCAGGATATTGAGTCATAGCAGTACACTCCCCTTTATACCCTATTACTGAATGTGCAAACACCCACATAGTACATAGATCAAAATAACATAAAGCAATCAATTAAAATCAAGCTTGGATACATGTTACCATTCAAATACAGTCACATACTTACTACATCCAATAGTGATGGCCACACACAGATCACATTGGAACAAGTATTGAAAAGTTAATACTCATAAAAAGCAATGTAAAAATAGCTGCTCAGTAAGTCTCTTGAGCAACTGTTTCCAAACTGTGTATCCATCTGGCCTCCATTTGCAATAACTGCATATCCTTATTTATATTAGACTTTAATTCGGGCCCAGACAGGCCATCAATAATCATACATTTGAGGCTAGATAGGGGATGGGACAGTTTTTTGAAGATTCTGGTGACTGACAAGTCACCATATTTCGTGTCACTGAGGATATATCATTGGCTGCCAAAGTTTGCTTAATAGAGGACCGATGGTTGGCCATGCATTCCTTAATTTTCTTAATACTTTGCCCTCTAACATTAAACAACTGGGGCAACGGAAACAGCCCATCTTGTTTCATCTGTCCCTTAACACACACATATATGTAGGCACTCGCTTCACATTCCCTTTAATGCTTTCATGGTTTCTGCCCTTTCCTAGGTACCTTTATCAAGCCAAGGACCAACTAACAAATGAATCATGAATTTTTTTTTAAAACATTAACTACACCCATGTGACATTATCATAAGCAAGTTAATCTCAAGTGCTAGTGGGCAAGTCCCATATAATGCATACAGATTCCTAATAAAAAACATGTATTAAAATGAGTGTTTAGTAAGGTGGAAACCTAGTGGTATATTGAGTGTGATTACATGTGGAGGTGCCACTAACCTAATGTGAAAAAAAAGGATATGAGACAAAGATTCCTACAATGTGCCTACCCTGGACATATACAAAGCTTTTTACAAGGCCAGGCCAAAAAATGTGATAGACGATTGGTTAGAATTGAAGAATAAAACTGTGACATCTAAGTGATGAGTGATAGAAAACGTACATGCAGCATTTCATATTCGACTTTGGGCACCAGCATCCAATGGAATCTTACTAATAACTGTAATATAGTGTGTGCTGACAATAAATTGAGGATGACACTACTCAACAGACCTACTGTAGAATTAACACAGGGAAGGTACTCAAGAGACATTCTGGAAACATTCTAAAAACAGACCATGGCAATTCATAGTCTATCAATGACTTGGTTGGGTATACAAACACGTGGATGTTTTAAAATGTCATGTAAGTCAATGTCCCCCTGACAAAAATTTGATTTCAGCAAGGTAGATGTGTTTGTGACTTTATAACTTGTACAACTATACATGTAATTTATTTAAACACATGTCCATGTAACCTGTCCTGTTTGAAAGACTGAACTGCCCCTCAGACTTAGGATGGATGGCCATAGATCGGCCATCAATAAAGCCTACAGGGACAATAGAACACAAAAACCTGTAGCTAAACTTTTACAACTACATGGTGGAATTGACCATATCCCTACAAAATGGTGTCACAGAGGGAAATTTATTGGATCAAATGACTTTACCTGAGATGGGGTGGGTTTTAGTTAAACTGCAACTTTTTGAAACCAAATCATTATGGAAATTTGGATTATTCGATACAGATTATTTAAAATTGAACTTTGAATATTTTATCATGATTATCGAGTATCTGATACCAATTATTGATTATTGATTATTAATAATTCTATACTGATTATTGATTATTTAATGTCCAGTATATGAGTAATTTTAGAATTTTGAAGCAAAACTCACAAGTTTCGAGCATCTGTACCTAACCCCATGGCACCATCAGTACTCAGAAAGTCATTTTCATTAAAATGTTATTTGAATGAAAGATATTTGTAACTTTACCTTTGGATTTTAAGAGAATACAATTACCTAAAGCGTAGCTTCAGTGAATCAAGAATTTATATAAACAACCAGGAAAAACTGATGGTGGATGGAAGATTAGAATAATTCATTTAAAAAAAAACAAACGATAATATTGTCTCTGGAGAAAGAAGGATTTGAATTATTCAATCATTTTAATAACTGATGTTTTAACAGTAATGTTAGTGACATATATTGATGGTTTGATTAGAGAGTTACTATTTAGGTGACAATTGATTGTACATCCTATGATTTAACGGTAGGTATTTTTAACCTAAACTTAATGATATCAGACAATCTTTAATATGCATTGTTCATTTTAGTAATTTAGTAAAAACTCCACATGTAATCAATCACACACGATATTCCACTAGGTTTGAGCTTTTTATAAACCTGCAGGAAGATTCAATAAATTCAGATTCAAATAAATTCAGAGATTCAAAATGGTGCTTACTTTGCCCCAACCAATCAGATGTAAGCTTTCAAATGTTAAATAAGATCTGATAGGTTGGGGCAAAATTAGCACCATTTTTAACTTTTATTCAACTTTTATTGAATTTCCCTGACTTTTCATTAATACTATTAATTTTAATACATTTTTTTTTTCATTAGGAATCTGCATGTATTAAATTGTTATTTAAATTTGCTTTCTTTTGATGGGGAGGTGGTTTATGTTTTTAAAGGGCATGTCCACCCCCAAAACTATAATCCCCCCAATACTGGCCCCATCATGTAGTGTAGTGTAATCCTTACCTCACATCCCAGCTCCATGGGTTCTCCTGTACTCCCCCCAAAGTCCCAAAAACTGCCCACCAGGAGGCTAGCAGGGTCTGCCTGCTACCTGGCTCAGGTAGATTTTTGCCAGCGTACTGCAGCTCTTCTCCCCCCTCCCTCCCCTCCCTCTCCCTCCCTCTCCCTCCTTCTACTATCCCTCCCCCTAGCATAAAACCCCTGTAATATAGTAATCCCCTGGTCTCCCCGCCCACACGCATGGTTTTTAATTTTAGAAAGCTCCCCAAACTCTTACTTACCTCTCCTCTTTCCTCGCTGCACTGAATGACCGGCAGCCGCGTCCGTGATTGGCTGCCGCTCAGCCAATCACAGACGCGACTGCCGGTCCCGCCCTTGCTTGCATTCTCACAAGCAGAGGGCCGGCAGCGCGGCGAAGGAAAGAGGGGAGGTAAGTAAAATTTTGGGGGGCTTTCTAAAAATAAAAACCATGCGGTTGGGGCTGGGGGACCAGGGGGAAGGCAATATTAAAAAATAAAAATAAGGGTGGACATACCCTTTAATTTCATAATAAATGATATTCACTTATTAGTTGGCTTGAGAAAGGAACCTAGGAAAGGACAGAAACCACTGCCTGTATACTAAGGCTAATTTTTTACTAATTTTGCCTCAACCAATCAGATTTTAGCTTTCAAGTGTAAAATAAGAACTGATTGGTTGGGGCAAAATTAGCACCATTTTAAACAATAAAAACTTTTATTGAATCTCCCTGTTAGTATACTAATATGTATTAATAAAACAATATAATAATAAAAGAAGACCTGGGACATTGGTTTGGCCTTAGGGGCTCTCTCTATATTCATATTATTTCATGTTTTTAATCCTTATGTGGAGCATAGACCTGACCATGTTACATGCCTCTTCAGCACTGCAGGAGACTGGGTCTATTATTTCTATGCATTGCCTTTGGACAAGATATAGTACCCACAGTAGGTTGCTTGCATGTCAGGTTCTGTGAAATGTAATTCAGATGTGAGTAATCTCTTGCACTTTACATTGTACTATACATTGATAGTCAATTACTAGAATCATAAATTTAATTAAAACCGTTAATTAATTCTGCAATGTACATCACAAAATACATCTGGAGCCGCTTGTAAAACGTGACCAGAATGACAAACAGTCGTTGGTCTGAAAGTAGCCTAATTCAGATAACCCATATTACAGTAAGTGGCAAGGACCATTTGCACACAGATTAATTGTAATTAGTTCAGGCTGGACATCAGCTCTGACATCCCAGAGACACATCTTTTAACTCAAGAAGACAATGCAAATTCTACTCATAGTGCTTTGATCCGACGAACGACTCCCGACCGACAAATACACATGCGCAAGTATCGGCAAACGTCATGCAAATGTGTCGGGGGTCGTGGCTCGGTGCACACATCGGACGTGTATACGAGCCTTTAGAGAAGCAAAGCTACAACAGACAGCATGAGTTCTATTTAAAAGCAAATGGAGGACTGTGAGACTTGCATTCCTACTAAACAAGGGTTATATTTACATACCCTCCACCATTAATCTATCTATGTAACTACATCGTTGAATCTACCTTTTTGTATTGTTTATTGATTTTTTCAGATTTTAGTGTCATTGCTGCAATAAAAGTGAAAAATGTTTAGATATGTTTATAACCTGTAAACTAAAACTATCCAGCCCTTGTAATATTTCAAAGCCTTTATCTATAGCCACGTACACATGTCCGATCTGTGCACGACCCATGACCCCAGAGCATACACGTCCGATCTTTGCACGACCCATGACCCCCGAGCACATTCACACGCAACGAACATCTCTTTCGGACCATAATGGCATGTGTGTATGCGTTTGGTTGGGGGTAGCCACAGTGGATCAACAAATGACCCCCAAATGAACACATACAACGCGCGATTATTGTCCAAGATGGGCGTTTGCCACAGGCGTGCGTTGTAGGTTGTGCGTCAGCGCCAAGATCAGACGTGTGTTTGTTCAACGTGATGGCCATTCACCGCGGGTTTGTGTCAGGGGCCGTGGGTCATTGCCAGGATCGGACGTGTGTACGAGCCTTTAGCCATACTCTTAGGGCCATATTTATAAAGGCGCGGTATCACTTTTTAGCAATACAACGCCCCTTATCTATCATTAAAAATGATCAATTAATTTAAGATTGTTGTAAATCTACGTTAGCAATCGCAAATATATGATACCGAATATATGATAATCGACCATGACCATAGATTTATGCCCCATAGAATACCATTGCAGTATTTAACTATTTAACTAACGCATGGTATTCTACGATTGAACGTTCGCTAACAAACGCTGTCGTACATTAGCGATAACACACGGTATTGTTTAATTGTGATACCACACGTTTATGAATATGGCCCATACTGACTGTATAAACATGTGTCGGGCAAGGCTTGCTCATTATGTATGGATGAGTAAACAACTAACTTAGTAGGAGGAGACACAGGCTGTCTGATTAACTCACACAGTGATACCCACCAAGCACACAATAGAATGTTATGTATTGGCACAGTATGAGCACTGACTTCTAAGAGCACAGAGATCATTTTGCAGGTTATTTGCTGATGACAGCTATACGCAGAAGCCTAGACATGTTGCAGTAGTTATACGAAAGGTTAGAAAAGTGTGATATCCTTTCTTGGTAAACTAACTACACAAATAAGACATTTCAAGAATCTTTAGCTATTCATACGTGGTGGTATAGGAGAACATAAGGTTCTCGGTATTATTTTTCTTATAATATTCATATATTTACAATTACTTCAGTAAATAAATAAAAGCTACCTACAGTATGCTATCACATTTTATCAAACTAACAATCAACATGGGATTGAGAAGCACATTGAGATGGCGTCTTGTTAGATAAGACGCTATTTATAAAGGAGAATTGCCATTAAATTACGATACCACTTCTTTATGGTGTTGTAAATTACTGTAAATTACTGTTATTGGTCATTTATGACAACAGGGTAAATTACCAACTGAGGGGTACATTACTGATACTGCACAGTATTTTACTACCATATGGTATCATATGGTGGTCATTACGTATATGGCGATACTTTTTAACAGATGTGTAATAAAATAACGACTATGGTGGTAAAGGATCGATGCCGGATTTTACTGATCCTTTATATATTATTATGAGGAAGCTGCTAAAGTGGTTACAATTAAGCAAACAACATTTACAGGAAAACAATCAGGAAGGTGTTACCTGTTCTACCAGGAATAAGGCTGCTTGTAATTGAAGAATTGCGAAAAATTGCCCTGGTTGACAGAGCTGTGACTGTGGCGTGACCCACCAGGAAGTTCAGAAGGATGGTGTTCTCGGCTGTAAGCATCACAAGCAAAAGCCAGTGGGCCAAGTCAGGAGAATTTTTTCCATAAAGGTGAATAAAGAAAAAATTCACTATTCACCACTCCTGGCCACGTTGGATCCCAGCAATAGAAACCGACACAGTTTCTAGAACACCTCATATTCTGGCATTGTAAAAGCCATAGTAAGTAACAGGCTTATCCTAGAAAATAACACAGAGCTCCTTCACCTATTGTAGAACTACAATTTACAGCACCCCTGACATTTGTTAGCTGTCTATGTTTTGCTGAGAGCTATAGTTCATCCGCAGCTTGTCACAGGTTGAACAAGTTGATTTTTATTTTAAATTTTTGTACTTATTGACTTTTTACTTATCAAAAACATTGATATTAAAATGATTGTGCAGCGAATCAGCTCTTTGTTTTAACATTTTACATAACTAATTTGCATAATGCCCTTTTGTCTTTAAACGAGAGTCAGAGCACTGCTCAGGGTGTGCCATTAATCTTGCTCACAACCAGTTAAAGAAAAGTCATTAAGTTCAAAGAAATGGGAGATGTAAGCCTTCCCTACTCAGTGTTGATCTGTCCCACTGAGTCCTTTGTCCTGTAGACTTCCAGAGACGTTTACAGATATTGTAATAGAGGGGCATTACTCCATTACACAGCATAGGGGGATCTGCAATATCAACAATAACAGTTTGAAAAAAGTGAAGATCCTGATGGATTCCAAGACACCACAAGGTATGCCAAAAAAGTGCTTTATTGTACCATCAACAGCACAACATGTTTCAGATCCAACTGATCAGGTTCATACCCTGTGTTGTCTTGGAATCCATCAGGATCTTCACTTTTTTCAAACTGTTATTGTTCCTTATCGGTCGCAGGAGTAGAGCGAACCGGAGAGGCCTGATGGTGGCACGTATGCAGACATTCAGGGTTATTCAATAAAAGTTCTTATCATTAAAAATGGTGCTAATTTTGCCCCAACAATCTGATTGGTTGGGGCAAAATTAGCACCATTTTAAACTATAAGAACCTTTATTGAATCTCCCTGAATATTCTTACCTGGTATATTGATCTGCAATATCAATTAAAATATTGATATAAACATTGACATATTTTCTTCAAAAAGTTCTTGGAAGACACAAAAAAGCTTAAAGGGAATGTCCACCCCTCCACGCACAAATCTTTACCTGCTACAAAACCCCAGAAAAGCAGGACTTTGTTATGTTTAAAATGACCAATTGCGCTCCTAGACACAGCTATTATACTTACATGCTCCTCCTCGATCCACAGCCGCGACTCTCCACTTCCAGGTAAGGCAGTCAGTGTCGGTCGTGACAGGGACATCACGGCCAATCACTGACTGCCATTCCCGGAGCAGTCTCCACTGTGGCTGCTCAAGAACACAGAAAGAACAGAGCAGCCACAGTGGAGACTGAGTGGGGAAACCGGAAGCGGCAGTGGAGCGAGGAGCTTGTAAGTATAATAACTCTGTCTGGTAGCAGATTTGTTAATTTTAAACATAACGAGGTCCTGCTTTTGGGGGGTTTTGTAGCAGGTAAAGTTTTTTGTATAGAGGGGAGGACAGTACCTTTAAGTTTTGTTTAAGTTGCAAGTAAACCGTTTTATGAGAAACACCCCTCTCTCTCTCAGTTAAGTGTCCAGGGTGAGGACCTATTTAGAATTAGCCCTGCAAAGTTGGCTTGGTGAAGGTGCTTTCAGGGTCCCCCAGCCATAGTCCTGGACTAGGGTAGGGCTGACCAATGGGAAGCTCCTTGCACAGCTTGCCTTCCCATTGATTTAAAACTGGGGAGTGCTTGGTAAATTTCAAGCATTATAATTATAGGAATGAAATACATTAGTTTATTTTACATACTATTAACATACTGTACATTAAATAATGAAATGATGTAATACTTTTTCATGTTATAATTTTTATCAACACATCAATCATTTTCAAACTTCAACAAGGTATAATCTCCCCCTTACTTGAAATGTCAAGATATTAGAAGAGTTCCATTCTGATTAGATGCATGGTATGTTTTATGCAGGTCTCAGAATGAAAGGAAACACCTTCTATATTTTGCTCTAATGCGACCATGTATTTCCTACAACAGGTGAGGTTTAATTATGGGGCAGGGTTGCAGCTTTAAAGGGTATGTCCATCAAAAAAGTAAGTTGGCTTTTATCTGATTTACTGAATAACAGGAACTAAATGCACTATCTCTTACCTCCCATTCTTCAGTAAATCTTGTAGGAGATGCGTCGGAGGCGTCGGGGAATTCGGCGCTGGAGCGGGTCCGCGGGTAAGTGTCTCCTCCTCTCCTGTAAGATTTACTGAAGAATGGGTGCATTTACCCCTGTTATTCAGTAAATCAGATAGAAACCAACTTTTTTGATGGACATACCCTTTAATTATTTTGTATATAATACATTTCAAAACCTTGACAAATAACTATTGCCAAAATAATTAAGTTTGCAACCCAGCCCAATAATTAAGGATTCATTACTTTGGCTATAAATGCTTGTGAAGGTTCTCATTCATCCAGGTCATGGTATATCTGTTGTATTCAATTAGATCAACTGTTAGATCAACAAGTTTAGTTCTTGAAGACGTTTCGCTAGCCATCCGACTGGCTTTCTCAATTTGGCTATAAATATACATCCAGTATACATTACTCAAGGTATTTTCTAAGCATACTCAACTTGAGTTAGATTTGTCATTGTATTAGCAGAGTATCAATAGTTTTTGTCCTAATCTACAACTTAGTGTCCATGAAAGTTTTCAGTTGTCCAGTTTATCTTTAAAGGATAACTATCGTGTATAAAGTATATTTAAAAAAACAGTTGGGGCAAAATTAGCACCATTTTAAACTATAAGAACCTTTATTGAATCTCCCTGAATATTCTTACCTGGTATATTGATCTGCAATCTTAAAGGGAATGTCCACCCCTCCACACACAAACCTTTACCTGCTACAAAACCCCAGAAAAGCAGGACTTTGTTATGTTTTAAATGACCAATTCCGCTCCTAGACACAGCTATTATACTTACATGCTCCTCCTCGATCCACCGCCGCGGCTCTCCATTTCCAGGTAAGGCAGTCACTGTCGGCCGTGACAGTGACATCACGGCCAATCACTGACTGCTATTCCCGGAGCAGTCTCCACTGTGGCTGCTCAAGAACACAGAAAGAACAGAGTAGCCACAGTGGAGACTGAGTGGGGAAACCGGAAGCGGCGGTGGAGCGAGGAGCTTGTAAGTACAATAACTCTCTCTGAGAGCAGATTTGTTAATTTTAAACATAACGAGGTCCTGCTTTTGGGGGTTTTTGTAGCAGGTAAAGTTTTTTGTATAGTGGGGTGGACAGTACCTTTAACTTTTGCTTAAGTTAGATTATAGGCAGATATACTTTATTTAATTATACAGGTAATGCAAGCAAAGTCATCCACATTCATTTCAGAGACATCAGTGGCCTTGCCCACTCCCTAATAAAGAGTACATACAGTAGGGTCCTTCTAATTCCCCCCATTGGCTAACCATCTAGCATCTGATCTGAGCTTTGTCTTTTACTTTGGGCAATTAAGCTTTTTATTGAGCTAGTATAACCTATAGCCAAACAAAGCAGTCTTCAAACTAAACAGAAAGAGCAAGCATTCAGTGTGTCAGTATAAAGGTAACAGACAAAATGTTGCTATCTAATAGAAGCTGTTGCCGAATGGTATATTCAGAAAAGGGTTTTCTTTACATTCACCATAAGTTGTTCCAGATACAAGCCTACAGTGGAGAGCTGCCATTGGTTTGCAATGTCCCACAATTATGGTGACTTCTTGGAAGATCTGCAGTGGCATCAGTTTGTGTGAACTGTCCAACTACCTTTACATGAACAGAACCTTTAAATACAGGTCCCCATAAGGTATAATGCAAAATGCAAAAACAAATTAGTCAATGATTCAACAGTAACTGACTTATAACCTGTGAATATATAAATAACTATTTATG
Source organism: Hymenochirus boettgeri (assembly GCA_019447015.1). Lineage (NCBI taxonomy): Eukaryota > Metazoa > Chordata > Amphibia > Anura > Pipidae > Hymenochirus > Hymenochirus boettgeri. The sequence continues at coordinate 261,430,953 of CM033470.1, read as the reverse complement.
GCTAAATATTTCCATTGTCCTTACAAATATTCATGGCAAGGGCATAACTACAAGGGGAGCAGACTCTGCAACTACAAGTGGGCCCGGGATCTAGGGGGGCCCATCTTCTTATTATCCCTATGACAGATACAGCCTCCTCCCAGAAAACCACTGTTGATGAAGCAGGGAGGGGGTCCCATCATAGTTTTGCTTGGGAGCCTAGTGATTCCTTGTTATGCCCCTGATCTATGGCCATGCACCACACTGTATGGTCCCTTCCAGTGTAGGAACTGTAGCTCTGTGACTGTACTCTGGGACTGTACTGGCAGTCCTTGGGTTACAAACTAGACCTAAGGCTGGAGCCATCGTGGCTGTTTACTTGAAATTAACCCCTTTTACACTTACTTTGTGTTAAAGAACAGACAGACACACTTGTTGGGTGAAACATAAGGCCACATCTTTTATTAATTGACACATTACAACATGTGATCAATTTAAAATATTCAAAACATAATTTATGCATCCTTGCATGTTAATTAACCATAAGTCCCCGAGCCGTAGCCAATGCTAAATGCCACGCCTCTGGATCCCCAGAGGGCATGTAACGGCTCCAAACATAACCTTCGCAAGGATGCATCCGCCAGCTGTGACTCCAACATCCCCTTTTTTCCCCTTGTAATAAACCATTAACCAACACTTTTTAAAACCATATAACTATAGGGAGGGAGGGTGGGGAAGATCCTTCTCCCTGCTAGCACTCAACAAAATGGCGCCCGAGCCTCGTGCTCCGCCCCTTTAAATAACTTTGATGACGTCACCACCGACATCATCTTCCCGCCTCTCGCGAGACCGGCCAATCCGGGCTCGCATAATGATGTGATGACGTCATACGCAACGCCGCGGCCGGAATCTCGCGGGAACACGCCAGGAGGCGGCCGCGACCGGGACTACACCTCCCAGCATCCCCCGCTGGCCCCGCCCGCCTCAGGTCAGACGCTCCGGTCCCTACCACGGGCCGGAGCTACCAGATTCTGTAGGTTTGTTCTAGCTTGAACTTGGAACAGGTACATATACCTATTAAATGCAACTTAGACAGGTGTTGGCAGCATTTTATAAATTGGATTGGGTGCCGGATGGCTTTGCAATCAGCTGTTTTTTAACAGTTGCTTCTGGTTCAGCTGCTCGTATGTACCCAGCCTTAATGAAGATACTTTATAACAAAAGTGATATATGGCTAACTGTGATGATAATTATGGCAAGTACAGAATATATAATATTATTATATGATGCATATATATATAATAGAATATATGGATGTATTTGGTCATGAACTTCCTTCTGGGGTTGTTCAGTGGTAACTCATTCAGGAATCCCCCCTTGAAAATCCTGCACTTGCCCCTGGACAGAGGGGGGGTGGATTTGGGACAGAGGAGGGGCTGGCTTTGGGACAGAGGGGGTAACGCTGTATTTGGGACAGAGGAGGGGGCTTTATTTGGGACAGAGGGTGGGCTATATTTGGGAGATGTGGGGGGCTTTATTTGGGACAGATGGGGGCCATGTTTGGGACAGAGGGGGTGACCCTTATTTGGGACAGAAGGGGGGTCTGTATTTGGGACAGTGGGACCTATATTTGGGACAGAACGGGCCCTGTATTTGGTACTGAGGGGGGGCTGGATTCGGGACAGAGGGGGGACCCTGGATTTGGGACAGAGGGAGGAACCTGTATTGGAGACAGAGGGGGGACCCTGTATTTGGGACTGAGGGGGGACCCTGTATTTGGAACAGAGGGGGGGACTCTGGATTCGGGACAGAGGGGGAACTCAGGATATGGGACAGAGGGGGGATTATGGCATTGGGAAATGAAGGAGGGGGGCTATAGCCTTGGGACACTAAGGGGGCACTCTTTGGGGTTCTAGAACACCTTATTGGGCTAATGTCTAATATATAATATATTATATATATATATAATTATATATATATATATATTAATATATACAGCGTACAGTTATGGAGAGCACTCCCTTCTGAGTTCAAGTGCCGGGTGCCGTCCAAATGATATAAAAGCAGAGGAGTAGGGAGCACTCAAGGGTCTTTGCAACAATTATCTGTTTATTAGAAAGTTAACATGTTCGTCTGCATGGCGGTCCTGATGAACATGTTATTAATAAACGGATAAATTGTTGCAAAGACCCGTGAGTGCGTCCCTACTCCTCTGCTTTATATATATATATATATATATATAATATAATATATATATATATATGCAATTGGAGACAAACACTGCACACCTTATAGCATAGATTACCTGGTGCTTGCGTGAAGGAGATCGGCTGTACTGCTCCTGTTATATCCAGAGAACCAGTTTCACACCGCACACAGGATAGCCATTTTTGTACCTGAGGAAGGGGTGTGCCAACCCCGAAACGTTGTACGTTTTTACATGTGCTAATGTAAATAAAGAATACTGCAGTATCGAGGTTGTGGGTTCTGTTTTGGAGGAAAGCAAGATGATCCGAGCTGCCAATTTTAAGATAGACTGGAGAGGAGAGAGATGAGAGGCCAGGAGACCAAGTAGGGTCTTATATATATATATAGAACTGTTACAGTAGTCAAGATGAGAGAATATAAGGGCATGGATGAGCATTTTAGTAGTGGAATGAGAGAGGAAAGGGCGAATCTTGGCAATATTGCGAAGGAGAAAATTACACATCCTATTGGCATTGTTAATGGAAGGAAAGAGAGGAGTCAAAGATAACTCCAAGGCAGCGTGCAGATTCAACTGGGCTAATGATCATATTGCCAATAGAGATGGAGGAGGGAGGACTAGGTCCCAGTTTAGGGGGGGAAATGATTAATTCAGTTTTAGATAGATTAAGTTAAAGATGCCGTTGCTCCATCCAAGAGGAAATAGAGAGCAGACATTTACAGGGCTATGAACCGAGAGCTGTTATCGCTCTCTATTGCACCCACTAGGCAATGCACTGAGCTGATAACGGCTCTCAGCCGATAACGCCAGCTGGCGTTAATTTCTGTCTTAAAGAGACATTATTGGCTCGGTACATAGCTTACGGTGATCGCAACACAGTTTTTGCGTACCGCCGCAACCGCCGTTAGTTATGTCTTAAAGACAGAAAATGGTTGCGGCTTTTGGCACATAGCCCTGTTAGAGATTTAAAACTTACATTTTTTTACTTTAAAGGGACAGTGACGAGGTTTTAAACCTACAACAAAAATATGTATAATGAGTTTAAAGCTGTACAGATTCCCTCTCCATTCCACATTCACCCTCCCAGTGATTCTCACTGCACCTGCTGGCTGAGACTTCTAAGACCAAAGGCAACAAATGCTAATTCTTCCTAGGGACCCCTATAAAGGTATGTGGCCCCCTGTATTCCAGTTCTATTATTTTTATCAAAAGTTCTCCTTCTCTGTCTGTTTTATATTTGTAGGACCAAAATATTACTTCCCACCATTTTTTCCCACCAACTACTCACTGCTCCTTATATTGGGAATTTCAGCTTCTGTGCATGGGAATATAAATGAAGCATTTGCAGTACACTTCTACATTCTACAGTAAACTGTTTTAGCTATGATGTCATACAGTAAGTGCTAGCTCACAATATAAAACAAAATTACAAAGCTTTAAGGGACCAGTTGGCTAGTTGGTGGAATATGGTGTAGAAGAACCAAGGCTCAGTATGGGAATACAAACTAATCAGAAGCATAAAAAATATTTGGACCTGAAAAACTGACTGACCAGAAAAGTCCATGGATACAATGCTGCTAATACTGCCGTCCAATACTATTTTCTATTGCAAACACAAGAAACTTTCTCTCGAGAATTAGCAATGGATTGCTGTTGCCCGTTCTTCTGATGTTGACTACTTATAGGGGAGATGCAATAGATTTCCCTATTGCAACTGACTTGCACTTGTTCCTGCGATGTAGTAACCACTTTGCGAATGTTATTGCATTGTGTGAATGCGAGCGGTAAGTTGCGATCTTTACGCAGCTTTAATGTCACTTTAATAATCATCACTAAATGTATGTAATCATCACTTGCACTGTGCTGTTTCCAAAAGTTTTGTAAATGGCACAGGCAAGGCAATGCAAAATGAGTACAAAACCCTGGCTAACACAATATTACATCAGTTAGCATGGGTTTTGCACTTATTTTTCCCCTTAGCACGGGATATTGCATCTCCCTGTTTTTGCTGTTTTTCATGTTGATAATATGGTGCAGGTATAACAGCTCTCATTGTACTGGAGAAAAGGCTGGACTCTATCAGGACGATGCATCGAGAGCCTCTATCAGCAACCCGGTGCAAACAGACAGTGATGCTATATGACGATAGTGGCTCTCGGTGAATCGCTAACTGATGTTTTTCTATTAAGGCACTTTTAAAGCCAGCTATTAGCTGCCATTTAAAATGCAAACGCAATAGAATGCCACTTTCGGCACATAACATCGTTTGCAGTGGCTGCGTGGTAAACTTTAACATTAGCCATGCAGTTGCCGCAATGAAGGAGTTTAGATCACGCTAACTGATATAACATCTCCAGAACAGGAGTGGTTGTGCATCACCCTGTATGACTGGATACATTAATTCGATAAGAAGATAATAGGATAGTACTAATGGCAACAACAATAAACATTTTGGGGGGTTTTGAACTTTTGTCTGTCTGTTATCTAGAATGTATCAAGTAATAAAAATAATAAATACTTTCAATTATTATTTTTTTCATTTCCTGTCCTGACACCTCCTTTCTCAGTGCCTAAAATGAATCTAGGGGTGCCTGTGTGTAAATCCCCAAAATTCTACTCGACATTCATGGCTGTATAAGCTACTTTCAAATTCAGTGTCTTAGGAGACAGAAGTTTTTATAACATCTGGTTATGCCATGTATATGTATGGGTGTGACTACTGAAGATATTTCATCTGGGGCTCTATATAAATATAATGGGCTATTACAATAAGGATCATAATCTGCAGTAGAGAGTCCTATAAACATTGTACGAGTCCTGTCTCTAATAGGAATTTCTTCATTAAAAGTCAAATGTAAGTTAATGTCAGTTATCCACATTACAATGGAGTCATAACATATTTTGGATAAGATAGAAATTGAAAATATAAACTTTTTCCAACCAGTACATTTCCATAAATAAACGTTAATAGGTAACCATGACGTTTAAATGGAAATTCTCAATCTGATATCATTTTAACACCATAGAGCTGACATGCACCAAGCTCATTCTCTATAGACTTAGGCTAAGGCCCCTTTTTGCCAGATGTTAACGTACATGAAACGCATTTGCGCAATTTCACGTAATCAGAGAGCAATATGATCGCATGCGCTCCGAGTACGGATTGCATTGCAGCGCGTGTAATGTGACCACACACAGTGACATGCATTGGGCTGTGATTCTCATACACAAGAAATCATGTTAGTGTGGCCTAAATCTGCCCATCCTCACATTAGGCCTCATTTACTCAAAACCACACTAATCTATTTAATATAGGTTAGAGCAACTTTTGACAAACGGTTTACAGCAGCTGCATCTGTTTCTTGAAGCGACCCGTGCAGTCAGTGTTTTTTTGGTGAAAATCTAACTCAAGCCTCATGGCTTAGAGTTTCACGAAAATTCACCAACAACCACTTTTGCTGTATATAAGCAATATCTCTGCAAATGAAGACCATTTTGTGGGGAAATGTAAGGAAAATCTACTAACCACAGGCCTAGTTTAAAAATTCTAGTTCTGTTAAATGTTTCCAATATTTAGTCAGACCTTGATTACATTGATCACATGCAAGTTTTTAATTGATCCTTGCTCTAGTATGTTATTTCTGTTCAATAGTAACCTGCTTCCTCTGACTGCTAGAAAACAATATTTTCTTTTATTTATGCAAGGTTATTGTCTACTATCAGAGACAATACATAGCTCATTTACCCAGAGCTGCTGGGCAATAAAATGGAGTTAAAGTTGCGCTAACCGGTTCACTAACTCCATATTAGCACCTGATGTGCAGCTTATGCAAAAGACACTCGCGCATCCCCTTTTGGTATTTACCCACAGGGGCTAACGCGATATTGAAAATAACCAAAATAAGGAAGCTCAAAGATCTGAAACCTCTAAACAGTATAAATGGAACTTTGGAACTAGGAGTTCCTAGTCAGAAACTATTCTGAATCGGACCTAGATTTCATCCCTAGCTACTATATATGTATAGGTGTGTTACTGTTAAAAGATCTTTTAGTATGGCCTATTTACATATTGCTGTCAGTTTAATTAAGCAGAAATGATGGAAAATAAGTATCCTGGTGTGAAATGAACTGTGCCACATTACACTGACAATAAGAACCCCAGTTAGATTGCCTTGTCCTCTGTTTGTTACTTTAGGCAATGTTCGGTACCTTCTTGTGCCTTGGGCATTGGAAATCAGACTGTAAACATCAGTCATTGTACGTCATATATTTAGATTAGCTTTGATGAGGTCTGAAGATACCAATGCACATTACTGTATCAGGTGTCAGTCAGTGAGACATTGGTTGCAGATGGGAAGAAACACAATAATTTACGAGGACACATTTAGGATATGGCTGACAGTGTATTTACCTGGTGTTGCAAGCTTAAAAAGTGTCCATAATCACAATATGTCATTGGATAATGATATTTTATCTATAGTAATGTGCACCTGCACCTATTCCAGTTGAACTACTACTCTCAGCAAAAAAAAATAAACCCAACAAGGTTTGTTAAATAGACATTATTCAGTGTACCCTTTATTTCCTTGGGGGCCCCAGACTTTCCTAATCCCAGAGGGGCCCCATTCTTTCTGTCTCTGTCCATGGTGCTATACTAGAACCAACAGTGCAAATGCTGTATTTTATTATAAAATATTATTAAAAAATATTACAACCCGAAGCTTTTCTTTAGATGATAGCATGCTGGTAACAAGAACATTCGACCAGGATGACGTTTGAGAAACTGCTGCCAAAAGTGTAAAAAAAAAAATCTAAGGGGAAAAAGCCACCAGAGAAAACCTCAGCGATGCTAAGCTCCTTCCCTGGATAGAAGCCTGTAATGTCAGAGTGATAGGATATTTCAGGAAGGGGAGAGGCAAAGAAAAATGTGTGGGATTTGGAGAAATAAACTTGCAAACTGCACACTAAGGGGACAGCAATGTCAATAAACTATGGCAAGCAGATCAGATCTGAACTCAGGGAGATCTCCCCCCTGCATCATAGGGCCAGTACCTAGCAGGGGCAGGAATACTTTACTTTACCTACTTATTAAAGACATACAGTAGGCAGTTTGGAGAGATATAAGAGGAACAAGAAAATAACCCCCCTCTAACTTTGACTTTTTTCACCCACTCAACATTGTTGAAGTAAAATCTGGAGATGTGAGGGTGGGAGGATTGCCCCCTCTGAGTTGGATTTAGTGACTGTCATGCAGAGAAGGATTGGGGAGGAATTGTACAATGACTGAGCTGGGCTCTATGGACATTAAGGGTATTAATCTCTCTCCCCACCTCTCTTTCTCTCTGGCCTTCTCTGATGGAAAGACAGCTCCTGACCGCTGTGTCACCTACACAGTAGGAGCAGAACACGTTTCATGGTCCTTATTGTTAGGATAAGCCGAGGACTGTAGTTATTTAGCACTTACCAGGTTCCTCAGAGCAGCTGCAACAGGATCTTCAAGTCTGGTGCTGAATTCACTGGACTTGTTACCTTTTCTGGCTTTTTATGAATTTTAATTTTAGACACTTTCTATCTACTGGGAGGACCACATCATTCATCTGTGTTGAAGGGACAAACTAGTAAACTTATAAATCCAACTAGGATGAGGAGAAGCCAGTGACTTGGATCCATCCCCTCCCACCTGTTGCTCTGGCAGTGGATGCAATCTGTCTCAGCAAAGCAATGAAGATCCTCACTTTTTTGCTTGGCCTCAAGACTCTCTGGGTTTTGGCCTTCTCTTCATTGTCCAACACCATTGCAGTGAATAACAGCGGGAGATGGTGGTAAGTAACAAGGTCTAATGTGGAGCTATAGTTTATAAGATTCCCTGACAGCACTGGAGGGGTGACAGGCACTTCTAATTCAAGTGCTGCTAATGGGCCATTGGTTGGACACCTCATTGTGCTATAGTCATAGTGTTCAACATCAGCTATACAAGGGAAATTTATAATTGACATTTCTATGTTGTATTTTAAAAATAAACTAATCATAAACTATCCTGCTATAATAACCAAATGTTTATTGTCAATATATACACAGGTTAAAGACAGATTGATATTTGTGGAATAATTCATAAATTGATATTTTGCCTTTAGAACAGGGAACAATTGGTGTCAGTTCCATAATAAGGAGTAAATGGTACATAATTAAACTGGACATTCCCAGCATGCTAGCAATGGAAGTGTGTAGTATATCTGTCAAGCCATAGAGCTCTCAGCATGAACTCCTATGGAAATTACTATGTATTTAATCTGAAATCATACCAAAATTATATACACCCAAACTGCATCAAAACCTTAATTACAATGTAAAGTATCCGTGTGTGCTCCCAGAATGATGGTGCTTTCAGTGTATCTGCCCAATATATATTCATAAATAATTCTCTCAGTGGGATAAAGTATTCATCCAGTCCTTTTAACCAGAATGACAGTATATTCACACTTTGCTTATTTCACATTGACAGCACACCTGGGGTATACTAGGATAACAGTATAAAAAAAACTCCAGTATAAAAAAAAAGTCCTTTCATCTCTTAGAATTTCAGTGTATTAGGTGAATAACAGTAAATACAACAAGTAGTATTAGTTTATACCCTACACCAAACAATTGACTGAGAATTCACTCAGTAGTATTAATGTATACCTAAAGCTAAACAAATGATACATCCAGTAGTATTAAGTTATACCTTACACTAAATAAATGACTGTGAATACACCCAGTAGTATTAGTTTATACCTAACACTAAAGAAATAAACTAAGCAAACTACTTTGTAGTTTGACTGTGAATAAATGACTATGAATACACCTATGAATACACCCAGTAGTATTAGTTTATAACTACCACTAAATAAATGACTGTGAATACACCCAGTAGTATTAGTTTATACCTAGCACTAAACAAATGACTGTGAATACAGCCAGTAGTATTAGTTTATACCTTACACTAAATAAATGACTGTGAATACACCCAGTAGTATTAGTTTATACCTAACACTAAATAAATGACTGTGAATACACCCAGTAGTATTAGTTTATACCTTACACTAAATAAATGACTGTGAATACACCCAGTAGTATTAGTTTATACCTTACACTAAATAAATGACTGTGAATACACCCAATAGTATTAGTTTATACCTAACACTAAATAAATAACTGTGAATACACCCAGTAGTATTAGTTTATACCTAACACTAAATAAATGACTGTAAATACACCCAGTAGTATTAGTTTATACTACCAATATAAATGACTGTAAATACACACCAGTAGTACTAACACTAAACAAATGACTGTGAATTACCCACAATATAGTGAGATAGTCTTTAATTCGGTCTGTTAGTAAAATGGCAGTGTATTTATTCTGCAATGCTTTAAATGAATGCGAATGGGAATTTGGTCCAAACATTTCCATTCACATTCATTTAAAGCATTGCAGAATAAACACACTGTCATTTTACTAACAGTAACATGTTTAAAGTTCTTTAAAATTGTGGTTTTAAAATAACCAGTACAGTGATAACAATATTGAAAAATTAAGGTTTTATTAAAAGTCTTATTAAACCCTGCTTACAGATAGATGGTGTATTTGGTCACACACACACCCGCCCAGTTCATCTCTACTCCTTGAACTACAAGCTGCTGTCCCTGCTTTGCTGCCAAAGTACAATGTTTTCAGCCTGCACAGTACAGTCTTTCTGCAGAGCTCCCATTTGTGTGAGTTACAAAATAAAACTGTGTTTAACTGTCACCTGCACAATTACCCAGGACAATGTGTTTAACTTGCTTTTAGTACTAAATAGCAAGACTAAGAATGAGAATGTGCTATTTCAACTCTACCCACTGCCCACTGTACTGGATTGGAATTGTTACACTGCTTACACGTTGCTTCTAATGTACAGAATACTACTGTCAGATACAGTATTGTTCCAGCTGCTGTTAGCATTGCCGTGTAGGGCCATATTTATTAAAGAGTGGAAATCTTTTTGATTTGTCTTCTGTGGACATCAATGTAATTTTTTTCTGGCTTTGAAACAGAATTCTCCACAAACACATAAAATGGCAAATTTCCGACACATCGCGGTGACGAGCATCAAATATTCACTGCTTATTGTGTAAAAACAGCATAACAATTGTAAAAGTAATTAAGGGCTGTAAAACCCTCCAAATACATTATTGTCCACACATGTTACACATTACTGGGTTTCAATGAATAAAGGAGACACCCCATTTATCAACATTAATATATAAAAATGCTTCTTCCTCGGGTACCATAGATATCATATCAAATTCAACACAGCAAATTTATGTCACTTTTTATAAAAACAAATTCTATTAGAAAGTCAATTTGCCCGGTTATAAATATGCCCTGTACAGTTTACAACACAATATTATATGTTGGTGTCATGCTGACTATCAAAGCTATTATGAAGCCAATATTTTACCTAAATTACTACAAATAATATGCAGATTGTATTTCTACCAAACTTGCCCCAATTAACAGCTTTGCTACCAATACCACATCATACGTTAATTAGGCTGTATGACCACCAAAATGACCAATACACCGTGCAGCCTGCTTAGCTACCTAAATCACATTCAATGTGCAGTTAACCAGGCTGCATTCATTGCAAATTTATGTCATTTTACCAGCAACACCTGCATGTGACTTTTGACACATTTTTCCATTTATCAGTCATTTTTACTTCTACCAAAATGATCCCATCCATAATTCAGGCTGCTCTGCTGTCAGATTTCCTCCATACAGTACAAAGCTGCATTTCTAATAAAATGACCACAATCCAGTATGCCATGTAGTGTGTAGCCTTTAGTGTAGCCAGACTTATAACATTCATTTAGACAATTTGTAATGTAGTTAGGGTTACCAGATTAACTAGTGATTGGAGGACACACTTACTACAATGTAATGAGCAGAGCTGCAGAAATTGTATAATAGTTGGATTCATTCTCTGATTTTTCACTGATCTGCTAATCATAAATGTAGTTATTTTCTTAAGTCATATATTTTAAAGTATTAGTCATGCTCTGATTTAAAGACCCTGTGTCCTTCCATGCAGCTACAGAAACACTTCCACTGAGATTTGCATAAATGTACCAGACAAAGGATGTGGACTCTGTACACGAGAATGTCTCAATAAAGTTGTTGTATGTCCTTTGCTGTGTCTGCATCTCTGTTAAAGCTGACAATGTAGGTAGGTTCTGGGAAAGTTGGTTCGAAAAATGACAGGCATATTTCTGGTCCCAGATCATCAGGAGGAAGCTTTATGCTTTGGCAGCATATGGATCCTTTAACTAGAAAATGTTAATCGGTAAACATAGAAAGTATTTTATTGCATTGATCTGTGCAACATTTATAGATTTTCCTTGTGTTTACTTTAGAAAAACCCAACCTTACTTTAGCACCACAAATGCAATATACAGTAGAGGCATGTGCCCAGGTGAGAGCTTAACCACTAATTTTGCCCCAAACGATCAGATATTATTTAACATTTAAAAGCTAAAATCTGAATCAAAAATCAAAATTAGCACCATTTTTAACGATAAGAACTTTTATTAAATAAGCCTGTACATGTAGCATTTTGTGAACGGCGACTGCTAAAAAAAATGTCTGGGCAAAACTAGGAAACTGCTACATAAGTAAAAAAACATGGAGTCCTAGCAGGTAGGTTGTGAGGTGCAACCTACCTGCTAGGACTCCACGGATATGCTTAAATTGGATCTACTTTGCCATAGTAAAAAAACATGCCAAGCTTTTCACTAACCTTATGCCTGCCCAAAGTCAGCTTAGAGATCAGGGTCATTAGGTGTAGCTATTTGGATAACTCACCTTCACTTAAGTGCTAGAGCAGTGATTCTGGGATAGATTGGCTCTGTAGCTACTGCAAAGCTGAAAATTACCTACTGAAAAAAATGGTAGTTCAGTCAGGTACCATTCAATTTTGATCACAGAACACAGGCCTAAACTTGAACTGTGGCTCAATATAACCCAGAAAAATATGTATTCATCAATGTTAAACTTCTCCAATAGATCAACAAAGAACCGCTCCCTTTCCAGTCCAGCAGAAAGGGGACAAGAGTGTTTATCTGTTTAATTATGCTTTTCTACTCCCAAACCTAAGAATGCAGTGTATGGCATGGTGCCAGTGTGAAATGTTTGAAACCAATCCTTTATTCCAGATGCCAGTTTTCTTTATGTTCTGGAGTTAAGCATTTAGAGGTTACCAGAGGAAGCCCCCAAATATCTTTCTTCTCCTTTCGATGACAAGGGAGTGCGTGAAATAAGCAATCAAATGGCATGTAATTGCTGTTACACCTACTTTTAGCAGTTTTGAAGTCTAATCGATATAATCTGTATTTCCATTGATCTTGGCTACTAGCATAACCCTTATTTGTTTCACTAAGTCACTTAAATACATTAATTGCCCAGATTCAGATGAAGGTGTTTTACTTTTGCTCACATATCTTACACCGTGGCACTTTTAAAGAAGCATGAGTTGATATTGTGCTTTTTTTAGTGGTAAAGCATTATTAGAGCTATAGAAGTTGGGGCATCCTAAAGAATATAAAGAGTTTTATCTTATGCATAACGAATAAAGATAGGCAGTGTGATTGTTTTAATAACTATGTTCCTATACTAGCTGCCTATGATCTGTCTTCATTGTGAAACTTCTTTATTCTACAGGGGGATAGTGAATGTGGCTTCTGCAGGGAATGTCTTACCTGGTTCAGATGCAGGACCTGTTCCTTTGGTGTTAGATCCAAGCTTACAGCTTCTAAGCAGAAGACAAAGGCGTTTAATTCGCCAGAACCCAGGCATCCTACAGAGTATTACACGAGGCCTGCACAGTGCTATACGAGAATGCAAGTGGCAATTTAGAAATCGTAGGTGGAACTGCCCCACTGGTTATGGTAACCAACTGTTTGGAAAAATAATTAACAGAGGTTAGTGTTTCTATGAAAGCCTATGAGAAATAATGGTAATGATTAATAAATTGGGTGATTCTAAAAAGATGTTTTATTGCATAGGAGAAGTTCTTGTTACTATGTGAAAGAAAATCATGTATATTTGTCCAAGATTCTTTGTTAATTGCCCTGGAGCCCAGGACAAATTTATAAATTATTAGGAAAAATACTTTTTAAGGCCAAGGCCACACTACAACGCCCCAAATCACGCACACTATTGCGAGCATTATCACATGCAGTTGTGTTCACGATTCTTGTGCGTTTTGCATTTACCATTTTCAGGCACGCTCGTGTGCACACACAAATGGGCCACACTATTGTGAAAAAGGCAAAACCCTAGGGATTGGTAAGGGTTAAACTATGTGAGGTAAAATTTTTCTTAAGAGGGTGGGCATGTCTGCAAGGAACTGGTCGGGCCAACTTTGGCTCCGGGCCCCACAGCAACTGCTATGGTTGCTATAGTGATCCCTACACCCCTGTATAGCAGTGTAGTCCTTGTACTCAGGTTGTCCTTTTGCAAGTATTGTGTTTAATGTGTCTGTCCTCTTCATTCTATAGGATGCCGGGAAACAGCATTTGTCTTTGCAATCACCAGTGCTGGGGTAACACATTCTGTAGCTCGCTCCTGCTCTGAAGGTTCTATTGAGTCATGTTCATGTGACTATCGAAGGAGAGGTCCTGGTGGCCCAGATTGGCACTGGGGCGGATGCAGTGACAACATCGAATTTGGACGTTTCATTGGTAGAGAGTTTGTAGACTCTAGTGAGAGAGGCAGAGATCTAAAATACCTGGTAAACTTACACAATAACCAGGCAGGCAGGATGGTAAGTTTGAGGGTTTGCCAAAGCTTCTTTTGATTATTGAAATAATTGTTACATTACATTTTTTCATTTTTTAAAATGAATCATGTTCTTTTATATAACACAATATAAATATACAATTACTTTAATTTGAACAATTTTACATATTTAGTTAACCAGCAGAGGCATGTATGCATTTTTGGGGAATCATTTGGTCGAACAGAAATAAACTTGTATGTTTGTGCATGTGTGCGTTTCTTTGAAGAAGACTAAACTTGGAAGGGTGGGGGAGAGGGTGTGATTATGTGTTACAGAAGGAAAAAGGCAGAAGGGTAGAGAAGGCACAGGACGTACAGACAGATTCTTTTCTTGCCACTGCTTTTCTAATCCTAGGAAATTATCAGTAAATCAATAGGGAACAAAATGATAACAGCAGATGACAGTAATTATGGCTCAGAGAAAGCAAAACATTATATTAAAACCTTTTGAGGGTACATTGTATCATTAGTAATACTGTAGATGCTTGAAGTGCAGGTAGTTCATGTGATGTGAATAATGGCACTAGGATCAGAGTTTTAAAGGGTATCTCCACTCGTAATTGTCTCTACCTTACATAGCAAGTTGACTGTTGATCAACCATTACGCACCAGTACTGCATTGCGAGTGTGGGTCAGGTGAGTAGCGGCTTCTATTTTAATGAATCCGTTAACCCGATATCACACCAGGTATCACACCAGGATATCACACCAAGTATCACACCAGGATATCACACCAGGTATCACATCAGGATATCACACCAGGTATCACACCAGGATATCACACCAAGTATCACACCAGGATATCACACCAGGTATCACATCAGGATATCACATCAGGATATCACACCAGGTATCACATCAGGATATCACACCAAGTATCACACCAGGATATCACACCAGGTATCACATCAGGATATAACATCAGGATATCACACCAGGTATCACACCAGGTATCACATCAGGATATCACACCAGGTATCACACCAGGATATCACACCAGGTATCACACCAGGATATCACACCAGGTATCACACCAGGATATCACACCAAGTATCACACCAGGATATCACACCTGGTATCACATCAGGATATCACATCAGGATATCACACCAGGTATCACATCAGAATATCACATCAGGATATCACACCAGGTATCACATCAGGATATCACACCAGGTATCACATCAGGATATCACATCAGGATATCACATCAGGATATCACATCAGGATATCACACCAGGTATCACATCAGGATATCACACCAAGTATCACACCAGGATATCCCACCAGGTATCATGGCATTTCCATGGATTTGGGCGATATCGCCCGTTTTTAAATCCCATAGGGAACAGCACGATCTGCCATGATTTACCAATGGCCCGATCGTCCGTTCATCCTATCCAGATGAACGGGCGGCCAAGCTCAGTTGCAGCTGCTCCGCAAACATGGTAAGATAGTGGTACGACCAACTGATTAGTGGTACCAGATTAGTGGAGTTCATCATAATTAGGGAGGATGAAGAACTAAGTCTTTTTTAGTTAACTGACTTTAATTGCTAGATATTAAACATGGAAAACAAGTTATGGATGGTTACAGAAAAAACAGGACAGGGGGTCACCTGAAAAAAACACATTTCAAGAAAGTTGTTAAAGGACATGTATACTTCCAACACTTAAATCTATATTTCCCATCCCCACCCCACCCAAACCCTGAGATTGTTATACTTACTTACCTCCCCACAGACCCTTTAGCTTATTATCCCTACTTCTCTCTACCGGCACTGATCTCCTCTGGTTTTTGCCTCCTCTGCATCTGCAGGCTCAATGAGTTCTTACAGCATTCATGCAGCTGCAGAGGAGGCATGACTTATGGCCCATGACTGACGGCTGTAACCAGGAAGGAAGCCGGTACCAGGGGAAGACCATGGAGGAGAGAAATAGGTATATAAAGAGTTTCAGGGACCACTGGTAAATAAGTACAACAATCTCTGCTTTTGGGGGTGTGGGGAAGGTAAGTATAGGTTTTAGTTGGGGTGGGTGGCCTTTAAAAAGGAAGTCAACAACACATAATTATCCACTTGCTTTTAAAGGAAAATTCTAATCTAACTAACTTTGGGATTAGATAAGGTAGGAATCATGCACCCAGGACTGCTGTCTTCAACTACCATTCATTGTGTACTTTGGTTAAAGATTTTTGTGTTTTTATCATGTGTTTTTTTAAGAAATCATTTACAAATGCTATACAACATTTTAATCAGCTGTTTTGGGCTATTGGTCAGGTAAAAACATGATTTAGCCTAAAGTGTTCCTTTAATGTTTTTGCATATTCATTTAGTCTCCTATTCAGGTGAAACATAATATAAAGGGGATTTTAACATAAATAAATTCAGAACATCCTTTTGCAAAAACAGTTTAAAAAAAATAATGAATCTTCATTTTGTTTAGCTGTACTTTATATTTGTGAATTGTTTTGTTGCTGTCCAATATCAATAGATCTGACCTCTTTTTCAGACAGTACAGACAGAAATGCACCAGGAATGCAAATGCCATGGGATGTCAGGATCTTGTTCTCTCAGGACCTGCTGGATGAGGCTTCCCCCTTTTCGTTCAGTTGGGGAAGCTCTAAAGGACCGTTTTGATGGTGCCTCTAAAGTCACATACAGTAACAGTGGGAGCAATCGTGGGGGTTCCCGGAGTGACCCACCACACCTGGAGCCTGAGAACCCCACCCATGCTATGCCATCATCCCGAGATCTTGTCTATTTTGAAAAATCTCCTAATTTCTGCAGCCAAAGTGAAAAGACTGGAACTCCTGGGACCACGGGGAGAATATGTAACAGCACTTCTCTTGGGCTGGATGGATGTGAACTCCTGTGTTGTGGGAGAGGATACCGAAGTCGGGCTGAAAAGTTCACTGAACGGTGCAACTGCACTTTTCACTGGTGCTGCCATGTCACCTGCTTGAACTGCACTAGCACACAGATAGTCCATGAGTGTTTGTGATGCTCAATGCAAACCTCTGTAGCAACAGCGGGACTGATTGACTAAATACAGAAATGAATAAGGTCTCTATAAGGAAATGGAAAAATTAGAATATTTGGAAAATGACTTTAATTGGCCTTTTGTTTTTAAAAGAGCCTTAACTTTATAATAATGCATTCTCCTACTGTACTGTCTGGCACTGAAAGGATTACAAATGAATACTTCATTCCAAAAACTGCCCTAGTTTAAATAGAAACAGGTCATGCAGGTAGCACTGATACAACTGCTGTAGGTGAACCAGGACATTTACTGACAAAAGCTTTTTAATGCTAATATGAACTTGACCTGCTGTTGGATTCCTTTGCAATCAATTAACTATTAGAAAACCTGGCTAGTTATATTACCTCACAGAAGCAAGGCTTCTTTGCCTTTTGCTCTGTAAACAAGACTTAAAGACATAAAACACATAAAAAATTCTTCAACAAGTAAACTGGTTTGACCAAGCTGCATGGCACTAATTGAACTAATTGAGTCCATTTGTGTAGTGGACATGTGAGTTTGGTGCTTCTCTTATACATCTTCTTTTATTGATGTATTACATTAGATCATTTTGTAAAATTTCAAAACAATTAATATGTAGGGTTACTGACTTTGAGGTTTCAGCAAATTTATGGAAATATTACATTTAAAAAGAAAATGTTGATGATTACATATAGAAAGAATTTTTGGTGAAAACTTGCCTGATGTAAGTTTAAGGATTCAACATAGCCAGGGCAGTGTAAGAAAGTATACACCCCAACCTGAGTTAAAGTCATAATGTCCACCTTGCTATGGAAAGGGCTGAAGGTTAGACATCTGAGTTAAATACTGTTATTAGGAATCACACTATTATCAATGTATGCTTTCATTTGGCCAATCATTTTTGCTGACCATGGGGTCTCTCTTAGACTGTGGGCCATGGCCATGTGAGTTTGTTTTCTGCCTTGGCTCTGATCTGCATATAGCGATTTTTTTTAACATATGTTAGGGTTTATTTACTAAGATGCTCCAAGCCTACTATTGCACAGTAGACCATAGCAGCCAACCAGCCTTTAACTTTTACTGAACTTATGCAGAGAAAATGTTTGATTAATGTTGGTCATATGCATATTAGACATAGATGTGATTGTCTAATCAGTCTAATGTCTAAATACAGTATTTCCTCCTGATGGTTTTAGCTCCCAATTTTCTCCTTGCATTCCGAGCCCTTGCACATTCATTGTGCAATTGAATGCTGACTGCAAAATGACTGGGCAAGGCAGATATCTGAATATGTCGGTATCATTGGGAGGTAAGTTTTGCAGTATTTATCCAGCACAAGTTCATGGTTGTTATGGATTCCTACAATAGGCCAAATCTGCCAGCTCTCTTTACCTCAAATTAAACTTCTATAAGACTGGGTATACACAGGCGGAATTTTTGTCCAGAAAGACCGCTTTCCATGACCGATCATGCGGCCCATAGGAGACTGCATGATAGGCTGTGATTTTCCAACATGCCCCTTTGTCCTTTCGCGTGATCCGGGTGATATCGGTCACCAGCAATATCAGCAAATATTTTTTAGCTCAACTGACTGATACATGGAAATATCAGCCCGTTGGGCCAAAAATTCTGCTTGAGTGTACCCAGCCTTAGGAAGAGGAATATTTATCTTAAGATTTATTGAGGTTAATAGGAAAATGATTACTGGAGTGAATATAAAATTTACCACAGCATTTTCTGTATGTAATCTTGCCTTGAAACGTTTACCTAAAATCACTGACCTTGATAACTTGATTTACATGTTTTTGTTATCCTGTCCACTGCTTGATTCCCTGAATAGACCCCCACATATGACTTTTATTTACAAAAGCTGAAGAGGCTGATTTAACACGAGTTTTAAACCTCTAGGCCAGGGGTGTTAAACTTATAGCTCTCCGGATGTTTGAAAACTACAACTAGCATATTACAACCAGGGAATGCTGGGAGTTGTAGTTTTCAAACATCTGGAGGGTCACAAATTAGCAATCCCTGGTGTAGGACACAAGTTCCCTGTTTAGCCTTGAGGAAGGGCTTTGAGAATGAAATTCTTCCTCCATGTCTATTACTGTACAGGGATAAAGATTTTGACTTGTTTTCCTCAACCAAACCCTTTCATGGCAGATTTAAACATAGCTTTGAAGGTTACTAATACCAGTACTCTGCACTATGAAAAAAATGCCCATTTACACTGTGGCTAAATATATACATTATTTTCCTATTTTTATATTGATATTCAAATATTTTTTTTTGTAGATTTTATGAATAATGTGTTGCAGTAACTTGCTAATTGTAAATAAAAATATTTATTTTGGCCACCTATTATCAATCAGTTGGCTTTGTGAAATGGGATATGGGCTATTTGTATAGGTGCAGGGGGTAAAAGGTGTGTGTTTGTGTGTGTGTAACAAACGTTGCGCTACGTCTGTCTGAAGAGATAATTATAATGGTAATTTTGCAATCACTTTTAAAATCAACCAGTAAAGCCACGATCGATAGTACGATTTAATGTTGGATAAAAATGATCATATCTGGACATTATTTAAATACAATCTGATGATAGTGTCTACTGAACTGTTGAATTCATCATGTATGGCCAGCACAAGCCTTACTCACAGGCCCGATGCATTCTATGCTATGCCAGAATTAAAAAGGATTCATAGATCCAGTCTAATCATTCATCCCTATCTATATCATCATCTATCACAGCGCCATTCTTCTTTCTGATTTTTCTTTTTTAAGATAGATTAGATATATTATTATATTATGAAACTTCTGTCACGTAATACAACATTGATCTTGGGCACGTTGTGTAGGGAAAGAACACAAATATGCATTTCTTTTGCCCTATTACTGGCAAATGATTCTGAGCTAGCACAACACAATATGTGCCTTGAGCTTGAAGTATGTGTGTGGTCCTTTTAAGGAAATGCCAGTCTGAGTGTGGTCTGTTGCCAGAGGTGCTGTACTTTCCCTATTAATGGGATGGGTAGAAACCTGGTTGCTGCAGAACTCTACAGGAACTGTCCAGGGTGAAGGTGCTGAAAGAATCAAGATCATATCAGCACCAGGTAATTTGTTGGGAGGAAATTATCCTGTGCTTTCTTAATACAAAAGCTCAGAAACCTCCCACAGTTCTGTAATAAAATTTAGTGAGGCTTGAGATTAACAGATGTTTTGCATTTTTATTTGTCCTCCTCCAGTTTGGTTACTCGCATCCTTTCCAAGCTCAGTGTCAGACCGTGGCAGCTTCAATCTGACCAGTGAGATGTTTCTTTTACAGTCAGTTATTCCAGTTATCCTGTTAGCTGCAATGCTAAAGAAATCATAAGATAGGGGTCTCTCTGGCTCCAAGTGAGGGTAGGACGATGCTATTATCCATCCCAAAATAAAGCTGAAGATTTCAGCATTTTTTTCACCTGCTTTCAATTAAGTCCAGACTGGGTGTAGTCCACTCTCTTCTCTGCACCTTCCCAGGCCTCAGGGGCAGAAGGACACACTCTTATGTTCGAAAACAAGCTGTGGTTCCTGGGAATGTCCCAAAGATCCCCACAAACACGCTTCATAGGAGGGATTCGTAGAAAGTAGCTTTGATTTTCCCAGACTCTGCTTTTAGAATACCACCTGCATGCTCCAAGCTCCTCACTGTGTCCAATTCCCTACACACCCTGTTGACCTGAGTCTGAGGTCAGGAAAAAGATGGCAGAGGGAAGCAAATTCTATTAGGATACATGCACCCTTCAAATATAAATTACTGTTGTTCAAAGACACACATAACTTAAATGGCACTGGAATGGATCAGCATAAAACAAAATTTAAAGGGCATGCCCAGTTCCACCACTTTTTAAACCAGGTGAAGCCCCCCAGACAACAACAAATCTTTACTGTACTTACCTTTAGCAAAAATGCTCTTATTGTCTACTTACACAGCACAACCCTTCGCCACACCTCTGACTTCCACATATTTAACATGTACAACAGCAGAAGAAGTGTCTACCAGCCAGCGAGGGATCGGCCACCCCTTAGCCACTTTAATACCCTCCATTACGTTCAGCCTTCTTCCCAAAATAACACTCTGGAACATTGGGCACAGTTTTAATGACAAATATCTACAAGAATAATGAACACGTAACGTTGCATTCCAGGCTGACCTCACAGAAATCCTTTCCCCACGCCTATTTTTCATGAGCCCAGATGTTTCGTATGCCAGATGCCTATTGCTGGGGGCATGTAAAATCCATCATCACCAGCACCTGCAAGGATATGCCTGGCCAGCTGTGGCAATAATCATATTTACCTTATAAAAACCATACCAAACTTACAGCGGTATATTTGACTCATTACAAAAAAGATTTCCCTATAGATGTGTTTAAGGCTGAATGATTTGACATGTATTAATTAAAATGGAATTTCTCTCACTTCATTAGTTTTTAGTTGCATTGTGAATGTACGCAGTCTTTTGAAGACTTATTCTACTCCCACACACACACAAATGTGATAATTAGTTCTTCAAACAACACTCACACCATGAATAAAGAGTTATTGCCATGGAGAAAAAAAATTAGAAATCTTTGCTGATAATGTGAAGATTACATGATTCTGTATTTGTAAATGGGTTAAGTGTTTTAGGAATATCAATGGGAACCAAAGAGTTAGGGTATCTCCACTGACTACATTGACATACCATTATTCACTTTTATTGAAGAACGGGAGGAAAACAAGCTATGTGTCACCTCCCATTACCACTACATTTAATCAGGGGGGTGCATCCTCCCTACGTATCTGATGAAGAGAGGGTGTAACCCCCTAAAACGTTGTCGTTGGGAATGCACTTATTCACAAAGTTATATAGAATTCTGTAAGCTGCAGTCAAAATCCATTATTGTATACTATTTGCTAATCGTGTTCCAGTTATTTCCAACAAAAACAGCTGTTATCATGGGAATAGTGCTAATAGAGTTAAAAACCTATAATGCATAAGACCAATTCAGTTGCAAATCCGCCCCACAAATGACAAAATTGCGTATTTGTAAATTATCACCAATCCCCAAAACTGCAATAGTTTGAAAGCTGATAGATGTAAGACTAACCAGAAATGCTGCCAAATCATGTCCAGTTACCCCTCTTTCTGCCTCATGGTTCTTCTAGTTAGCAGCTGTAAGTCATGGATATTACAGTCTCTACATGCCTCTTCTGAGCATCTGCAAGCGTGTAACAAGGTTAGAAAGCTGAAAGAACAGGAGGTAAGGGAGAGAAGAACATTTTGCAGCATATATGGTTAGTCCTACATCAGTAAGATTTTGAAATATTGCTGTTTTGGAGGTGATTTACCGATATACAATTCTTCATTTAGGGGATGGAATTGTCCTTTAAGTCTTAAGCGAAACCCCAGTATACAATGAATAAATCCTGTTTACACTGAATAAACCCAGCATATACTGAATAACCCTGTATACACTGAATTAACCCAGTATACATGGAATAAACCCTGTATACATTGAATGAACCCTGTATACACGGAATGAACCCTGTATACACTGAATAAATCCTGTATGCGCTGAATGAATCCAGTATACATGGAATAAACCCTGTATACACTGAATGAACTCTGTATACACTAAATAAACCCTGTATACACTCAATGAACCCTGTATAAACTCAATAAACCCTGTATACACTTGCTTAGAATTCAACTGAAACTGAACACAAACAGTGAATAATATATTTGACATTTATGCTAAACCTATAAAACATTTGCAGTGGAGCAGCATCACTTACCATTGGGTATTCTATATTGCCATGCAGGGCCGTTTCTAGGCATTAGGTGACTTGGCCAACTGCTATGGCACCTTTCAGGGCCCTGTAACCTAAAACATGTGTGTTCCATATTGGATCATTTCTAAAAGCAAAAACATGGCTGTGATATAGGATCTCCAGTCTTACCCATTGTGGCAAACCTGGGTCCAATTTACCTTTAAGGGCATTGGACCCAGCCACTGGGTTAGTTGATGGCACCTGGGTTAAAATCCACCAGAAAAAGTACAAGCCTTCAAGAAACACATCAATACTGTAGACCAAAACATCAGTCTTGTCATTCAGAGTCATTCTGAACTGATA
The DNA here is from genome assembly GCA_019447015.1 of Hymenochirus boettgeri. NCBI lineage: Eukaryota > Metazoa > Chordata > Amphibia > Anura > Pipidae > Hymenochirus > Hymenochirus boettgeri. The sequence goes on along the minus strand of CM033470.1, from coordinate 261,407,753 downwards.
CAGACAGTCAGATTACTGAATCCCACAGATATACTAGGTGTCAGCATTAATTTAAAATGCTGCATAGCAGCTGGTGTTTCTATTATATCTGGCTCAAATAAGTTACAAGCATCAACTTCTCCTTCAGTATTCTACATATATCATATATTGATTGATAGTCTGCTTAAAAATATGTCAAAACATCAATAATTATGGTTGATCAGATATATTTACCTATTTTTCCATCACCAATACTTTATTGCAAGTTTCTTCCTTGACATTTCCAATCCACTAGATTTAACTGAAGATGTTATCTGTCCTTTAGGCTGAACATTCCCATAGCAGGGGGTCTAATAAAATAGCGCAAGATCCATTATAACCCCAAATTGGTCCTTGTGTTTGGAAAACTCAGCCTACTTGTATTTGATTCTTTTAGTTAATGGTATTGGGGTAAAGTTACCTTTTCCCTAATAAGGACACACCAGATAAAAGCCTGAATGAACTCAGTTTGGCATTCACTTAAGGCTCCATGTTATTAAATTAGTTTGGCTCATTTGGTGATGAAGTAAGACTTGGGGCCATGGGTTGATTTATCTGCTCAGGGGTCACATCAATAGTTGTCTGAATTGCCATGAAAGTTTCAATTTGACCATCCCTGCTGTCAGAACAATTTCATATGTGGCTAGGGGGGAGTTAGTAATTCCTAGCTTTCTCCTGCTGTGAGTTTATAAATTGCTGCAGGTAGATTAGTCTCATTACTGCTGCTATCAGTTTTCATTGTTATTTATTGGAGGTGAACAAAACATTTTGACAGATTTGGAAATCCTATAATGTTTCACCATCTGTGACCATGAAACTATTCATCACAATGGACATTTCTATCCCTGTGGGTCTTCTGGCATTGCATGCTAGAGACAGAGAAATGTACAGTCTGGCAGACTGAAGAAAATAATATCAAGGATATGCTGAGCCTTTTCTTCTTTGTATGTATAACTTTATTTATAATAGGATGCTAGGGGAAGCAGCGATTTCCAATAGTACAATACATAGGAGATATGATAAAAGTACATATATAATTATAGTTAAAATAAAACTTTAATGCTTGAAACCATTAGACTTGAAGATCAGTCTCTGCTCCCAAGAGCTTACAACAGGGATGCAAAGATCTCCAGATTTTGAAAAACTACAACTCCCAGCATTACTTGGTTGAAGTGAAGAGATATGAAAGGGGAACTGTGGTCTCCAAACAAGTTAAGCTTAGATGAAAGGCCAGTTTCCTACCTTTAAAACGAGCCATCTCTACGTGCTCCACATCCCAAGATATACAGAAATGACTGACCAGAAAGTTAAAGGGTGGAAAGCTGACATGTGACATTCCTGAGGCTTCTCCTGCACAGTGCCGCCGGCGAGCACAGCCTCAGACTCCCTCAGTGTGTGAGAGTGTGTGAGAGTTTTACTTTCTTTTGTATTACTTTAAATGCCTGATCAAAGCTTATTGATAATTAGTTTAATAATTAATTTAAAAGAACCAACATTATAGGTATAGACTGCTACTTATTTCAAAGAAGAGAATTAAAATAAAACTTTAGTTTTGGTCAGTTGATTTCTTTCCTTTTGGGAACAGGAACGGCAATGTTTATAAATATAAAAACCTTACTACATACCTATGAATTATTCACTGTAATTGATGCTGACTCTCTTCCTTTCATGGTCTACAACTGGGATTGTTATTCCCATGCATGTCTATGCAGAACTAGAGATTACCTAGCCAGAAGGATTTAGGTTATCAATAATGATGGCAGCAATCCAAAGTAAAGGTGGCATAGATGCTAAGATCCCGATATCGCACATCACGATATTGTTGGATCGTGTATGGATGCCCCAATAATTGTGCAATAATTTCCCCCATCGGGCTAATTGAAAAAAAAACATTTTGGCTGCCAATCTGATCGTATATCGCCAATTGTATTTATAAAGTACGTTAAATAAAGCCATTGAAAATCACCAAGTCTGAGGTGGAGAAAATGCATTAGTGAGAACATTGCTGAAAGAGCAAATATTGATTTCTACATAAATGATGGGGAACTACAGAACAGGCCAAGCAGCACACACAATGCAGCACACACAATCATAAACATGATCCGGCTGTTTTGTGGAAGTTAAATAGCAGGGTGTTTGTGTTTCTTTAGTTATCCAAATCTTTATTCGAATTGATATCCCACAATGTTTTCCCTGTTCTGTCCTTTCCATTCTGCACTAAAATAAACCCCAAACGTTAAGAGTTTTTCGAACTTTGGTTTCCAATGTTTTTCTGTATGGTTTGTTTATAATTAGGTGCACAGCGTGAAAACCGCTCTATCCATCCCCCCATGTATTTAAAGTGGAGTTTTATAGAAGGTTTCATTGTTCGTTGTTGTGGGTGGGTGGATTTTGGAATAGATTTTCAAGACGGGTGAGAGATACAATATCCAATGTGCTTGGATGTTTCTGCAAATACTCACTGGAGTAAATGAACAGTGGAAAGAATGGCTCTTAAAATACATAATCCCCCGTGTGGTGTGAAACAACAAGACACCAAATCCAAACATGTAATTTGGTCCTACAATAAACACAGGTCTGTGTCACGGTGTTTTGGGAGATTCCCTGTAAATTCTGCAAAATATGTGAAATAAATAGCTGATATGAGTCAAGGTACTTGACAATATCAAAGATACGTTACTCATGTCTTATAAAAATAGCACACCTATTGCCCGGAACAGAGGAATCCCACCCACAGACTGCTCAGAAGCACACAAGGCTTACAACGAACCTCAGGGCATTGATATACAAATTTATAAGGAATGGTTTCTGGTTTGATCATTTATTTATAAAGCACCAAACATTAACTTAACTGTGCAATCATTTCCATAGAGAAACTTGAATATAGTCATCTCTGGAACATAATCCAACAAAAAGCAAGGGGTGATTTCCTGTTTATGATTTCCAACTTTACCAGGTACGAGCAGAGGTCAGGGCAGGCAGATACAAATCGAGGTCAAAAAACAGGCAAGGGTCAATAACAGAGAATATACGAAGAAAAGCACACCACCAGCAAGATAGATAAACTAACCGCTATATCGGGCAAGGACCAATGGGCTAAGGAGTTTAAAAAGACTAAAGGGACCAATAGGAGGACAGCAAAGAAGAAGAGGAGAGCAGGTTGGATAATGGGAAGATTTTGAATAAAAAAGCGAACAGTCACTTTAAGCGTGGAATGCGCCTTCAAAGAGTATAAGAACACACGCCCACGAATGTGAGGATCGCCGAATCAGAAGTCGCTAACGCCGCCGAAGACCGAGGAGCGCCGGAGAAAGCCGAAGCCTTGTGCTATTTCTTATTATACATTATTCAGTAGCTTTAAAATAATTATTACCCCCCAAAACCTTACTTTCGTGAGGTTTCTAAACTTCAAATATCCCCCAGAACTTACTTACCTGACCCAGACCTTTGCCACTTCTACTCTGCGACTGGTGCTTACAGCCGCTCCAGTTCCGACCAGGAAAGAAGTGTCAGTCAGCTCAGAAGTCCCCTGCTCCTGTTCTGGAGCCCGAAACAGGAGCAGGAGGCGTGGAATAGATGGCAACTGGGACTGGGTTAGGTAATTAAGCTCTGGGGCATCTTTGATCTATAGGAACCTTGCGAAAGTGAGGTTTTGGGGGGTAATAATCATTTTAAAAGTTACTTTTATTTTTAGGCTGGAATTGCCCTTTAAAAGTGTCAGAGTTCAATTTTTAGTGACTTCACTATGGCATCAGCATGACATCCTAATTTTACTAAAATAGGGATTCTCACCCTAAAATGTCTCGTTTTCTGACTTCTTATTATATATAAAATATTAGCTTTCACAACTCGTTAAATTCATTTTAATGGCGTCACTATGACATCAGCATGACATTACTATGACATCACAATTTAGCTCAGTTTTGGATTCTAACCCTATAATGCATTGCACCTTAAGTGACTTCCTATTCTATATCATTCAATAGCTTTTAAATATGCCAGGGTTCCAACGTTTGAATATAACACTAAAATGGATTGCACTTTGCTTCTTATTCTATATCATTTAATAGCTTTTAAAAGTGTCAGAGTTCAGTTTTTAGTGATGTCACTATGGTATCAGCATGTCATTATAATTTTACTAAATAGGGATTGTCACGCTAAAAAGTATTTCACTTTGTCTGACTTCTTATTTTATATCATATATTAGCTTTCACACCCCATAAAATTAATTTGAGTGATGTCACTATGACATCAGCATAACATCACAATTTAGCAATATTATGATGTCATTCTGTTGTTATAGTGACATCACTAAAATTTGAATCCTGACACTTTTTAAAGATACTAAATGATATAGAATAAGAAACAGACATCCTGAATCGCTGAAAAACATACCATGACGCTAAAAAGCATTGCCCTTTGCTCAGTTTCTTATACTATATCATTTAGTATCTTTGAAGTGTCAGGATTCAAATTTTAGTGAGGTCACTATGAAATCAGAATAACATCATAATATTACCATGCATTTTAGTGTTAGAATCTAAAATTTTAGCAATATTATGATGTCATTATGATGTCATAGTGACATCACTAAAATGTAAATTCTGACACTTTTCAAAGCTATTAAATGATATAGAATAAGAAGCTGAGTAAAGGGTAATGCTTTTTGGAGCCAGAATCCATATTTCAGTGAAATAATGATGTAATGCTGATGTTAAAGTGACATCACAAAAAATGTAGCCCTGACATGTTTAAAAGCTATTGAATGATATAGAATAAGAAGTCACATACGGTGCAATGTATTTTAGGGTTAGAATCCAAAACTGCGCTAAATTGTGATGTCATAGTGATGTCATGCTGATGTCTTAGTGACATCATCAAAATCAATTTTACGGGATGTGAAAGCTAATATAGGCAGAATAAGAAGTCAGACAAAGTGAAATGCTTTTTAGGGTGAAAATCCATATTTAATAAAATTAGGATGTCATGCTGATGCCATAGTGACATCACTAAAATTGAACTCTGACATTTTTTAAAGCTATTAAATGCTATAGAATAAGAAGTCGCAACCCGAAACCAATATCCCTTCTACTGATGGAGGGTGGTTTGCTTGAGAGTCTGGTTTCGGGTTGCGTAAGGAACTTAGCCACTGTTGCCATCAGTCACTCCTGCACGCAAGGATCCAGCGGGAAACCTGCAGTGTATGTACCCACGAGACCACACACGCAGGCGCAGCAGCAGTGTCTGGTGCGGAGCGCGTCGTGACCTGTGCGTATAGCAACTACCAGTGACTAATGTGCTTCCTGTCAGGATTGGAAGCCTGGGTCAGGCCTCCAGAAGACATGTTAGTTAAAGGTCAGACTATCAGAAAAATAATTCAGAAGTCATAGCCGGATTGCCATACAACCATACTGGGCCCCAGGATGGCCTCGATGGGCCCCACTGGCACCCGGGCCCCAGGCAGTTGCCTTGGGTGCCTTGTGGATAATCCGGCCCTGCGGGGGGTTCTAGTAGATAACAGACTTAGCTATAGCAAGCAATTCCTGACAGCAACAGCTAGAGCTAGTAAGATATTGTCTTCTATAAAGAGGGGAATAGATTCAATGGAGAAATATATTATTCTCCCTCTTTACAAGGTACTGGTAAGGCCTCATTTGGAATATGCGGTGCAGTTTTTGGAATCCCATATACAAAAGGGACATCTTTGAAATAAAAAAAAGTTCAAAGAACGTCAACTAAATAAATAAGGGTAATGGAGAGGCTTGAGTATGCAGGCAAATTAGACAAGTCAGGGCTGTTTACATTGAAATAACAGCAATGGCGCGAGGATGTCATATCTTTATACAAATATATTAATGGGTAATATAATAAAGTCTATAGTGCATTGTTTACCAATAGGTCCTTTAAATATGGAGTCAAAATTAGTTACTCACTGAAATAATTGCTGTTCCCTTTGCTGTATCAGTTATATTAATACAGTATATATGAATATGATGGCCAGCTTTTAACCATTATTGGTTGTATGTGCACCCTGGACATTTAAAAATAAATGCGTTTCTTTGGGGTCTATCCTGATAAATTTATACACCAATCTGTATTTGCTAACCATGTGTATTTTGGAGGGGTTGCTGTTGCCACTGGTAAAGCCCTAAGTGGTGGGGTATTTGAGCTCTTTTATTATTACGCTGTTTCAACCTGATTGCACAGCAGCAGAAGGCCTTTAGGCCGCCTGTTTATGTCCTTGTCATGGCTCCGGTTATGCAATTAGGTGTCAATAACAATTGAACAAAGTATAGGGAGGTCAGTCTGGGTGTGTCTGCATAAATTTATCTAGATCAGCAACAGATTTTGACAGAATCGGATTGGCGATGTACGGCTTTTATTTCCTTTTACTTCCTTTTTAGCTGTATTATTTACTAGCTGGGACTGCCATACATTTTGTGGGTCATCTCTAAGGCCTTGTACAGGGGCCAATATTTCAACCATGGTCGATACCCGATATTTGATATTTTCTTTAGATCAGCCAGGGATGAGAAGACAACTTACCCACTGATTCATAATTGTCCCTTCTGTCTAATCTGATGTGCTGCTAAAGTAAGACAATTTTACATATATTTATACACCCAATGGTCATTTAGGCTGCAATATCCTCTCCACTTCCAGATTAATGGGGCCAGAGCAGCCCGTGTATTTCAGGTCTATTAAGTGTGAACTGAAAACATTAATTTTTACATAATTTCACAGGTTTATTTAGAAGCAGCAACGACTTTCATATGGAGGGAATTGGGGGACAAGAATCATCTTCCCACAGTTCTGGGTGCAGGGCTTCAGTTGTGTTTTTATACTGCAGTATTAAGTGGGTCTATGTATTTAAGAAACAACAATAATTCCCTTTTCCCTTTTCTTTTTCTTCATAGGCAGTTATATGTTTACTGTTGGGCTGGACTACATTTACCTAAAATAGCTTCTTTCAGATATTTGTACTCATGAGAACCTCAAAATAGCCATTTTGCACCAAAAGATTGCTGGAAGCTGGGTGGGAGTATTAACCAAAGGGAAAATCCTGTGGTGAATGTTAGTTAAGAGACACTTTTACAGGAATCAATCACAGCTTCATTTGTCATCCTCCCCCATTAATCATTTAAATCAACTAGGTAACCCCCAGGGAGGAATCTGCCGTGTCCTTAAAATGAGTAATACACAGTAGGTGAAATCAAGGCTAGAGTCTGGCAGGTAGAACATTCCTGGTATCAACACTAAAATATCTAACAGTGTTACACAGTGTAATGGCCTGTAATGTGTAGCGATACCATCAGAGTTATGAGGCCAGTGGGTCCTCTTTGACCCTGAATAGCCTGCACTCCTGCAGTGATATGAATAGTACAATTCTTACTGAAATCACATGCATATTCAGTTAATCCCCCATCCGAAATCTTTATTTCCATATTTATTTCTTTATTCCAAAGCTTTGCATGACAGTGAACACAGAATTTGCCAAACCTAATGAGTCAGTGTCTTGAGGAGCGTATGACCTTATTTGTGGTACCAGAAGTACAAAGATGAAGTATCATATTTATACAGACAAACGAGTCCCTGCAGACATCCTGCTTAAAAAGCTTTTAAACTCAACTCAGAATAAATGACAATTTAATATTGCAATTGAAGTTATCCAATTTTGGGGTTCATGAGCAATACCTCAACGGCTGTTCACTCTGTAGTTAATGAAGAATGAGAGTAAAGGTTCGTACACACGTGCGAATGCAGGTCCCGACTCGTTGACGCACGAAGTGTACGAACGTTCATTTCAGCCGATAATCGGCCCTGTATGGGGATCCTTGCCCAACCGACCGGGGCGGATCTCCGTTTCGGTACACATTGTGCGTTGCGGGTCAGGACCCGAGATCACACGTGTGTACGAACCTTTAGAGTTAGTTAACATTTTACAATCTAGAGTGAATGATCTGTGATAATTTTATACCCTATAGTTTTCCTTTAATTACCATTATTTACTAGGACTGAATAGTGCAAACTCAGGCCTGGAATTCCCAACCTGCGGCCCCACAAAACTTTGAAAACTAAAATGCCCAGCCTTCCTTGTTTGTTATGACATTCATATTAGTCCACACTCTGTATAATGTACTTATACAGAGTGCATTTGGCAGAACATCATCTTTATAAATGACTCTGACAGCTATATTTTCTATGGCTCTATATGTGTAACACTGAATATCACAAACCATCCCTGTTGTTGTTAAACAATAACTAGTTTACTCAGAATTGTTCTGTGGGCCTTGATATTTATTATCCACAAATTTTCTTTCTTTTGTGCAATTTATTGTACTTATATTGGGTACACACATTATCCATAAAGGGACAATCCCTCGCTTTTTGCGGGTTTATACGTTCAGTGTCTGTATCATCGTTCAGCATCTGCATCGGAAATGAACGTTAAGGACAGAAAATTTTCCTCTGTCATGGTCGGCTCCCTGAATCGGCCGTGATCGTTAGGTATATGGCAATCACATACGATATGTGATTTACACTTTATATAGGGAGAATGCTTGTGACAGTGTGTAGCCTCATCCTTCAAAGATTGGTACTGTATGGTACCCAACTGTCTTTTATAGTATAATGTTTTTGTACACTGTTGTACAATGTTGTAATTTTATTCATTACATGGTAAAGACTCAGTGCCACCATTAAAAAGGGATACAAGGCCTGGCTTTGTTCTTATCAGTCAGCTTGATGCAGTGAAGTCTGGAGGAGGCGCATCTAGGATGGTAGTTAGCAAGTGTATGGGTGTTGAGTCTTTTGGATGGTTGACTTAAGGTTAAAATAGATAGGAATGTGTGAACTGAATTGGGAGGGGAGGGACTCCCAGGGGGTCATCTTCTAATGTAAGGAGGTCTGAATGGTTTGGGATTAATCCCCTAGAGCAATGGACCCTATCAGAGTTGACGGGATTTTTATTACTGTCGCTTTTATTATTTCCCAAACCATTGATGTAATCAATTCCTTCAGATTTGTGGGGTTAACACGCACCCATCTTGTCCTCTGTGCCTTCCCTCTCCATAACTATCTTCTTTTTGCCTAATCACTCTGGACACATTCCTACTCATCATGGCAGCAAATCCAGGGCAACAAGTACCCCCCCAACCACCTCCCTCTAATCCTTCACTCTGCTGAACCAGCCAAACTATCTCAGCCTTGCTGGTAAGGGGCTTCTAACGAGTGACTACAAGAAACAAAGCCTCCTCCTGGGGGGTTAATGTGGAGCGTCACGGCGCGACTGTGTGTCGCTCAGGCAAAGTAATGAATTGTCCATCACGCTTTTCAGGTGCGCCCGTCCATCCTGCATTAATCTTGGATGTCAGAGCGGGATGGAAGTCACTAAGCCGGTATTTATTACACTCCTATTGTGACTAATTGAGCTAATTATCTGAGGCTCCAGCTCAAGGGACAATGTGATTTTCGCACAGACAATGCTGAGAATCATAGGACCTCACCAAGGGGGTGAAATGGGTATTTAGGGCTGTCACCGCCCCTAAAATTACAAGGGTAAAGCACATTTTGCACATAAAGAGCTTAGCTTGTACTTTATTCTACATGGTTTTCTCTCACAGTGAGACCTTCACGTACACCATCCTCTCAATCTATTAATATATCATTGCTTATCATAATTTAAGGGAACAGCAGAAATACCCTTGGATTACATGCTCCTGGTTGGAGAACAAGGATTAGCAAGCTCTTGGCCTGAACCTAGATGGAAAATACAGCCATCACCTGAACTCTTTCTCTTTTAGTTTTATGCAGTGGTGCAACTAGGAATCACTGTCCCCCCAGCAAAACTATGATGGGGCCCCTACAGTGGTTGTCTGGGAGGAAGCCATATCTGTCATAGGAAAAATAAGATGGGCCCCCTTGACTCCTGGCCCCCCCTGCGGTTGCTCCCCTGGTAGTGATGACATTGGTCCTATGTCCTCATTTACCATATCCATTACAAATTTCTATAGCACTATATTCACCATCTTTATTTGCCAAAAACATACTGAAAAAAAAATGTACTGAAACGCGCGTTCCTGTGTGGAAAACAAAACAATGTGTCTAGTGTAAACAAGCCCTTATGATTAGAGATGGCCGAAACTACATAGGTCCATGACGTTTTTGAATTCCCGGATCTCGGGAAAATCCCGAAGATCAGAAAACGGAACAAATATTCAAAGATTTTCGAATGTTACGGAGCTATTTTTAATCATTTTTCGAAAATATCTTCGAATGTTCCAAAATACTCGAAAATACGATTGGAGACCACTTTCGATTTTCCAATCGTATTTTTGAAGATTTTCAAATGTACAAGGTTATTTTCAATTATTATAAAAAAGGATTATTCCGAAAATTATCAAAAATAACTTTCGGATTTCGGAACGAGAGGTTCCGTGTCGGATCCGGGTTCGTGTCAGACCCGGATCCCAACTCTACTTAGGATTAATACTTTCCATAATGCCAGTAGAAGTTAACTTGCGGTCCACAAATAGGTCATTGGTGCTTCCAATTGTGGTGAAGTAAAAAGTGGGTTTACTTGCTTTTCACTGCTACCCCTAAAACCAGGTACACCTGTACACGCATGTTAAAATGCTGTGCATACAAATATGTGGCAAAATTGAAACACTGTCATTTGTAGATTACAACATCCCTGATGCTGTGATTCACTGGGGCTGTGAATAGAAAATTTACAAATTACTAACCAGCAGCCTGATATTCAAGGTCACAGGTAAGACTTAAAAAAAAATCTCAGTAACACTTAAGCTGGCCAGTGGCCATACAGCTACCATGAGAATACACCTATTATGGCATATAATCTGAGCAGTGGCGTAAGGCTGGGTAGACACGGAGGGACTATTTGTCCTGACCGAGTGCTTGCTCTGTGCGAGCGCTCAGCCGGGACAAATGTCCATCGGTCCCGGCAAATTCGGCCACGGACGAATTTGCAAACAATCGATCGTGCGGCCCTATAGGGAACTGCACGATCGTTCGGAATTTACCGACAGGTCTGATCGTTTGTTCGTCCGATCCGACCGAAAGTGCCATAAAACGGTTGGCCGGTCAGTGGGCCGAAAATATCTGCTGGTGTGTACCCAGCCTAACTAGGAATCACTGGGTCCCCCAGCAAAACTATGATGGGGCCCCTATCTGTGCTTCATTCATGGTGGTTTTCTGGGAGGAGGCTGTATCTCTCATAGGAAAAATAAGAAGATGGGCGCCCTTGACACCCCCCACCCCCTGCAGTTGCTCCCCCTGCTCCCCTGGCAGTTACGCCCCTGTATCTGAGATAAATGTCAAATCAATTGTAATGTTGAGTGGAGCAGCAGCTTTCGTGCCAATATTTCCTGGCTGGATCTTTTTAGGATCGTAATTACGGTGATTTTATAATTGCAATAACGACTGCAAAATGAAGTCACCATAGCAAATTTACGGTGGGTTAGGCATGACTTTAAGAGGAGGAATTGCAGTTTGCGTTTGTTTTCCAAAAAGAACAAAAGCTGAGAGCGATTTATTGTCACACTTGCATCTCTTTCGCGTGATACAGGTGGTAAGACACGATGGGGATTTACCTAGTGCAATATTAAATTCCCAAACGTGGAGTAGTTTATAGTTAGTTAGAGTAGTTTATAGAGTTATTTAGTTAGTTTACTCGCACTTCAGCCTCTCGGTAACGTACCCCATGTGGACCCCACACAAGTGCGCCAAATACCATCACTGTGCATATCCCATTCTGTGCTCAATGTTTATTAAACTCTCAAAGGCAGAAAAACGGGGAAAACAGCTTAAGGTATATCAAGGGAAAAGAATCCAATTGAAAGCAGTGGGGGGGTTCATCTAATAAATCTGCTGTAATTCTGCGACAATAGCTTTGCTTCAATCCTACAGCAGGGGGGAGCCGCAGTAAATTAAAAGCCACATAGATTGGGTGTCCTGGGATCACAAAGGACTCAGGACACAGAAAGGAAGACAATCTAATCAGATTATCTTTCTTCTTTTAATTCTCCCTGTAATGTGAATATAGAAATATATTTTATTTATGTCATTTAATAATTCTAATGCATTCTGTACTTGTGTCACTCCATAGAAACTAATAGTCATGCTTACACAAAGGCCAGTGAATCATTTTTTTAAGTCATATAATATAAAGCATTGGCCACCATTGAATGCTGTGGTTCTCATCTGCCCACATCCTGCAGCTGTGCAGCATGTGTGAGGTGCAAGAAGGGGAATGGTAGTAGTTAAGGTTATTTGCTCACAGGCCACACGGGGTTAACCTTTGGCTCTGACTCACACTGGGGTGGACACTGCTGTGGTTGGTGGTTTGGCTTCTGGATGACCCTCTGATTGTCTCACCACAGAAATGACACCTCATCCCACGGCGGGAACTAGCCAGAGAGGAGCCAGGATGACAGAGGCACTGAATACCCACAGAAAGCCAAGGGATAAAAAATCCTTTGCCTGTCAGCTGGATACTGCCCATTTAACATTGTCCGTATTCACAGGGAGCATGATGGCATCGAAAGCACTTGTCTTGTCCTTCTCCCTTTTTCAAAATTAGTTCAAGCCCCGTGATTGGTGAATTAGCAGTATAGGATGTTACTGATGCTGCCACTTAATCAAAAATGTGCTTGACAGGCTGACCGTCCTTTCACAAATGTGCTACTACCTCTTTAAGATTTAAGGATATAAGGCAACAATGATAACTATAAATATAAAATAGTCATATCAGGAAGGACAGTGAATTGAAGGACAAGTGTATGTCTGAAATTAGATTATACTTCCTTATATCCTGTAAGACTTAAATGTGCAGTTAAATGAGCATCTCACTGCTCTCTGCTCTTGCATGATGTGCCAGAGGACAGTTTTTTAAAGGGCATGTCCACCCCCCAAACTAAAATTTAAACCACTACTGGTCCCACTGTGTAGTTAAAAAAAAAATCCTTACATGCTCCTTATGGTTCTCCTGCAGTGTCTGTGCAAAATCCAGGAAACTGAAGAGTAGGAGCTGTCTTCCTTTCAAAAGGTGTCTGTCTCCTCTCTTGCCTCCGGGAGGGATGTAACCTGCCCACATTTCTAACAAAAGAATCGGAGACATACTTTCACTTTTCACTCCTTTGAAGACAGCCATGGGAGTGAAGGGCTCAGCCTTCATCATGGATCATTTTGTTGATTTCATTGATTACAGGTGCGTGATGTTCCTCAAACAGGGAGCCGGGGAAGACAGCTGCGGGACCAAGAGGCTGTAAGTATGTGTCTGATGCTTTTGTTTAGAAATGTAACGCGGTGGTTGGGGGTGGGCAGGCGTAGCCTACAAGATATTAAAAGTTTTTATTTAAGGTGGACATATCCTTTCATCAGGGCACATGACCGGTGCGAGGTTCCAGTCAAAGCAGGGGAGTATGTCATGAGGACCTTCTCAGTCACTATTTAGAGTATCTATAGAAGTCAGAGGTAGCCTAAGTAACACTTGTACTGGGTGTCTATAAGTTAACCTTCTGAATTGTTTAAGTTTTAGTTCTAAATACTACTAAATAATACAAAACAAAACAAAACAGTGTTTCCAAACAACCTTCCAAACAAAAAATTCTATATTTTTTTAATCTTTTTCTTTCTTGGTTATCAATTTAAATTTAGCAATTTAAATTATCAATCAAAGAGATGATTAAAAGTATAATTAAACTGTTTGGGGGGGGGGGCTTTTTTAAAATGGGAGACTCACTCCTATCTCCAATAAGCTTTGTACGTAAAGATCCTTCATTCTGACCATCCATTCTGATCAGTTGGCCAGGACAAAGGACTTTCAGTTGCGACAAAAGTAGCCATAGAGGATAGCAACAAATGTTTTCCAATGTGTCCAATCGCCAATTCGGACGAACAAATGGTTAGTGGTGGCCGAAAAACCCATGCAATTTTTTTGTCCTGATCAACCAATACACTGATCTATCAAGCTGAATAATTGTATGGTGTGAACACAGCCTTGTCTATTTACAGCTAGAGATGGCCGACCTTCCGAAAGTTCGGTCAGTTTTCAAACTTTCAAAGTTTGAAAACGGACCCATTAAAGTCAATGGGAGTCAAATAGTTCTAATGAAATACAATTAAAATATCAATGGTAACTTAATGTAAATGGCTCTGGGACCTGGGAAATTGGCTGCGGAACACGTTTGAATATCAATAATCAATTTTATTCTCACACGTGATACTTTCGAGCTCCCGCATTCAATTTTCGATAATTATCCCATAAATGATTCGAAGATCGTTCGATTTTCGAATTTGATAATTATCGAAAGTTTGAAAGGATAGATTGAGAAGTCCGAGTCCGTTCCATCTCTACTTACAGCAGCCGCAATATGTTATTAAATACAGCACTCCTACAGCTCGCCCTCTCAGGCCCCCCTTTCTCTCCTCTCTTCTGTGCATCTAAGAAATAGATTGGCACTGTGTTGCAAAATGGAGATGTGCCTTAGCAGGGGAGCTGTCACTGGAGCACTCTCTTCACTCACTGTTTACTGCTGCTGTAAGTAACCAAGAGAGATTGTTTTTAAAGTACTTTCCATGCAGGGCCGTTATTTGGGCCCCCCTTTTTTATGTGTTTTAATACTGAATCTGGGCCACCTGGTGTGTTCTAAGCCCTAGTCATGTGTCTAGTTTGTGGATAATTCATCTCTGCCAGAGTGGCCCCTCTGAATTCTTCTAAATATCCTCCTCACTCATGACCAAGTCCTCACCCAGAATGCCACTTGGCCAGATACAGTACCCAGTCACTTTAATAAGAGGAAATATCACTGCTTGGCATCAATCTGTGCAGTGTGTTTACAAAGTTAATATTTGGCGCCCCATGTCCACTTCCTCATCGGGGCCCATATGTCTCTAACTATTTCCACCTGAATCTATAATAACCTTTTTCTACCTCTTACATAACCCATAACTTTAAGGAATTAAAGGATATGTCCACCCCTTAACTCCAACCTCCAAAACACCAAAGACTGCAATACTGACTTACCTGCCCAACATTACTGAAGAGTATTCGCTCCAGAGTAACCGTCCTCTTCCCTTGTTCTTCTTCTTCACAGCTGTGAATGTCATGGTCAATAACTGACTGCAAGCTTGTACAGCTTTAAAATGGGGAGGCAACATTTGAAGAAGCGGATGGCTTACTCCAGAGTGAATATCTCCATTTAGGATCTTGGACTGGGCTCTCTAGGGTTTTTGCCACCTGTGACAAACTTTTGAATGCCGCCCCTATTTACCACTATGCGCCATGAAGTGCGCCACT